>ML779231.1:1049201-1078257 GCA_009831015.1 Picea engelmannii | reverse complement strand
GATCCTCTCGAACTAGGTAATCGTTAACCTACAGTTCGAGCCACGACGGGAGTGCTAGTAGGCTGTGGCAGGGCTGTTGTCCACACCTCTCCCTCAACCTCTCTGGAAATCGTGTGTGGCCCCTTTACTCCATATGTGAGTCTAGTCGGCAAGCTATCGTCAGCCTGCATCATCAACAATCATGTCAGAAATGTCAACATCATATCATCAAATCAAATAAAATATCACAGTAAATAAATCAACCCAATAGCACACTCCCTGACTCAATCCAGAGTCCAAGGGGGTTCCACCGATGCCTTTGCATCATCAAGGTCCAAAACCCTGCACACTCAATAAAACTGAGTCAATAGCACCTGTCTACATCAAATAGTAAAACCTCATGTCGTCTATCATAACGCATCATAATCAAGTATTAATGTTTTAACATCAGAAAAGTCCAGATCACTTGCGAGCAAGTGTCCTCAAATAATAAGTTTTCTCAGTGCGTCAGAGCGGGATGTTACATACAGACACACCTTTAACCCTTTTCCCTTTAGTTGTGGCACCCCTTTTATTGGTTGATGGCATTTCAAGCTTGATTGTAGTTTGAGTATCAAGACCTTTATTTGAATCATTTTCCCCTTTAACATCTTCTTCAGAAAACGTTTCAATTTCTAGATCCCACCTAGGTCTTTTACTTCTGCTCCTCCTGGTCACCCTGATATCAGACATCTCCTCTTTCACCAGGGTTTCATCGAAAATATCTCGGCTCTGTGTAACGATCTTTCTCCCTTTGCCTTTCTTCTGCTTATTGGACTGAGTGTTAATGTTTAAAGATTGTGTGAGCCAGCTCCAGGGCTTCTATAATTCAGTCAAAGCAGGCATGACTAAGGTTTTAATTAGGACTTGATGGAACATACTGCTCTTAGCATTGGTGGAGAGTGACTGCACTCTCTTTGACATCTTTGTCAAGCTTTTGAGTAGAAAATAAGGGATATTTAAAGGGTAATCACTATTTAAATGCATTAGTATCCTGATGTAGTAGATATAGACCAGTGAGAATCTACCTTCGCAGGTGATAAGGTGATATACCTGTGGATCATGATCAGAGCCGTGTGCCATTCGGGTCGAATCCAGCTACGAGGTATTCCCCTTTTCCAATCCGTATTTTGTTTATATGGAAGCAAGAATTGGCTTACAAACTTTGTAACCACATGCTCTTTCTTCCACCATCTTTCTCCTCCAACCACCAACCTGCAAGCCTTTGCAATAGTCTGCTATGTCACTAGCATCAACATCTTGCCGATTTCCACCTCATGACCATCAAAATTCAGAGTGAACTCCATGGAGACTTGTTCATCATAACCCTGAAAAGAGGTAAGGAATTCAAACCACCCAGCGTCTCTGAACCTTTGAGCAATCTGAGGATAGGCTTCAAGAAGTTCGACACCCTCTGGTTCTATTCTGACAACCTGTCCGCTCTTCTTTGGCACCATCAAAACACAATTCTGCAACTAGCGCCCTCGAGTTCCAAATTTGCTACCTGCAATTTGTTAGTGTATACCGTTCCTTTGAGCGAATACCTGCACCTGAATTCAGCAAAATCGAACATGTATAATATAACGGTCATTGAGAAATGGGTGATTTAAAATGAGTCTTGTGTGGGTACATAGCAATCGGATTATGAAACAATTGAATTTGCAAATGATTTCCAAGCTTTCATGGACGCATGTGAACTCTTAACCCATGATTCATGTCATCATAGTGAAATCTAGATGGCAGGCACGTATCAAGGCATGATTATTTTGGCGCTACGGGAATAGCCTTATTCCCATAGCGCTATTAGTGACTTAGCAAAATTTGAAAGTTTGAAATTCAAACAAGCATATAAGGTGACACCTTGTTTTAAAACCATGTCTTTCAAAATCAAACTCAAATAAACTATCCAAAAACTATAATGCAAACCATAAGACACTAAAAACAAAAATTGAAATCAACTGGAAACAGAAAATGAAGTGTAGGTAAGAAGGATTTAGGATAAGGGTTTCTCACTAAACCAAGACAAAAATAGAGACTAACACTGTGTGTCCACGATATGATTAGTGGATGCCTGTTCCATGCAGTCAGGGTTGAGCTCTGTTGGTGTCAATTGTTATGTTATCTCTGAGGTGTCCAATAATGGTGGAAAATAAGGCCGAAGGAGGTGCACATTGAACAGTGGGTGCAAGCCAAGGAAGGGGGGAATGTTGAGCTCAAAAGAATTGTCACCCACAACCTTGGTGATGGTGTAAGGTCCATAACGAAGTGGATGAAGCTTCTGATGAGGTCTTGTAAGGTGTTCTTTCTGCAAGTGCAACCAAACTTTGTCTCCCATCTAAAACTGATGTGGCACCCACTGTTGATCATGACATTGCTTGTACTTGGCATGGATTTTTGTAAAATATTATGAACCTGTTGGCATATGTGCTAGATCCTCTCAATGAACTGGGTGGCTTTTTCATATTTAGTTGGAGCATGCGACGAGTCTGCCTAGGTGGCCGCAAGGGGCAGTGCAACATCCATGGGACCCAAGGGTTGAAATCCCAACACCACCTGAAAGGGGTTGTGGTCGGTTGAGCTATGTATGGATATATTGTAGTTGTGTTGAACATAGGGAAGACTCTCATCCCATGTGACGAGGTGCTTGGAATTGTACATGCGCAGGATGTGCACGATCATCCGGTTGACAACCTGGGTTTGGCCATCCATCTAGGGGTGGAAGGCAGTGGATTTGGTGAGCTTGGTGTCCAGTAGTGACGAGAGGCTCGACCAGAAGGTGTTGAGGAAATGACTATCCCGATCTAAGATAACAGTTTGTGGGATCCCAAAGTGTACCCACACTCGTCCAAAGAAGAGCTTGGCAGTGGCCTCCGTTGTGATGTTCTTCTTGCAGACGGTCATAATCACCATCTTGGAAAAGCAATCAACAACCACAAAAACACATTCATTTCCCCGCTTGGTGGACGAAAGGCCCGACATGTAGTGCATTGAGATGGATTCCTAGGGCCTGTCAAGAGTAGGTAGAGGAATGTACATGCCTTGTTTCTTAGTGGTTATTTTGGCAATAGCATAGGTGGTGCAGGACTGAATATACTTGCTAACATCCTGTCAAAGTTTTGGCTAGTAGAAATGTTGTTGCAACACTGCCATTGTCTTTTCCACACCGAAGTGTCCTGCCACCCAATTGTAGTGGGCTTCCCAAATCAAGCTTCACTCGCTCGCTTGATGGAACACAAAGATGGCCCAGATGGCACAACAACCCATCCTAAATATGGAAATTAGTGATAGTTGTGTTTGTGCCCAGCATCTGGTAGGTGTTGGCGAAGTCAAGATTTGTCTCATAGAGGTGGGGCCATCCAGAGGTATCATGGTTGTAAGATTCTAGCACCATGGTGAGTGTCACGACTAGAGGTCGACTAAGGAAATCAACGACTCAGTTGGTACTTCTTGTTTTATACTTGATGTTGAGGTGGAACTGTTGTAAATATGTGGACCACTTCTGATGGCAGTCATTCTGCATTTTGCCTTGTGTATGCATGAACTGCAATGGCTTATGATCAGTGTGGATGACCATCTCCTTCTCGAGAATGTAATGCCTCCACTAGTGGTAGGCTTGCACAATGGAGTACATTTATTTGTCGTAAGTAGGGTACTTATGGACAACATTTGATAGTGTCTCACTATGATAGGCTACAGGGTGGCCGTGTTAAGTGAGGACTGATCCCACAACATAGTCTAAAGCATTTGTCTCGATCTCAAAGGGTTGTTGCAGGTAAGGTCATGAAATCATCGGGGTTGAGCACAAGCGTTGCTTCATATCATCGAACGCTTGATTTTGGGACAGGCCCCACACAAATTTTTCCTTACCACCACCACTGTTGACTTGGCTGAGGGCCCATGCAATATGGGAGAATCCCAACATGAACCTGTAATAGCAATTGGCAAGGCCTAAGAAGCTCCAAAGATCAGTGAGTGTGGTTGGGGCTGGCTAGTCAAGGATGACTTGGATCTTGGTTGGATCCACATGCACACCATGTGCATCAACAATGTAGCTTAGGTATTAAACCTTGTCCAATGCGAAGGAATTTTTTTTCAAGTTGGCATGTAGCTTGTGTTGCCATAGAGTGTGCAAAACATGTTGAATATGTTGTAAGTGTTACACCCAAATCTTGTTGTAGATGAGGATGTCATCTAGATACACCACTACAAAATATTTAGTGAAAGGCTGCAAGATATCCTCCATCATCCTCATGAAAGTTGTTGGGGAATTTGTCAAACCAAAGGGCATGACCAACCATTCAAAAAGACCTTATTTTGACTTGAAGGTAGTCTTCCATACATATGTCTTCTCTACTGGGACCCGATAGTAGCCAAACTTCATATAAATATTACTGAAGTATTTTCCCCCCTTGAGTTGATCAAGGAGATCGTCAATTCGGGGAATCAGGTACTGGTTCTTGACTGTGATTTTGTTTAGGGAACGACAATCAATGCAGAGTCTCTAAGTCTCGTCCTTCTTCTGTACCATCACAATTGGGCTTCCACAAGGTGATGAGTTGGGTCGGATATGCCCCATTATGGAGCAGTTTTTGGATCTGACACTAGATCTCCTCATTTTCTAATAGAGAGTGGCGATAGATTGGCCCATTGGGTAACAATGCATCAGGGGTCAGATCAATGGAAATGCTTGACTTGACAATGCATAGGTACCCCAGTAGGTGATGAGAAGATGTATTTGTATTCTTCCATGACCTTATCCACTTGCTTCTTTTGCATGGAGAGGTCAACCGCAAAGGCCATGAATGTGGTCGCAACCTTTCTCTCATTCTAAGAGTGAATGATGAAGATGACAAACTTCCCAGTCTGAGAAATGACCTTCCTACATTGCTTGGAAGAGATCAAGGAAATAACACTAGGTGGGACTACCTTGGGTATCCCGTACAATTTCCTATTCAAAGTAATAATAACATTGTGAGGCCTAGACTCATATACAACATGACGTTTCCATAAATAAGGTTGGCCCAAAAGAACATCACAAACTTCAAGGGGAGAAACATCACACAATATCTCATCTTTGAATGACTTGATGCCATATGACAGGCGACATTGTTGGCTGACGCAAAGATCGCTTCATTGGCAAAGCCATCTGATGGTGTAAGAATGTAGGTGGGGCATTGTCAGTAAGACTAGATGCTTGACGACCTCTTCTGAGATAAGGTTATTATGACTACCTCTATCAACAATGAAGTGTAGCAGAGTGCCTTTCACCCACATCTGTGAATGAAAGAGGCGCTCGCCTTCCTCTGGCTCATCAGGTTCACCGGGCTGGATCTTGGTGGTAGCAACGGTGGCACTAGGTTCTGCATTAATGATTTGTCTCCTTTTTCTGGTTCTGATTAGAGTTGGAGCCCACATCTGATTCAGAGGCTTCCACCTCAACCACCAATGACTTCTTTAAGATACAATCAATAGTGTTATGCCAGGGGCTCTTATGGAAGTCGCACAACTTCCCAGTATCCTTCTTTGTCTTTCCATTTTCCTTCTTTAATTGCATATTAGAATAGTTGTCCTAAGGTTTCCCATATTTTCTCTATCTTATTTTAAGCAGGTTGGCGTTGCCCTTGCCCTGCTTCTGTTGTGAGGGGTTCCCAAACCCAAACTGTCACGTCTTTTGTTTAAGCTTCTGCTCGATTTTGACGACATATCGATAGGTCGCGCCCAAGGATGAGATGTCCAAAAACTCCATTTTTGTCTGAATTTATATATGGATATTGCCACTATACTTGAGCACCAGATGTCCCTCAGAATATTTGATACCCAACTTGGTGTGAAAGGTATGGAATACATTGGTGATCTCTGGCACTGTTTGGTCTCTTTCCTGCCGCAGTGTGGTCCATCTTGTATACAAGTCATCATAAATTCCAATAGGGTAGTATTGTTCCTTAATAACATCCTTGAAGGAATCCCAAGTGGGTGCAACTGCAAATAATGTGGATCCCTCTTTTTTTTTTTCTCACAAAAAGTCTCCCACCAATCTTTGACATGGGGGATGGCCTTAAGGAGCACAAATGTAATCTTTTCTCCATCAAAAAAGTTATGGACAAAAAAATACCCTTCTAGAATGTTTAACCATTTATCTACGACATCCGCATCTATTTGTCCTTCAAATATAGGAATATCAAAATTGATATGTACCTTGAAGGGGGCGACGCCTCCACTTGAGGTGGGTGTGTCACTTGTCGGTAGTTGTCGAAGGATTTGTGCAAAGTTGACCATCATCTCGTTCCTCTGTCGCTTGAGGGCTTCCTCAAGCAACATTTTGAAAGGATATCATGTCTCGTCGTCTTTATTTTCACCTGCCATGGATGGTTTCTTGGGCGTGTGAGAGCAGTTGTCCTCAAGAGAAACAAGCTCAAGACCCAACTCTCTATACCCTGACCATGTCGAGGACACGCACTAAAGAACGACAAGGAGCAGATTGCTCTGATACCATTTATCTGGATTTATGAGTGGAACAAAATAAAAACAGATAATTATAATATTAACACAGAGGCATAGTGAATAATAACAGAGATATAGTAAAACTCGACTTCTATTAAATAAGAAATATGTTGAAACTGTAAAAGGCAGACTAAAAACAAGCTTGTTAGAATGGTGCCAACTTATCTCTGAGAAGAGATGTGACAACTACTCTCATTCACAAAAAGATGAGTACAATGAGGCTCTAAAGGCCTTTTTACAATAAACATGAATGCCAAAACCCTAGACATCCAAAACCCTAACCCTAGGAGATGAAGCGCCATAAGTCATGTGGGCCCCATTGGGGTAAGTTAGTACATCAACTTCTCAGAGTCATAACTTTGACATACGATCTTCATTTAGGGCACACGATAGCTCATTAGAAAGGTCTCGATGAGGAGCTTCATTTAATAGGCTCAAAAAGAGCATTGGTATATTATTGTGGTGCCCGATCATGAAAAAATGTCGTTTAGGCCCTCAAAATGGCCCCGGAAGTTTGGAACCCGAAAACTATAAGTTGCCGAAAAAATGTTTTGAGCAAGTTGGAATAGGTGGGTGGCCACTAGATCCTCCTAGATCAACGAATCAAACAACTATGGAATCGAGCACTTACTGAGTACTTCATTGAGTGGAATAACCTACTATTATAATATGCAACATGGGAAGATGAATTCTTCATACAAAAGCATCCAGAGTTAATCAAATGTTGAGAGAAACACTTGTTCAAGGGGGAGGAATATTAAGCCCTAGGTCTTAGGAAATTACATTGCTAATGTAATATCAATGTTGTCATTATTGCTCTGTTAGGCCCTTTAATTGTAATTGTACCCTTTCATCTCTTATATATATCATGGAGACCTAGTTGTAGAAATCATCTTAACTTTTGTAATTGATATATTGTAAAAGTAGATCAGACACTCAAAGAGGCTTGTTATTGATTTACTATCTATGATTCTCAAGGCATGGAGCTACTCATTCTTTCTATTTATGTTATTTTAGATATTTGGTCTATAACAAAACCCTAAATTCATTTAAGTAACATAAAAACACCTTAAATGAGTATTAAATCACATTTTTTGCCTCACAAGGATACCTAAGGTCACATATACTAATGTCACTCACATTGCGCTGAAGTCCTTCCCAATGTGTGTTTCAACTATGGTTTTAATGTTAATCTTTTAGGCCACCTCTAACTTTCGGCTTAGGTCAATGCAGGTCTCAAGGATAGTATCCCTACAATCTCATCAAACATCATGGTACTCACACGCAGACAACCCAGTAATCTTGGATTCTCCTGAGCATAAGATACTACATGAATAACAAACCTCATCATAAAAACTCATGTGCATAATGAAACTCAAAAGAACATAATGATCCATATGCAAATATAATTTCACATTAACATCAATGTAATGGATTCAACTAAAAAATCAGGTCAATTGATTAATGCACATGCATATTTTTTAAGACTAAATAATATCATAAAAAATGGATAATATATTGGCATATGTCTTCATAACAATAACTAAAATAGATTCCAAAACAAGAGAGAAATATGGGGTGTTACGTCACCATAGCCAATAAATTTGTACATGTAGGTAGAACACTAACCACAATGATCAAATTTGGGTTTTATGCCCGTGACCTACATTTCATAGAAGAATATCAAGGATTCATGGGAGAGGCCAATATGTAAATAACCAATAATGATTGTGTTCCATAACTAGGAGTTTTGATAGGATATAGTGTAAAAAAATTGGTTATGGTGTTGGAATCTTGGATTTGATTCTTGGCGATGCTCACGTCATTGACAAGTTGAGGAACCTCATCAAGTCACCATGGACTAAGTGCTTGCTACCTTTCATTCCCAATAAGGGTTTTGTCACATAAGTGTAAGGTTTTATGGTAAGCTTAACTTTTCAATGATTTATGGCTATAATATTCATAAGACTTCTCTTTGTTGTATTGATATTGGTCTCAATCCATGTGGTGGAGTTAGTTGGCCACATGATGTATCTAGTTTACTTGTTTATGGACAATGTTGCAGGGCCTAGTATGATGATTTGTTTAGTCGTGAAGGCCAAAATAATGCACATATAAATCTAGTTTCATGTCATAGGGGAGTCACTTCGAGTGGATCGCACTGATGATTAAATGAGTATTGGGTTGTACCTCTATGCTCTTTATGGTTTACTTCTTCTTTTCTTGTATTTTGTTCGAACTACTTCAAGAAACATGCACTAAGTGGTGGATTAGGTGTTAGGTTTATGGGCTAGATATTCTTCCACAGACTCCTAAACATCTACCCAATCTTATCCCTTTGAAATTAATACAATTGAGGTGGTTCATACTGTAGCAGATGAATGGAACCAACAAACTAAAAAATTATAATGCTTTGAACTTTTGTTAGAACTTTTGTGTGATATGAATTTTATTGCAAATTTGGAAATTCCACCTCACATTGGAGGTTTCCTTGATCTACAACCTATGAAATCTAGCCTTAGGGATGATACAAAATATTAGTTTACAATAGAAAACATAATATAGTATTTCATCACACTTTAACCCAACACACAAGGTAACCCAAGAAAAAAGATACCAAAACATATGCCAACAACTTTCAACCTTTAGGGAACACTTTTCCAAGCATACCAGATTTGAAAATCACTTTATGGTAGATGGAAATCAAACCTACAATTACATAAGTATTACACAGGTGGAAACTACACGCGTGCACACACACACACACACACAAAGTACACATACATACCACAAGTTTATCACAAAGTCGATACAATCCTTCAAGCTCTCCAAAACCCTAGCTAAGGAAAACTAAGAAAATCATAGCCACCACCAAAGATCTCCAACAAGAAAGCATTGAAACAATGATCCAAGTGGATATTGGTGGTCACCCACCTTTTCTAACTGGCTCAAAACAATTTTCTGGCAATTTTGGTAATTTACTATTTTTAGCAGTTTTTCACTTCCGAGGCCGTTTTGAGGCCCTAAACGATGTTTTTTGGGAAAACGGGGAGAAATATGTAAGTTTCTTTGATATTTCCCCTAAAATGAATTTCCTYAATGATACCTTTCCAACGGGCTATCATACGCCTAAAACAGAGATCGTATGCAAAAGTTACGACCCCAGGAAGTTGATGTACTAACTTACCCAAACGGGGCCCACATGACTTTTGGCGCTTCATCTCCTAGGGTTAGGTTTTTGGATGTCTAGGGTTTTGGGAATTCATGTTTATTGTAAAAAGTCTTTCAGAACTTTATTGTAATCATCTTCTTGCGAATGAGCGCAACTGTCACATCTCTTCTCAGAGATAAGCCGCCACCATTCCAACAAGCTTGTTTTCGCTGCATTTTATAGTTTCAACTTATTTCCTTATTGAATAGAAAACTAGTTTTACTGTATCTCTATTATTTTGTGTTAAAAAACTGTTAATAATATGTAGGCATTTCGTTCTGCTCATAAAATTTGGATTAGTGGTATCAGAGCGATCTGCTCTTTGTCGTCTTAATGCATGTCCCCAACGAGGTCGGAGCAAAAAGAGTTGGGTCTCGAGCTTGTTTCTCTTGAGGAAAAAAGCTCTCGCACGCCCAAGCGACCTCTCATGGCAGGAGAAAAGAAATATGACGGGACAAGAGATCCTTTCAAACTCTTGATTGAGAAAACCCTCACGCAACAAAGGAACGAGATGATGGATAGTTTCGCGCAAATCCTTCATCGGCTACCAACATGCGATGCATCTTCTTCGAGTGGAGGCGCCACCCCCTTCAAGGTACAAATAAACTTCGATATTCCTATATTTTAAGGTCAGATAGACACAGATGTTGTAGACAAGTGGTTGAATCTACTGGAAGGGTATTTTTCTGTCCATAACTTTTTGAATAGAGAAAAGACTACTTTTGAGCTCCTCAAAGTCGTTCCCCATGTCAAAGATTGGTGGGAAACTTTCTGTGAGCAAAAGGAAACAAATGAACCCTCATTATTTACAGTCATGGCCACCTCTGAATCCTTTGGGGATGTTATTAAGGAACAATACTACCCTATCGGAAGTTATGTTGACTTGTATACCAAATGGACCACACTACGGCAAGACAGAGACCAAGCAGTGCCAAATTTCACAAATATATTCCATACCTTGCGCACCAAGCTGGGTATCAAAGATTCAGAGTGACATCTGGTGCTCAAGTATCATGGTTCTCTGCATAGATACATCTAGACCAAAATGAAATTTCTGGACATCTCATCCTTGGGCGTAGCCTACCGATATGCCGTCAAAATCAAGCAGAAGCTCAAACAAAAGACGTGACAATTTGGGCTTGGGAACCCCTCACAACAGAAGCTAGGAAAGGGCAGCCCCAACCCATAGAACAAAGGACAAAGAAAAGATGGACAATATCAGGACAATCAGTCCAAGCCACAAGCAAAGAATGACACCAGAAAGACAAATAAATATATCAAGAAGTGGTGCGACTTCCATAAGAGCCCTTGGCATAACACTGTTGATTGTTGCTCAAAGCAGACGTTGGTGGCCGAAGTGAAAGCCTCTGAATCAGATGCAGGTTTTGACTCTGAGCCAGAACCAGAAAGGAGAAGATGAATCATTGACGCAGAACCCAGTGCCACCGTTGCTACCACCAAGCTCCAACCTAGTGAACCAGACGAGCCAGAAGAAGTAGAGTGCCTCTTCCATTCACAGATGTGGGTAAAAGGCACCCCGTTGCACTTCATCATTGATAGCGGTAGCCAGAAGAACCTCATCTCATCAGAGGTCATCAAGCCACTGGCCTTGCTGACAACGTTGCACCCACAACCCTACACCATTGGATGGCTCCGCCAAGGAAGCGATCTCCGCGTCATCCAACAATGTCGACTATTGTACGACATCAAGACCTTAAAAGACGAGTTATTGTGTGATGTTGCTCCTCTTGAAATTTGTGATGTTATTTTGGGCCAACCTTATTTATGGAAACAACATGTTGTATATGAGTCTAGACCTCGTAGTGTTATTATTACTTTGAACATGAAATTGTACAGGATACCCGAGGCAGTCCCACCTAGTGCTATTTCCTTGATCTTTGCTAAGAAATGCAGGAAGGTCATCTCTCAGATGGGGAAGTTTCTCTTCTTCGTGATTCGCTCTCAGAATAAGCGAAAGATCACAACCACATCCAGGGTCTCTATGGTTGACCTCTCCACACAGTAGAAGGAAGTAGATAAGGTCGTGGAAGAATACTCAGATATCTTCTCCTCACCTACCGGGGTACCTCTGCACTGCCAGGTCAAGCACCCCATCAATCTAACCTCTGATGCACCACTGCCCAATGGGCCAATCTATTGTCGCTCTCTGTTAGAGAATGAGGAGATCAAGCGACAAATCCAAGAATTGCTCCACAAGGGTCACATCCGTCCCAACTCATCACCTTACGAGAGCCCAATCATGCTGATACATAAGAAAGATGGAACCTGACGACTCTGCATTGATTATCGGGCTCTGAATAAAATCACAGTCAGAAACCAGTACCCGACTCCCTGAATCGACGACCTCCTTGATCAACTCACGGGGGCCAAATACTTCAGTAAGATTGATCTGAAGTATTGCTACCACCAGGTCCCGATAGAACAGATAGATGTATGGAAGACTGCCTTCAAGTCAAAGGAAGGCCCTTTTGAATGGTTGGTCATGCCCTTTGGTTTGACAAATGCTCCAACCACTTTCATGAGGATGATGGACAATATCCTGCAACCATTCACCAATACTTTTGTAGCGGTGTATTTGGATGACATTCTCATTTACAATAAGACTTGGGCCGAACACTTGCAACATATTGAGCAGGTTATGCACACCCTGCAACAACACAAGCTATATGCCAACTTGGAAAAATGCTCCTTCGGCATGGACAGGGTCCATTACCTAGGCTACATTGTTGATGAACATGGCGTACATGTGGATCTAGCCAAGATCCAAGTCATTTGTGACTGGCCAGCCCCAACCACGCTCACTGAGCTTTAGAGCTTCTTGGGCCTTGCCAATTTCTACTGCAGGTTCATGTTGGGATTCTCCCATATTCCATGGGCCCTCAGCCAAATAACCAGGGGTGGTGGTAAGGTGAAATTTGCGTGGGGCCGGTCCCAACAACAAGCGTTCGATGATTTGAAGCAACGCTTGTGCTCCGCCCCAGTACTTTCACTACCAGACCTACAACAACCCTTTGAGATTGAGACAAATGCTTCAGACTATGTTGTGGGCGTCATTCTCACTCAGCATGGCCACCCTGTGGCCTATCATAGTGAGACACTATCAAATGTTGTCTGTAAGTACCCTACTTACGACAAAGAAATGTACTCCATTGTGCAAGCATGCCGCCAATGGAGACATTACATTCATGGGAAGGAGACAGTCATCCACACTGATCATAAGCCACTGCAGTTCATGTAGACACAAGGAAAATTGCAAAATGACCGCCGTCAAAAGTGGTCCACATAATTGCAACAATTCCACCTCAACATCAAGTATAAAACAAGAAGCACCAATCGTGTCATTGATTGCCTTAGCAGACCGCCAATTGCGACACTCACCACAGTGCTAAACTCTTGTAGCCATTAGACCTCTGGATTGCCCTAACTCTATGAGACACACCCAGACTTTGCCACCACCTACCAAATGTTGGGTGAAAACATAGTTGTCGATAATTTCCATCTTCAGAATGGGTTGTTGTGTTGTTTGGGCCATATCTGTGTTCCATCAAGCAAGTGAGCGAAGCTCATATGGGAAGCCCACTACAGTTGGGTGGTAGAACACTTTGGCGTCGAAAAGATAGTGGAAATGCTACATAAACATTTCTATTGGTCGAAACTTCGATAGGAGGTCAACAAGTATATTGGGTTCTGCACTGCCTGCTCTATTGCCAAACCGACCACTAAGAAACAGGTCCTGTACACCCCTCTTTATACTCCTAATAGGCCATGGGAATCCATCTCAATGGACTACATTTCGGGCCTCCTGTCCACCAAGCGAGGAAATGACTGTGTTTTTTTGGTTGTTGATCGTTTTTCTAAGATGACGATTATGGTTGCCTGCAAGAAGAACATCACAGCAGAGGCCACTGCCTAGCTCTTCTTTGAAAGAGTCTGGGTACATTTTGGAATCCCACAAACCATTGTCTTAGATCGGACAATCGATTTCTCAGCACATTCTGGTCGAGCCTCTGGTCACTGCTGGACACCAAGCTCACCAAATCCATGGCCTTCCACCCCCAGATAGATGGCCAAACCAAGGTCATAAATCACTTGATTGTGCATATCCTTCACATGTATAATTCAAAGCACCCTCGCACATGGGATGAGAGCCTTCACTATGTCCAACATAGCTACAACTGAGCCCATCATAGCTCAACCGACCACATCCCCTTTCAGGTGGGGTTAGGATTCCAACCAATGGGTCCCATTGATGTTGCACTTACCTTTGCGTTCACCTTGATCGAATCATCTCCTGCTCCAACTGAAGCTGACAAAGCCACCCGGTTCATTGAGAAGATCCAGCACATCCGTCAACAGGTTCAGGATATCCTACAGAAGTCCAATGACAAGTACAAGCAGGGCCATGATCAACATCAGGTGCCGCATAAGTTTCAGGTGGGCGACAAAGTTTGGTTGCACTTGTAGAAAGAACGCCTTATAGGACTCCATCGAAAGCTTCGCCTACTCCATTATGGGTCATACACCATCACCAAGGCCGTGGGGGATAATGCTTTTGAGCTCAACATTCCTCCTTTCCTTGGCTTGCACCCAATCTTCAATGTGGATCTCCTTCGCCCTTATTTCCCACCATTATTGGACACCTCAGAAGTAGCAAAACAACTGACACCAACAGAGCTCAACCCTGACTACATACAACATGCATCCAGTGATCAGATTGTGGACACACAGATCAAGGTCACTCGACAACAAAGGATCCAACTTTATCGAGTCGTCAAAGCAAGGCAACTCCTGCACCAAGGCAAGTGGCTCACCCGGGGCCAAATTCAGCAGAAATTTCCTCATCTGATGGGGGAACTCAATGCAATGGAGACCATTACTTTCTAAGGAGGGAGGATTTATCTAGGTGGATATCAATGGCCACCCACCTTTTCTAGCTGGCTCAAAACAATTTTCTAGCAATTTTGGTAATTTACTATTTTTAGCAGTTTTTCACTTTCGGGGCCATTTTGAGGCCCTAAACGATGTTTTTTGGGAAAATGGGGAGCAATATGGAAGTTTCTTGGATATTTCCCCTAAAATGAATCTCCTCGTCTATAGCTTTCCAACGGGCTATCATATGCCTAAAGCAGAGATCGTATGCAAAAGTTACGACCTCGGGAAGTTGATGTACTAACTTACCCAAACGAGGCCCACATGACTTTTGGCGCTTCATCTCCTAGGGTTAGGTTTTTGGATGTATAGGGTTTTTGACATTCATGTTTATTGTAAAAATGCCTTCAGAGCCTCATTGTAATAATCTTCTTACGAATGAGCGCAACCGTCACATCTCTTCTCAGAGATAAGCCGCCACCATTCCAACAAGCTTGTTTCTGCTGCATTTTACAGTTTCAGCTTATTTCCTTATTGAATAGAAAACCAATTTTACTGTGTCTCTGTTATTTTGTGTTAAGCACCTGTTAATAATCTGTAGTCATTTCTTTATGCTCATAAAATCCGGATCACACAAGCAAGTCCTCCTTGTCTTCAACCCTTGTCTCTCATAAGTGCAAGGTGTCTGCTTCTCTCCTACTCAACTATGATTTATTTTCCCATAGGGTTTTACAAAACCCTAGTCTACTTTGCCTCCTTAGGTGAAAATCCTAACCCTAACATTTTTCCTTAGACTCTCTAGGAACCTTAACACTCAAGGAAGATGGAGAGCACAATATAATAGAGTACAAGAGAGAGAGGTCCACTCCTCTCTTCACTTCTCTATTACAAGATGATAAACGAATAATGATGAAATGACTCTTTCCTTCCTCTATTTATATGAGGGATAAGGGAGGCCAACAATATAAAGTGGGCCTCAACCCTTACAAGCAACCTTTCTCTTACAAGAAGGTTTGCACATGTTAAATACTCCACTTAAAAAGGCCACATGTCAAGCTCCAAGGTGATGTCGTCAACAAGCATGGATTCAAGGTATGAGTACTCCTTAAGCAAGGTCTGAGACATCTCCTCCAAGGGATCTAAGGCTCCAACACTCCTCTAAAGCTATTTTCTAATGTGGGTCCACAACACCTACATGATCACTCCCAAGACCCAAGCTATAATAACTCAAGTACAATCCTTTATACAAGAAATTCCAAGTGTGCCCATGAAATATAAGGCTCAACACCCTCTTTAAGAATGTTAAGCGCTCCTGTAAAACAGGGTATCCTCCAAGCAAGTAACTCAACCTCCGTGTAGCTATTAATAAGCCACCAAGTTGTCTAAAGGTCTCCAATGCTCCAAGGAAGAAATGCCACACAAGCATCAAGAAAGGCCTAACAATCCAAGAGTAAGTCACCTCCACAAGTGCATGTCCATCACAAAACAACGAGGGGATCATCCATACACCATGCACCCCATACCATGAGAAGCACTTCCAAGCATGGTGTAAACACTTTTAGAGTGACCACAAAAGTTGACAACTACTTCATAGAAAAACGCCAATGCTTCATGGGGGTGGTCATTTTGGGAATAACCAACAATGATTGTATTCCATGGCACAACATCTCGTTTAGGCATTATTTTCAATAATTTGTGGGAAACATCTTATTTAGGCATTCATCACATAAGGAGGTATCCCACATAATGCATTTGGCATGTGTGTAGTGTACAAATGCATTTCCTACAAATTCATCTCATGTAATGTAAACAATGGTGAATCTTCTCTTGAATTCTATATTTGTTATGGGTAGTCATTAGGGACTAATGTTTTTTTACTTTTAAAAACAATAGCCAACACAAGCTACTACATATGCATGTGAGTTTGTTGCCACCTCGAATCAATCAACATCAAGCATTAGACAACTCGAGAAACATGTACTATCAAAATTAGTTAATTTAATGTTTTAATATTTTGTCAATACTTTTAATGATCTTATATCTAATTTGTATTAAATTATGCATTACACAATAATGTAGGGAAGTAGATGCATAATAAATATGTTTCAAAAGGTTGTCCATGTTTTCAAGGTTGAGCACATAAGTGAGGATCCAAATGCATTGTTGCACAATAACCCAATTGGAGATTACTTTTATAAAATAAAATTCCTCAAATTCATTGCCCCCACTGTGCCATTGCTTGATCCATGTGAGGAGGATGAAACGGTGAAGGATGTAGACAAGAGGTTCACCAGATGGTATAGTGATGAGATCATATGAGTTTGAACTAATATGTATAAGTTCATATGTTTATATATTAATTTAAGAAGAATTCAATTTTCAAAATAGTGCTTAACTATTGTGCACTTATATTTATGCAAGTACATGCACATCACAAACCTCTACATCCCCATGTCATTCCTCCACATGATACTCTTCTTGCTTATAACCTTGATTACGGCAATGATAATGGGCATAACTCCATTTATATCATCATGTACTACATATTGTTCCTCTACTAGTGACATTGAGATTACCGGTATTGCTTCAAACTTGTATATTTTTTACATTGATCATATACTTGACCATCTACTTATATATTATGTATGATACTTAGCAATTTTTTGATATGATATACAATGTTTTGCTTATATTCCACTCAATGTTTCATGCTTTTTTTTCTTTCCTTTTGCAATAATGATTTTTTTATTTGTAAACTATAGTGGATATTCCACTAGAATAGTCCGTCACAAGAGATCTTACAAGTTTAGGTAATTTCTTTACTATGTAGTGTTTAACTTATGGTTAAGATTTAATATTACTAGCTTGACACTAAAATTATTGAAATACGATTAAACTAAAATAAAAGAATCTAAAACAAATACCACACCATCTACACAATGAACACAACATGTACATTTGGGAAATCCAATATGGAAAAACCCAACTAGAAGATGAGGACAATGCTTTGCTCTTTCCTTCTCGTATATGAAATGTAAATACAAAGAAATGTGCACTCACACTATGACCTGCATGGTTTCTATAGGGTCTCTACTTCCCCGGTTCTACTCACAATATCTCACTCCCTTGCTCTATTCAACTATGTAACGATAAGCAATACAACAAGAATGTAACTTCCTCCTTTCTTAGCAATCCAATATTCAACATGTCCTCATAATTGTGTAGGGTTAGGGTTCAAGTTTTGGCCTGCCTCAACTCCAAATTAGGGTAATCTTTTAGGACCCTCTAAAGTCTTATTGAAAGTCCACATGCGACTAGCTCCATATGTGTGAGTAATGGCAATTTAGATGGCATCCACTTGGTACCATGGTGGTCAACAACATACATCAACTTGTGAGAGGCATAACTTTCTCATATGAACTTCGATCAACATGATCTTTGCGCCATTGTAAAGCTCTTGACATGTACAATAGTGTTGAGAGGATATGGACTATGTCCATAAAGATTAAAGCCCCCAAAATTCCATTTAATTCCCCAAATGAGCTCCAAAAGTTTTAGGACCCCAAATCACCAAAATAGGACCCACTCCTAAAATGGGCCCTATAAATCAATAGCTCCAATTTTTCTGCACAAAAAGTACCAAAGAAATGACATATTATATAGTGATCCATTATAGATCAACTTCATTTTGTCTGTACAATTAATTGAAGTTTTTATGTACTAAGTGAAATATGTTCATGCATTAACTATACAACCAAGATCTAAGCTCAAGATCGGGACCTAAGCTCAGGACCGAGACCTGACCTTAGGACCAAAATTTTGGCTCAAAACTAGGACCTAAGCTCATGACTAGGATTAGACCTATGATTAGGACCTTACCTGATTAAGCAAAACTCAAGAGTAGGAACTACGTCTAGGATTAAGATCTAATCTATAATTATGACTAGGATCTTCTCCAAGATCCTCATAGAGAACTTTTTTTAAAATAAAAGTTTCGACCTATATCTCCTATTGAACTTTCAAATTTTTTTTTATACCTCATTAATAACATTTGTGTAATAAATGTCGACCATCAAATTATTTTTTGATCACATTTGTAATGTCCATTTTTGACATATTTTTTAAAACCTAAAACTTTGCTTTTATCAACAATTTTGACCTAGATTTTGATGGGTGTTTCCACCTATATTACATTGGTTTTTTGGAACTAAATACTTTTCAACCTTATTATCAACCTAATTTTAACCCCTATTGAAAATATGGGTGGACAATAAAGTCACACAATAGGTTGAAAAACTTTTTTGTAAGTAATTTCAAGCTGCATTTTAGGCATAAAAAATGCACTTTTTCGACTAGTGTGAGTTAAAAAAGGGCTCGTGGTTATAGTTCTTTCTACGTTCTCATTTGTTGCTAATTAACCATAAATATGAAGATGACCAAAATCAACACTATGAAAGGAGAATTGGCTGACCTTGGGGAAGAGATAGAGAGATTGTAGATGAGCATAAAGGTTGGGCAACTTAGGAAGCTTTCACCCATTGGTTATTATCTCTAATTGGTTGTTTGAGAGGCATGTTTTAATCTTCCAAGTTATTCCTAGAAAGCATTCAACAAATTGGACTCTTTCTACATACACTGAAGAGCATTGGAAAGGAAGAAAATCCACAAGGCATTGATGAGCATAGAAGGGGAAGATCTTCCTTAAATTGTATAGGGAAGTGGAAGAGAGTGGCATAGCTATTTATGGGTTAGATGAGATTCATGGTGCTTTGTAATGAGTGGATTGATTGAGCCATGAGAGCAATGGGTTGGGTTGAGTGAGTTGGGAGCCTATAGCTTGGATTGATTTTTCTTAGTGGCCTTATAGCCCAACTTGGGGATGGCATGTACATTGGAGGATGCCTACAATTGGGTGGAAAATTGCTTGTACACAACTAGTTTTCTTGGACCATTCTTGGTTGAAAGATAAGTGCTTTGTCTATGCCTATGAATATTTGATTGAATATTATTCACTATTATAAATTTACATGGATTATGCATGTTATGTGTGGTTATGTTTAATTTTGAACATGGATACTTGTTTGCTATGAATAATGTTAATGGATGCTTGTTTAATCCCATTGCACCCTTTGTGTGCATTTAAATAAATTATGGGCATCCTTGGGAAAACCATCTTTGTGTTATTATGATGAAATGGTCCCTCAAGGGATGAAATTTTAGTGGTCTATAAGTGGCTACTCATCCACAGCTGAAAGTGTGTGGGATGTGGATGCCGCACTGCTCTTGCCACCCCTTAAAAGCTTTGACCTCTTGCTAATGTCTATCTACCACTTTAATTAGTGCAACCAATTTCTCAAGTTCGACTACCATTTCCTCTTTGATCTTACCTTGCATGTTTGCATTCCTTTAATTCCATCATATAGTCTTCTCCCAAATACACAAACAACATAATACAACATATCCACAATGACTTGATTTTTCTTGGTCATTTAAGATCCAAGATCAAGTGAATTGGCATAATATACTTGTTGCTCTATGAACAACTGAAACGACTCCTTTGACTCAAACATGTCATTATATTTAGCTTTAAACACTACAATTTCTCTTCTTCCACCCCTCTTTCTCCATACCTTTCAAAGATATTGCTAAATCCAAAAACAAACAACTTTATTGAGTAATATACTCTATATTTTCTATTTTTTTATTTAAGATGTTGATATTTTGCCAAATCCTTTTCAAAATTAAGTGTTGCACCAAAATTTTAGAAGGAGACATTTTAACAAAATAAGTCACATGATCTACAAAGTACATGACAATTTTTTTTTATAAATAAACATCTACTTAGATTTATTTGACATTTAAAAACTCAAATAGATTCATCTTAAACACTATCTATAAGTATTAAGAGAGATCAGATTTCTTATTTTTATCATTTAATATAAATAAATAAATATATAATATACAATTAAATGATTAAAAAAACAATCCTTCTCAATACACTTATAAATTCTAAGAAATGCTCAACACGAGTTTAAGATGAATCTACTAAGGAATAAAAAATCAACCTAGGAACAATTCGCGGAAATTTACACACACGGTAATTATCAATGGGACTTGGAAGGTAAATTTGGTCAAGGTATAGTTAGTTAATAGGACTTGTTAAGTATTATTAAACTTCAACAAGCACATATCGCACCTCTCTCAGATCAGGGAATTTGAATTTTGTTCCCTTTATACTTTGGCGTTTCCATTTTCTGATTTCTCACCAGATCTACACCACCGCATTCTTCAATCCATCTCAGACCCGTGGGCTTCCAGATCTGCAAAGTATTGCCCCGAATTCGCATTCACCAGGTATGTATGTTTCCTGTTCCCTGCAATTCTACGATGTGGATTCTCTAGAATAGAAGAGCAAAGAAAATGGCGAGGTCCATCAATACATTTCACAGAGGAGGTGGTATACTATCCTCTGCAAACAACGCCCCGTCCTCCCCCTTGCACCGCATTGCCACCCTCAGACCCTCTTCAACGCCCCGAGAGCCTGCTTCGAATGATCCGTGGCGGGATTCAAACGATGGACCCCTCGAAGAAGAGTTCACGAACGACCCTATCTTCGCCAAATTTCTTTCCGATGGTTTCAACTCGACGAAATTCGCCAGCGAGGCCCTCAGCAGCGGATCCGCGGTTTCGTGCACGGATAAATTAGCTGAAGGGATCCGCTTGCTCGAAAAACAGCTGAGAAACGAAGTCTATTCACGCCATGACGAGCTGATTCAGCAGCTCTGGAGCTTAAAGGATGCCGAGGGGGTTTTGACCGTGGTTAAATCTGGGGTTAGCAGCTTGCAGGGCTCGGTGCAAAGGGTTAGGTCTGAGATTGCAGAGCCCTACAAGCAGATCAGGTTAAAGTCCCAGCAGCTTTCGCATCTCCATGAGACTGTTGAGCTTCTGCAGACCACGGTTAGGGTTATAAGACAGGTGAGAAAGCTGAGAGAATTGATGGATTCTGAAGGTGCCAGCAGCAAGCTGGACCTCACGAAAGCTGCTCAAATGTATAATGAGATCGAAACCCTGAGAAAGGAAGGGGATCTGCTGGGCATCGAGGTTGTCGATGAGGAGATCCCCTGGCTGATGGAAGCAGGGAACCGATTGCGATCGGAGGCAATGAAGGTTTTTGAGAGTGGAATGGAGGCTTTGAACCAGGCTGAAGTAGGAAGTGCCCTACAAGTGTATTACAACATGGGGGAATTGAGGTCCACTGTGGAGGTCGTGATTAGTAAGTACAGGTCCCAGGCTGTTAAGCGTGTGAGTTGGGCGTTGGACATGAAGGCCATATCGGCTAGTGTTGGTTCGGGCTTCGGCCCGGGTGGGATTCAGAGGAGTGGCACACCGCAGATCGGAGGCAGTTTGAAGGCGAAGGAAGGGCTATGGCAGAGGATGGGTTCTTGTATGGACCATTTGCATTCGACTGTCGTTGCAGTGTGGCATTTGCAAAGAGTGCTGTCGAAGAAGAGGGATCCTTTCACGCATGTTTTGTTTCTTGAAGAAGTAATGCAGGTATGTTCTTGTAAGTAAATGCAAGTAAATGCTACCATCGGTTTCTCGATCTGCAACTTGCAATCTCTATAACTAACACTTTCTTTGGTGAATAAAAATAAAAAATTCTATTAACAAGCATGAGATGTTACCGGGATTTATCTACAAAATTTGTCACTTGAGCCATATAAAGTGACTATAGCTTATCATCCGGATATTCAACTTTTTGATAAAATCCACATGATACCATTATTGGCTGTGCCTCCTATTCAAACCTTTCAGAACAAAGACCTTCATTTGATCAACCCTATAATTTAGAATTTATTCATTTGACATACATAACAAACAAATTCTCCCAATGTTCACTACACAAACTATGATCTGACATCTAATAAAACGAGAGTAATTTTCTGCTTCTACATACTATTTTATTGTTTTTCAGCAGTCTGTATATAATATTGATACTAGAAGGCCAAAACCAAAACAGCATAGGACTAAGCATTCTGGTTGATTACTTGGAGATGACTTCCACCTTAAAGTTCTGGCCTACAAACCATGAGAAGCCTTTGTACTCCTTCCCTATGCCTTTCAGTCACATGATGCCCAGCTTGAAGAGAAGGTAATCGATCATAACTTGTTCATTTGCAACCATATGTTCCCGCACTCGTGTTGGCTGTGATTGCTGGTTCCTCCTCTCTCCCACGTTCTGAAGCAGAGTTGTCATTCACATCGTTCAATTGGATGAGCTTACTATTCTGCTCACACATCTCTAGCATGGTAGAGTCCATATTTCCAACCATATGCAGCATCATATTCCTCTTAATGTTCTTGTTTAATTTATTCTGGATGATACAAGCCATAATCTCTATAAGTAAGAATTCATTGCATAAGTATGCAATTGCTCAGAAAACATAAATCTATTATTACACGGAAAACAGACTAGTTGTGAATGTAATATGAGAAAATAAATGCTGTAGATGATGTAAAACTTTTGATACCCAGCAAGCTAAGTTAACCTAGCCAATAGATTTTGACCCAGAAATTAATTTCAACACAGAAATTTAAATATGATCTATGCTAAGATTACACCAGCTGAGTATACATGCATGCACAGTGGAAGAAAACAAAACCAAACACACATTAACACAGTAGATACCCTGGAAACCCCAGTGTGGGGAAAACCAGCAAAGGAGGGCTTTTTATTAGAGGCTTCAGAGGAAACTAATTACAGCAGTAAAATACAATTTCTTACAGCCTAGAAAAGCTCCACTTCTTGATTGTATGGTCCAGCAGACTCAACTGTTCAAGGCTGCTGCTGTATGGCCCTGTTTTCCTCCTTAAGTGGCTGCCAAATGGTCTCTGAAGTGACCCTTTAAACTGCTGCAACTTAGCCTCTGCTTCTTCCCTCTGTGCTGAAGCTGTAAGGACACTAACAGTCCCCCTGTTTGCTGCTGTTACAGAACCCTGCTCACAGCAACACTTTGCTGTCCTATGCAGTCCTGTAAATGGCCTCTTCTTGCTGCCAGGTACGCCCAGAAATGGCCCTGAGCTTGCTGTTCAACACAGCCAAGAATAGAGCACTCACACAACAGCCCTTTTTCTCTTCCACAGCCTCTAGCTCCTCCTTCTCTCAAACATGAAGAATGAGGAATGCCCATCATCCTCAGCCCCTCTATACCCCAGCCCCCTCCTTGCTGCCTTGGGATTAGCGCCCAGCAAGAGCTTCAAGGGCTCAGATTGAGCAGCCCCTCTATACCCCAGCCCCCTCCTTGCTGACTTGGGATCAGCGCCCAGCAAGAGCTTCAAGGGCTCAGATTGAGTAGCCCCTCTCCTGTGGACCCCATCCTCCACTAAGCTGGGCGCCCCACACAACACTAGGCTGAGTGCCCCACAAACCACTAGCAAGGAAAATTTTCTGCTGGGTTTCCTAAATGAGACTTAGGCTGATAAATTTAGGCTGACATGGGTAGGTTTAATGTTCCCTCTCATGCCTAGGACACATAGGCATGAGCAGACACCTTCTGCTGCTACAGAAAATTAACACTCCCTCTTAGTGAGGAAGGTGTTCTGCACAACCCCCAACTTGTCCTTGAAATAGACAAATTTTCCTTTCACCAAGGGCTTAGTGAGTATGTCTGCAATCTGCTCACCGGTTGGCACATACTGTAGCTTAACTGAACCTTTCTGCACGCAGTCCCGAATGAAGTGGTATCTTATCTCAATGTGTTTGGACCTATCATGAAACACATGATTTTTAGAGAGCTTGATGCAGCTCTGATTGTCACAGTGAATCGCTGTTGTGTCCAATACCTGATCAAACAAGCCCATGAGTAGCTTCCGAAGCCAAATGGCCTCACATGATGCCAAGCTGACTGGGATGTATTCAACCTCTGCAGATCTCAAAGCAATTTATTTCTGCTTCCTGTTGAATCAAGAAATAGCCCCTGAACCCAAGCTGAAACAACAACCTGATGTGCTCTTCCTGTCCACATTGCTGCCTGTCCATTCTGCATCCGAATAACCCACAAGCTTCACTCCATCCCCCTAGATATAGCTCAATCCAAACTCAACTGTCCCACGCAGATACCTCAATACATGCTTTTCTGCCACCCAGTGTACACGCTTAGGCTCTATCATGAATTGACTAAGTGTGTTGACAACAAAACACAAATCTGGTCTAGTGTTAACCAAATACATAAGAGAGCCAATGAGCTACCTGTAGAGAGTGGCATCTACTTCCTCTGACTTAGAAGCATCAATCTTTTGCCAGTTAGTAACCATGGGTGTTGCCATAGGCTTGCAATCTTGCATGCCAAACCGCTTCAGGATCCCCACAACATATTTTCCTTGTCCAAGGAAAATCTGCCCATCCTTCTGCCACACCTCCAAACCAAGAAAATAATGCATGAGCCCCAAGTCCTTCATCTCAAACTCAACACCAAGATCCCTCTTGCAATCTGCTATGAGCTTCTCTGATCCTTTCAAGAACAAGTCATCTACATATAATACAAGAATGAGTGGCTCCCCCTTAACCAAGATGTAGTAGAGGTTGGAGTCAACCTCACTCTTAGTGAAGCCCATCCCAATCAAATAACTATCGATCCTGCTGTACCAGGCACGTGGTGCCTGCTTGAGCCCATATAACACTCTCCTCAACTTGCAAACATGGGATGCCCTGATGTGCACCTCAAACCCCTCTGGCTGCTCTATGTATATCTCCTCATCTATCACTCCATTAAGAAACGTCGTCTTAACATCCATCTGGTGGATCTACCAACCCAACTCAGCTGCAATGGATATCTTGGCCTTGATAGAAGAGTATCTCGCCACGGGTGAAAATGTCTCATTGAAGTCAATACCTTCCTTTTGTGAGAAGCCCTTAGCCACAAAGCGGGCTTTGAACTTGTCCACACTCCCATCAGCCACATTTTTGATCTTATAGATCCATCTAGAGCCAACCACTGATTTAACCTCTGGTCGGGGTACAACCTCCCATACATCGTTCTTCATGATGGAGGAGTATTCCTCCATCATGGCATCTCTCCACACTTGCTGCCCAGATGCCTCTTGAAAATTGGAAGGCTCAACCTCTATCAACTCGCTCATAAGAGCCATGTAACCGGTAAAACCTCTATGGCGCCCTACTCATCCCGACTGATGTCTGGGGAGGTTCTACCTGCTCTTGAGCCTCTCTCAAAGTGTGTTGAACCCACTTTGGCCTCCTCCTACTAGAGGATTCGGCCAGAGTAAACTGAGCATCCTGCTCCTCCTCATGCTGCTCACGCTGCACACCCTGCTCACTCTGCTGCTCACGCTGCACACCCTGCTCACTCTGCTGCTGCTGCTGAACCTACACAAAAGTCTGGGGACATGTAGGCTGTAATGGCTGTCTAGCCTGCTCCTTAGGAGCACTCTGCTCTTGACTCTACTCATGACTCTGCTCATGACTTTGCTCATCATCTGGCATTCGTCCACAAGACTTCTTGAGAGCCCTGTTCTCCTCAAATGTCACATCCCTCCTAACCACTGTCCTCCTGAATGCAGGAATATAGACCCTATAGGCCTTGGAGGTCTCACTGCAACCAACAAGGATGCCCTTCTCTGCAGTAGGCTCGAGCTTGGTCCTCTTCTCTGTCGGAACATGGCAATAGACCAGGCACCCAAAGATGCGTATGTGAGCAATCTTTGGTCTGTTCCCTGTGAAGGCCTCCTTAGGGGTCATCCTCCCCAAAATCTTATGCGGACTCCTATTCTGCAGATAGACTGCAGTGTTGCGTGCCTCCGCCCATAGAAACATGGGAAAGTCCTGATCATGTAGCATTGCTTTTGCTGCCCCAACTATTGATCTGTTCTTACTCTCCGAGACTCCATTCTGTTGCGGGTTATACGATATAGTCAGCTCCTTCTTAATCCCAGAATCTATACAAAACTCCTTGAAGGCACTCGAGGTATACTCGCCTCCATTGTCAGATCTGAGCACCTTGATCTTTCTGCCTGTTTGGTTCTCCACAAGAGCTTTGAACTCTTGGAACCTGCTGAAGACCTCATCCTTGGTCTTCATGAAATAGATCTAGGTCTTCCTGGAATGGTCGTTAATGAAGGAGACATAGTAGCTGAACCCTCCAATAGACACTGTTGACATGGGCCCACATACATCTGAATGGATCAAGTCCAAAATCCCTTTGAACCTGCTGTCACTGCTAGGAAACACTGTTTTGGTGTACTTGCCCAAAGCACACACCGTGCTGATCAGAACTTAACTCTTGAAGCCCAATCACGGCCTGCATTAGCAACTTGAGTGCTCCATGATGCAGGTGAGCCATCCACCTATGCCAAAGCTCCCCCAAATCTCGGCCACCACTATTGCCTAACCAATGCACAGGCTGGTTCAAACTGCAGCTTGTACAGTTTGTCCTGCCTCACTCCTAACACTTTCCCCATGCTAGCATTGGATCCCCTTGGATGTATGAGTACTCTTTCCTCTCGGAAAGTGACCTCATATCCCTTATCTTCTAAGGCTGAAACAAAAATCAGATTTTTTGTTAAACCAAGAACAAACAAAACATCATTAATTGACAAAGGCTTACCAGATTCCCTCTGAAACCTTACAGTTTCTTTGCCTGCTGGCCTGTACTTGGCATTATCTCCAAGTACAATGTTGAAGTTGACATTGTACTCCTTTAAGTTGTTGAAGTACTCATGCACCCCTGTCATGTGGCATGAAGCACCACTGTCAATGTACCATGTACCAGTGACCATGGAGGTGGATAGGCATGCTAATAGTGAAAATTTATCTTCAAATCTGGTTGCAAATGCATCCATATCAGCTGTAGCAGCCATCTGCTTCTTGGGTTTTCCCTTTTTCCTGTTGGGACATTGGTTGGCAAAATGCCCAAGCCGATGGCAAGCAAAGCACTTGACTTTGCTGGTGTCAAACTTCTTCTTGCTGCCCTGTCTTGAAGAAGTTCCTTCAGTTGAACTCTTCTTGCTCTTTCCTTTGCCCTTTGCTGCCAAGGCAAGGTTGTCTTCATCTTCAGATCTCTTTTTCTGCTCTCCACGTTGAGACCCCTCTCGGATCTCTTCCTGTGTGAAATCGTCCCATAGCCTCTCCCAAGTAGGCATCTTCTCTCTGCCCACCACACACTTGACAAATGCATCCCACTGTTTGCCAAAACCATTCAAGGCAATATGTACCAGCTCTTCTTCAGGAATGATATCCCCTACTGCTGCTAGCTCATCTCTGACTCGTGTGAGCCTAGTGAGGTAGGAAGTCACACCTTCACCCCTTTCCATCTTGGTGGCATGTAATTTGTCCCTAAGAGCCATCTTCTGGTTCTGGTTGTCACTCTGATACAGTTTTGTCAGAGCATCCCACATTTCCTTGGCTGTTTTCTTCTCAGCCAGATGTGGAATAAGATGGTCCTTGACACCATCCAGCAGAATCCTCTGTGCCCTGGCTTCTTTTACCTCATGGAGGTCCAAGGAAATGGGATTGTGGGCTGATATAGGAACTACAGTGCGGAGTCAAAACAACTGGTTCTGTAATAGGACACATAGTAATTAGATCTGAGAAGGACAACAACAACTTAATAGGAAACTCTGATCACATATAAACTCAGAACTCTGATCCAATGTAGCAAAGAACAGATCTGATCCATAACAATAGACTTACAAGAACAGAAATCAGATCTAACTATTTAGACCAATCATTTACCATATGAAACTTATGTATTTGAGACATTACTTCAGATCTACTTAATACTAAACAGTTCTGTAATCAAGTTCAGATCAGATCTAAAGGAGGTGAGTAAGATACATACCTGATACAGTAAACTTACCTTGAAGATAGCACAGTAACCACAGTAGGTGTAGATCCAGATTATTATGCTCAGACAAAGGTTCAGTCCATAGATCGATAGTGGATCTCTATACCAAAGAATGAAGGAACTTTCTTGCCACTAAGCTCTAGGGCCACAGGAAGGAAAAACTCAATTCCAACAGAGGTTAAGAATGCCCAAACCCTCACACAATAAAACCCACACTCAAGAGACTCTGAAAACTGGACTGTGTATAAACCTTTATCTCAGAGTTGAACTGTTAGGTGATTCAGCACAAAAGCAACCCACAAGGTTACCCTAGCAAGTGGTCCACTGACTAGGAGGTTCTCCACACAGCAGAGATAGAAATCTGTTGTTTGACAACACAACAAAAAGTGGCAGCAACCCTAACTGCTCCAAGCAGCTGAAATGGGAAAGGGCCGGGCTGTACTCTGGAGACCTTATATACAGAGAAGGAAAAGGGAGGCCGCACCCTTAAACACAGCACCTGCAGCAAACACACATAAAGCCGCACCTCTACTTGCAGCAAACATACAAGGGGCCGCACCTCTAAAACACAACTGCA
>ML779231.1:990885-1043396 GCA_009831015.1 Picea engelmannii | reverse complement strand
CCCTGTTCTTTCAGGAAACAACCAAACTTGGCAGCAGTCCTCTCCTGCAAGATCTACCTCGCAGTGTGGTCCTTCATCATCTTTATTCTCGAGCTCCAGATGAGTTGGAATCTCCTCTGCAGAGGACAAAATTGACACCTAAGCAATATTCGTTATGGTTGGATTCACAAGGGGAAGAGCAAATTTGGAAAGGTATCAAAGCTACTCTGGATGATTATGCTGCAAAGATTAGTGTCAGAGGAGATAAAGAATTCAGCCCTGTATATCCTCTTATGCTACAATTGGGCTCCCCGCTGACTGGAAATACTCCAGGGTCTAAAGGATATTGATTGTCAAGTAAGCAGAAAAATTGGTTGAATCTGGCATCTGCATTATCTCATTCGGGAGATGCTTATCAAGAATTGTTTTGGTCTTTTGAAGCAATCTAGAAACATTCAATTACATTGCATTGGTCTGTTTTGGGTCTTTATAATCTTGTTTACCTGTTGACTTATGTAGGCAGGCATCAATCCAAGAACAACCCAATCTCCGTACCAATTTTGATGTTGTGGATTAAGCATAGGTGTTCTTATTCTTTTATTAAGTTAAACCTGACTGTTTATGTCATTATAGCATTTACTTCAAAGAGATGCTTAAACCAATGCATATATCTACAAGTTGCATAATCATGCAAGTTTGTCGTTTGTTTTCCATATTAAATCACCGTTGGAATTGAGTGAGGATAACATAGTAACTCTAGTCTCTGAAGTGCCGAAACCAAGAGCATTTCCCATGGTGTGCTGTGAAGTTGGGGAAGCAGTTGGAAGAAGAGTATTAATGTACATAGAGGAATAGCTACTGTTTTATGCAGAGGTTTGCTTCCTACTCTGGGAAACAGATCTGTAACCACGAGAATGTACTGCCCGCTTGAATGGTTACAAATGTTCACCATCAGGTTCCAGTTTAACTGTGAAATGATTATCTTTTGGTATCCATGGCAAATGTCGAAGGGGTGAACTGCAACTTCATTTTAGTCCACAAGGCTAGATTCATATCGAAGAGAGCTTTCTTGATGATACAAACAAGAGCAAGCTCTTAAATATTCGGAGTGTGTCAAATTAAGAACAATTGTACCGGCATTCATTTGTAAAGAGTTGATGAAACAAATGAGAAGCGTCCCATGATTTTTATCATCAGCATTCTATAGCTTGCTGCTTACTCACAGAGATAAATTTAATGCAGTTCTGTTTATCATATTAACTATTCTGAGAACAAATTAGTATGGTTACATTCTAAAGATTTGTTTGTGATAAATTAATGCAAGGTGGAGCTACTATTTTCTCTGGACTATAAAATCTTTTGGAAAGCAATCACAATGAAGACACTGCTGCAACCGTAAGCTAGAAATTGAAGTGATAAATGATGCTCTGCTATGGAGAAAATGTGCAATGTTGTGTCAAATACTCACCAATCCTTGGGTACTGGTTTGGCATGGCAAATCCTCATCTGTTGTTTAGTTTTTGTGTAGGCATCAAGTTAATATCTTTTATGAAATGGAATCTCAGGTCTGAATTTGCTCGGGGACAATTTGACTGGTAAAGAATGAAGGTCAATTTGGATGTAAAGATCTTAATAGGTTAAATGACTACAAATTAATCAGTCATCTTTTAAATAGGACCAAAAGAGACCTTAAGAACCTTAAGGAGCTCTTGATAGGTCTTAAATACAGGTCGCCCTAACAGAGTGTGCTTAATTATGCCTTGAATATATGCTTAAATAACATTAATATTTATTAATTTAATGGGTGCGTTTGTTCAAGGACTTGTTGTGCCTTCAAGGCGAAGACTTGAAAAATGATCGTCTTTTCCATGTGGCATCACCCTTTCACTATAGAAATCCCTGGTTTAGGTGTAAATACTATCATCCGTTTTAGTCATTCATTGAGCGTTTAATTAACCGCCGTTAAGTCCTTGGGGGTTCAACCTCATCTATATTGTATAAGTGCCCCATTATTATTAGTTGGACTGTTGGTGTCTTCATTTTTTACTTCTGAGAAAGGAGTGTACATCTCCATTTCAGCATTTTATGTACTTCCGTTTTCTTAATCTTGAATAAAAATATGTTTCATCTTTAGTTTGTTCATGTCATTTACTCATGGCCAGGGGTTCCATATGGCAATTTAGTATATGCTAGATTAATAAATTAATGTCTGTGGAGGAAGTAGTAAATTAGCTTGGTCTTTACTAATTCTCGGTGTAATTTTATATAACATAATAATAATAATCTAATTTTAAGGTCACAGTCAAGCCACACATCAAATTGGTGTATGAGACTCTCTTGTTTGTGGGACAAGGGACCCCCTCCATGCAACCATTTGACTATTTAAGTCTACAAAGGTATTTTTTGTATTTTATTTTCAAGAAAAAATTCACATATTAGGTATTTCAGAAAGAAATCAGAATATACGTAAGTTGCCTTTCCAACTCTTTAAGCTGTCTATATTTTCCTGCTTCCTGAGTTCTTACCAAACACAGATTAAAACTATCTGAACTTTCCTATGAAACAGTTTTCCACCAAGCGCAAAGTACAATGCCTTGTCTGATTACAAGCCCTATAATAACATACAGAAACAAAAATGACTTCTTTAAAAAATTCTTGGTTCCTTATTGGGGAAGAAACTGTTTTTTTAAAATCTTACACCTAAACTGCATACTAGTCAAAAAGAGAAAGGGATTTGGCTGGGAGTGAACCTCCCTCCATTTCTTCAATTATATTCAATATACCTATATTCATTAACAGAGCTTATTTGGAAAGCTTATTTTCTTTCTTGTTCAATTCTCTATAGGCATGCTGAAAGGAGAAATTCAAATTGAGATCTTACATCTATAATTCTATACATGATCGGTGCCAATAATAAGTTAGGTCAGATTGTAATTTTCTTTTTCCCATTCTATAATGAGTTTGGAATCTCTGTCTCTGCATGCTGGTAATACCTCTTTCATTGGCAATGTTTAACAATAGTTGTTTGACAACACAAGTATTCCAACAGAGGACGAACACCTTCAGTAACTACTCACACAACTAGATCAAAGATCAACACACCGATGTTAATGCAAAAGAAAACGATTACATAGAGTTTTTACAAGCGAGTCTCACAATTGATCATCGACAAATGATCCTTCATGCTCTTTAAATAGAGATTATGGACCAATTGGGTGTTAAGCCACAGATCAATGGTTGTTAAGATTGAAGAGAATATGAACCATCAGATCACTCTATGTCGGGAACATATCGTGACCTTCAGATTTCCTAACTACAAATGCATACTAATGCATATTAAAGAAACATACTTTTACTTAATAACTCATTAGACTAAGTAGATCTTAACTAACTCCTAAATGTCTAAATATTCTAACATCCCCCTTTAAGAACAACTTAATATAGGATTGAAAGATTTACAATAGTGACACAATAGGAGAAAGGAGGCATTAGAGCGTATCCACCCTTGATGACAACTTCCTGAACTCCCAACATAGATCGGAGTTTGGAAAACTCTGCTTCTGTAAGAGACTTTGTGAAACTTTCTGCAACTTGATCTTTTGTAGGGCAAAAGAACACTTCAGTGACTTGATCATGAATGAGCTTTCTGATGAAGTGCATGTGTAGCTCGATGTGTTTGCTACGCTGATGTTGAACTAAGTCTTTGACGAGCTTAATGACACTCTGATTGTCGCACCAAAGGTTGGTCGGATGCTGCTGCTGGAATCCAAACTCTGAAAGGATCCGTCGAAGCCATAATGCTGCCTGACTTGCATTTATCGCTGCTCGATACTCTGCTTCTACTAAAGAAAATGCAATAGCATGTTGTTTCTTACAGGCCCAAGTGACAGGTCCTGAACCAAAGCTGAAAACATAACCTGCAATAAGCTTTTGATCATCATGGTTGTTGACCCAATCTGAATCAGTGAAACCAACCAATAAAGGAGTCCCCCCTGAATTTTAATGTATCCCGAACTATCATGGGGTGTTTGCATATATCGAGAAAAAAACCAACAAAGGAAAGATCAAGACGAGTATGAGTCAAGTATAAGCGGCTACTAACTAACTGATGTTACAAGATGGCATCAACTTCGAGAGAAGTACAAGTGGCAACAAGCTTGACTCTAGAATGGAAGGGAGAAGGGGTTGGTTTACAATCTTCCATTTGAAAGCGTCGAAGAAGGTCACAAGCATACTTAGACTGCGAAAGAAAAATTCCTTCATTGGTTTGCAAAACTTGGAGGCCAAAGAAATAGTGCAAAAAACCTAAGTCTGTCATTTCAAATTTCTTCTTAACGCTGGTTTTCACATTGTTTAAAATTTGAGTCACTATCAGTAAGGATAAGGTCATCAATATAAAGGACAAGGATTATGAGATGACTTCTTACTTTTTTGGTATAGACATTAGGATCATAATGACATCTAGAGAATCTGGTTTCAATAACAAAGCTATCCATTTTGGCATACCAAGCTTGGGGAGCTTGCTTAAGACCATAAAGAGATTTCTTAAGGCAACAAACAAGGCTAGAGTAATTCTGGACATAGACAAGAGATTGTTCCATGAATATTTTTTCTTGCAAATCCCCATGCAAGAAGGCAGATTTAACATCCATATGATGAAACTCCCATTTATGTGAGGCAACAAGCGAAAGAACAAGATGGATGGAATTCATTTTGGCTACATGGGAAAATGTTTCATTATAGTCAATTCCTTCAACTTGGGAAAATCCTTTGGCAACTAACAGAGCCTTGTGTCTTTCAACACTTCCATCTGATTCATACTTAGTTATGTAGACCCATTTACATATACCAAGTTTTTCTTTTTCTTTTTGGAAGAGGTACAAGATTCTAAATATCATTTTCCATTATATAACAATACTCTTCATTCATTGTTGTATCCCAATCTGGATGACCTGAAGCTTCTGCAAATGTCTCTGGATCACGAGTCTTTGAAACTTGAGCCAAAAGAGAAGAGGCTCGTTGGAATTGTGAATGTTTCCGACACTGATATGAATGATCATTGACAATATCACCAACTGCTTCTCGTGTTGAACAGACTCATCTAGGAAGCGATAGAGTTGGTGCTAGTTCAAGTTCAAAAGACTCATTTGGAGGAAGGTGAGTAGGCGGAGGTGGATTTTCATCCTCATTGTCATCATCTGAAGAAGAAACCAGAATAGAAACAGAAGAAGGCACAAACATCGAAGATGACTTGCAGGCCGAATAAGGCACAATCGCCGAATTAAGCTCGCATGCCAAGAGATTTTCATCAAATTTAACATCTCTTCTAATAATAATTTCATTACAATGTGGTTGAAGAAGTCTATAACCTTTGACATCTTCAAAATAACCAACAAATATACACTTGTCACTTTTAGGCTGCAATGCTTGCATTTTCTCATCAAGAATGCGATCCCATGCTATACTGCCAAATACACAAAAGTGGCTTACATCTGGTTTAATTTTAGTCCGAGTTTCTTTCGGTGTTGTATTTTTAAGAGCCTTTGTGTGAGTGTGATTTACTATGTAATTTGCACAGTTGATGGCTTTCGCCCAATACTTTACACTTAATCTCTTAGATTAGATCATACAATAGCCATTTCTTTTAATGCACGGTTCTTTCTCTCAGCGACACCATTTTGTTGTGGTGTATATGGAGCAATGTGTTTCATTTGGATGCCCTGTGTAGTGCAGTAACTTGTAAAATTATTGTTCACATATTCGTCTCCATTATCTGTTCTTAACCTTTGAATTTGATGTCCAGATTGATTTTCTACAAGGGCCTTGTAGGCCAAAAACTTGTCAAAAACTTCGCTCTTAAGTTTTAAAAAGTAAACCAAATATGTCTGGAAAAGTCATCAATGAAAGTTAATAAATATTTGCACCTAAAAAAGGAGAAGAAAGTGGACCATACAAGTCACTGTGAACAAGCTGCAAAAGGCCAGAGGCGTGCCAAGATGCACGTTTGACAAAACTGTCCTGATGATGTTTGTTGAGAACACAACCGACACAAACACCATCTCTTCATGAAACAAAAGGAAAACCAGTCATCATCTGTTGATTACATAGTTTCTACAATGAACGATAGTTTAGATGACCAAACCGCTCATGTCAAAGTTTGCTCAAGTCATCACTACGAACAACAAAAATTGATGGAAAATATGATGACCCAAAGTTGTCAAATTTATACAACTTGGTAATATCATCAACAATTCCAATTGCAAGAACATGCTTAGAATATTTTAGATCCTTGATTACAACTTGGTGAGGTGAAAACTCTATGGTTTTACCTTCACCTGAATGAGTGATTTGATATATTGATAGAATGTTACAAGAAAGACTCAGAACACATAATACATCATTGAAATGACCATTATCTACTTGAACTGTTCTAGATCCTACAACACTAAGAGATTTATCATCACCAACAAATATTTTCTTGGTGTTACATTCATTTAGAGAAGAAAATATGTTTTTATCTTTAGCCATATGATAAGATGCTTTAGAATCCATAAGCCACTCATCAGCAGAAGAAGTAGAAGTTGCATTAAAAAAAAACTAGAAGCAGAAAATGCATGTCCATGAGAAGAAGAAGAAGAAGTAGAATCCATATTGATGTTGTGTTTCTTCATCGCTACTTCTAAAACTGTTATCTTTTTGAAACATTTAGACTCATCATGACCATCTTTATCACAAAAATTGCAATGTCTGTCAATCTTCTTATTTTTAGATTTTGCTCATTTGTGACCATTAAGACCTGACGCTGTTTGAGTGGGTTTCAGACCTTTATGTTGCTTGTTGTTGTGGCGAGGATGTTGCTTCTTGGGATTCTTTGGTTTATCTTTCTGCTGGGTGACTAAGGCTTTATTGGAGGTACCTGCAATGTTGATCACTCCAAGTTGTACAAGTTTATCTTGCTATCTAGTCAAAACATCACAAAATGATTCAAGAGTGAGTTTTTGATAAGTTTTTCCTAGAGCCTCTCTCATGGCATAAAAGGTAGATACAAACACAAAATATGCACTACCTAGCTTAGAAAGAATAATATAGATGCAATACTCTTCCTCCAGCTTTATCTCACTTTCTTCACATAAAATTCTGAGTGTTTTAAACTTAGATAAATAGTTTTCAATGCAAGAAAAATCATCTGGACTTAAAGTCAGTATTTGATTTTCTAACTGACGTGCTTGAATAATATTGTGTTTAACAAACACAGAGTCAAGTTTTTCCCAAGCTTAATCGGGGTCATTAATTTCTTTAAGGTGGAACCTTAAATTATGAGAGATGGACATTCCGATCAGCCCACATGCTTCGTCACTCCTATTAGCCCATTTGAATTTCTTATCAACATCAATGGGTTCTTTTTCATTTCCCAAGGTAATCATGTACAAACCTTTACTTCTTAATAAATCCTCCATATAGGATTTCCATTGGAAGTAGTTGGTGCTGGTAAGCAAAAGATCACTGGAAGAAACCATATTAAATATGTAGATGATATGGATTTAAACACTGAAACTAATAATTTGGATGGAAAAATCTCAAAAAATTAGGTGGTTTTAAACAAAAACGGCATTGAAAACAAACTTCGGATGTGAAAGTTATGCCATTTAAAAATAATGCATAAATAGTAACCAAAGGACCACGTGGTGGTGTAAGTTGCTTTATGAAATGACCCACTTTTGTAAAAATAAGTGGGGATTACTTTTACAATGAAGTTACTTTATAAAAGAAAGCTGCATGCAAAATAAATAACTCTAAAATAAAATATTAAAGCTACTTATAGTAATTCACTTTTATACTTGAAGTGAAATACACTTTACAATGGAGCATGGATTTTTCCAAAAAAAGTAACAAAAATAGAGACTTGAACTTAAGACCTCTTACTTAATAAGACAATTTTTAACCAAGTGGGCTAGCAAAACATATTGTGTTGTTTAACAGAAGGATTGATGGTGTTGTTGTTGTGGTGGTGGTGGTGGTGGTGGTGGTGAAAGACAACCTTGGAGAGTGTGCTCATAAAAAACTACTCACTTTTATACTTGAAGTGAAATACACTTTACAATGGAGCATGAATTTTTCCAAAAAAAGTAACAAAAATAGAGATTTGAACTCAAGACCTCTTACTTAATAAGACAACTTTTAACCAAGTGGGATAGAAAAACATATTGTGTTGTTCAGTGGGAGGATTGAGGGTGTAGTTGTGGTGGTGGTGGAAGACGGCCTTGGAGAGTGTGCTCTTAAATTTTTTTTTCACACAAGATTTTTTTTTTCGCTTCTCGATGACAAGGGATAGATCTTGGTTAACTTACCTGGAAAAACACCTTTTCGTATCTATTTCTTATTTTCTGAGATCGCCGAGGGTGTGGAGAAAAGAGAATACATAGATCTAAAAGAGTAACAACCCAGAAACAAACAATATAAAACCGAAATAATACTTTGCAAAAATTTAAAAATGGTGTATTCAGGCTTTATACCTCCGGATCTAACTAAAATGACCGTATATTGGAAAAAAAAAACATTTTCGAGTGAAATGAAAAACATTCTTAACTGAAATGAACGCTCTAGATGCAATTGAACAGTTCTCTTAGCCTAGAAATGTACGAAAATGACAAAAAACAGAGATGAGACAACTCGGCTTCACGATCTTGATCTACAACAAGAGCGAGTCTTCAAACATGCTCTGATACCATGTTCGACAACACATGTATTCCAACAGATGACGAACACCTTCAATAACCACTCACACAATCAGATCAAAAATCAAAACATCGATGTTTTCATGTGGTAAAACCCCTACGGGGAAACATCCACGACCCTAACCAACACGATTACTTGGAGCAATTTATTAGTGCAAAAGAAAAAGATTACATAGATATTTTACAAGAGAGTTTCTCACAATCGATCATCAGCAAATGAACCTCTATGCTCTTTAAATAGAGATTATGGACCAATCGGGTATTAAGCCACAAATCAATGACCGTTAAGATCAAGGAGAATATGAATCGTCAAATCACTCTATGCCGGGAACATATCGTGATCGTTGAATTTCTTAATTATAAATGCATACTAAAGAAACACACTAAGAAACATACTTTTACCTAACGACTCATTAGACCAAGTAGATCTTAACTAACTCATAAGTGTCTAAATATCCTAACAGTAAACATAGATCATAAATTTCAGCTCTATTGTTTATATCCTAATCCAATAGCTGATTTATGGTCCATATAGAGATAAGATGTTTTGGGAGAGAATTCAGTGAGTTTCCAAAAATGATAATGTGGAAAACGTTTGGGGAAAAAAACTATATAAAACCCATTGGAAAATTATTTTATTAAGAGGCTTGAAGGTTTAGGGCTCTCTGACATGGAAACTATCAATGTGGTTTGAATGCAAAGGAATTTTAGAAAAGGAAAGGAAGGGGTTACAAAGACACTTGAGAAATTCTTAGTTGCTGAAAAGATTTTGTTGAAATTGGAAACACTGAAATCATGAGTAGGTAGGGGGATTTTGCTTCATAGATAAAGATGAGAATAAAGTCCCATGGCCCTTCAAAGAAAGTGAAAAAATTGGTAGCAAAGAGGGCAAAGAAAAACATTGAAAATGACCAAAAGAAACTTAATGAGATTGAGGAACAAATCAAACAATTATTTGATAGTAATAAGGAAGGAATTTCTATAGAAAAGGTGAATATTAAACTAGACACATTAAAAAGAATAAAAATGAAGTTGTTGGAACGTAAAGCAACAAAGTGGTGACTAAAGAGTAGGGCTATTTGGTTGGAAGAAAGAGATGGGAATACTAAATTCATTTAGAACTATACAAAACATTAGAAAAATGTAAACATTATATGGGAGATAAAAAAAATGGTAGAAAGGTGAGAAATGTTTTGGACATAGCAGGAGTAAGGCACTTTAAAAGTTTGTTTCAAGACCCCCTAGGGCTAACATAGAAAAGATTCTTAAAGTTGTAGTTTTCTTTCCAAGAATGTTTGAAAATCATCAAAATGAGGAACTTGAAGTTGAAGTAGCTAATCAAGTCAGTTCTTCAATCTTTTAAAGAAGCCTAGATGGTTGGACAACAAAATTTTATTTGGGTTTTTATGATTTCCTAGAAGAGGAGCTAATGAGAGTGATGGAAGGGTGTGGAGTCTCTTGGAAGGTATTAGGTGCATTGAATGAAACATTTATAGCTCCATTACCAAAGGAAAATGAACCAAAAATTTTTGAATATTAAAGGCAAATTTCATCGTGCAAATTTGTGTACAAGAATATAACAAAAATTCCAACAAATAGGCTTAAAACATATTTTTCAGACTTTATCTCGAAAGAGTAGTTTCACTTTCTTCACAATATGCAAATTCATGTTATCATAGGAATAGTGCAAAAATGACTTCATACAATAAAGGTGAAATCAATTCTATCTATGGTGATGAAAATAGAATTGGCCAAGGCTTATGATAAAATGAGCTGGTTATATTTGAGGTTAATTTTGATCCAAATTGGGATGAGAGGCCCAATAGTGAATTGGATTATGAGATACATTTTCTTAGCATCTTTTGCAGTGCCGGTCAATGGGTCGACATGTTAGGATATTTAGACACTTAGGAGTTAGTTATGATCGACTTGGTCTAATGTGTCAAAGGTTATATACTTATTATTAGGAGAGATGTTAAGTTTGATGGAAATCTCTTGGTTTGCAAGCCTAATTCAGTGTTTGTGCCATCTTTGTCTTGTGAGTCATTTTTGGCGTTTACGCCATCTTCTTTTCCCATATTTTTTGTTAGTGATCCTATTCTAGTCTTTCTTTTAGAGGATTACAATGAGGATGAAAATCCACCTCTACTTGCTCACCTTCCTTCAATTGGGTCCATTGAACATGAAATTATACTAACACTGCTGCTTCCGAGATGACTCTATACAACATGAAAATAAACTAGTGATCTTATAGATTAGTGTCGTACACGTTCATAGTTCTAGTGAGTGATCTTGATTGGATCATTGTATTATTTGTCATCTATCTCACTACTTTTTGGGTGGAAAAATTGGAGGAATCAACTTGTAGGGCCATTTCGACGTTTGGTCTAAATTTGGAAATTTGAGTCCAAAAAAAAGTTATAAATATTCTAGAGCCATTTTGAAGCATTAAATGACTTTTTTTTGGTCCAAACCTTACTATGAAAGAAGATTCTAAATTCTACACGTCGATATCTTTCCAATAATGCAGGCCGTTCGTCAATCAGAGTTCCCATGAGAAAGTTATGCCTCTCGCAAGTTGAACCACCGTATTGATCACCATGGTACGAGTGGATGCCATGTCAACCTCCATTACTTAGACATGTGGGGTTAACCATGTAGTGGATTTTATAAGAACATTCTAGAAGGTACAAACCCTTATCACAATTGAAGGTTGAGGAAGTAAAAAACATATCCTAGATGGCTACCAGACTATGTTAAATACCAGGCCACTAAGAGGAGAAGGGGTTCCATTGTTTTGCATTGTATCTTGTTCCATAGCTGAGAAAAACATATAAGAGTGGTATTCTATAAGCATAACAAATGAGAGATTTTGTAACAACCATACAATCCACAAGTCAAAGGCAACTCCACATAGAGTGCCTCTTTCTTTTTACTTGCATCATTTATTTACCAAAGAAAAGAGAGCAGAGCAGCCTCACCTTCTAGTTGGGTTTTCTCCCGTGTTGAGTTTCCTAGGTCATATCTTGTGTTTGTTTGTGGATGGTGTGAGTGTGTTTTACTATTCTCTATTTTTCCGTGTTTTATCTATTTTTTCAGTTACCAAATATCCTGGAGATCTAAAAAAAAAACCTTAATAGTAAAGTGTGACATCCCAAAAAATATAGTATTTTTGAAATTTAATTTTTTTTTGGAAAATTATTCCGTTTTTAGTAAATTCGAATTTGGAATTTTTTTTTCCATTTATGTCAATTTCGAATTTGATAATTGTAATAAATTATTATGACTGTTGGGCAGAGATCTGATTTGACTCAACTGACTATTTGACTATGACACTTGTATGAAAACAAAATATTTTATATTGATTGAACAGACAAATGGAACAACCAGGTTAAAAATCAGCTGACCATGACTCCATGAGTGGGGAACATGTTGGAACTACCTCTGGGCTGATTGTTACAAGTGTAAAATCAGATATTTGACCATTGGAAGCCCCTGAAAATCAGAGATTTAGAAAGCTGTGAAAATTCCCAAGAGAGGGAAAAAGACCTAGGCAAAAAATATGGTCTGGATAAATAACATATGTGAGGAGGCAGGACGCTGCCAAGTATGCTGGGAAATAATATTCCTGGTCACTTGCTGTTATGAACACTACTTGCTGAGTGTGAGGCAAGGAGAAGATTACTGACAAAGGAAGACATTGCTGAAGAGGAAATTCCAAGTTTGCCCCCATGGATTCATAGTCAGTCTAGGGGGTGAATAGGACAAGGGATTTGGCTGCCCTATTCTACAGTTGGGAGGAACGTGGCTGTTCCCTTTGTCTTCGCGCGAATTGATTCAAATAAGTTATTCTACTCTGTCTTTGGTTAAATATTATGATCACTGATAGATCCACATTTTAGTTATTTCTATGAATGAACCTTGGTCGAACATTGTTGTGATTAGAGACTAACCCAATACCTCCTATTCATCAATTAGGAATGGATTATTTCTGCTGGAACATAATGCTGAGTAAATTCTAGTGTCATTGGATGTATTAACGGGAAGAACTATTCTTACAGAGTTTCATTACTCTTGTAATAGGATAACCTCTAGTCTAAATCACACTTTTAATTAATTCTGTTGAGTAGACAAATCCTGTGCATGATGCGATTGGGATCAAGTATACCGTCATCTATGAATAGTTATATTTTTGTAGGTAGTTATAGTATACCTATGAGTCTCAAATCATGTACTAGTAAGTTCAGAAGAAAAATAAATACCCCTTGTATGACATGTTTTTCATAAAGATGCGTACAAGAAAATATACCTATATATATATATATATATATATATATATATATATATATATATATATGGGAATCTGTACAACAAAACTGAAGTTGACTATTTACAACAAAAATAGTTAATATTATATATGTCTATCCATGTATGATATGAATCATATGCTGACCAACAGTATGCATCAACCACATGCAAACGAAATGCTAGATGTGTAAAGTTTGGCGAATCTGAAATTTAGGAAAGTCCAGAACCCTTTTTATATATTATATAAGACGCTAAAATCAAAATTTCCAAACCCTATTAACAAATAACGACTGTATCTAACATTTCTATTGCTCTAAAGGAAAAAAATCCAATGACTCATACTATCGAACCATTCTTATAGAGAACATGGGGAAATTCAAGTAAATCTTTCATATTCTGAACTATAAATAATGATCATAGTATATATCAGGTCGGGACTGTAATCATACCCAAAGTACATATACCAGGTCGAGCAATTCGCAAACCAAGTATTATTATTTTTTCTATACAAGTAAGAGGAATCCTTCACGGATAGATATGTATATAATCATACTTGATCTGGTTAAAATTCCAAAATCATTAAAGTTCCAAAATCAAAACAACAGTACATAGTCTGCACCCAACCACGATAGGAAGCTTTTTTTATCAGGCGTTAAAATAATGGAAGTCCCTTCCATTTATTTCTAACAAACCAATTACAGAGATAAAGTCATTCGTTTGACTATAAGATTCGGAAAATGTGATCCTAGGCTAAACATTGCCGTTGCCTGATCTTAACAAAGCCCTATCTTGGAAACCAAATACCTTTTATGGGTTCCGAAGCCCTCATAAAGTTGGGAATCTTGGAGGGGAAGAGACCCTACAAGAAAACGTAGAGATTAAAATTAATAACCACATAAAAATTTGCAATCAAGAAGATCATGGAAAAATGCACAACAGAGTCCATAACAGAAGGAAGAGAAATAAAGTTGCCATAGAGATAATTAAAAGTTTGTACTTAACTCGAGGGATGGAGGTCGCCTTTCCTTTTGCGACACTGTTGAATCTCTGTCTAGTGGCTTGAAAGGGGGAGATGGGATGATAGAGTCCTGATGGGTACCCTTGCATAGAACAGGGCCCCACCCTTAGATAATAATCGAAATCTTGTTCTCGAAGAAATGCGATTTATAAACTAATTCAAAGACTAAATCTTGCTCTCGAAGAAATGCGATTTATAAACTAATTCAGAGACTTACTCAACCAGATCCTGAAAGCATCGCGGTGCAACATGCAATCTTATTGACCTAAGGAATATTACTGTTCAAATGTCTTTTTGCGAAAGAAAAACATTTTCTCAAAATTAAGACAAAACTATTCTCTCTGTTAATTTATGCCCATAGATAGAATCAATATGCTGGAAAGGAAACAAATGCTGCCAATTTAACCACAAACTATAATTCATGACACACATACACCCTCTTTTCTTCCTTTTTCAAAACTTATTCGGCAGATAGAATCCACCTTGTATGAAGGCCTCTTTCGTTTTGTAATACCTCCATTATTCCAAGCTAATAAGACAGACCTGGTAACTAGTGGACAATTTAGAGGAATTTGGAGAACAACAAGAGAGCTTTCCAAAGGGAATCGTACCATAACTAAACTAACTGAAGACATGGGGAAAACTATTCCAAGTCTGCAAAATCTTAGATGGGAACCTCACAGAACAACGAAGATCGTTAAAACTTCATTAAATCTTTTAGCCAGTAGTCACCTAAACAACCATAATACACAGACGTTATAACAGGGTTCAAATAAAATTACCAGGTTAAGAGCGAGGTGGATAGACGACTCTCTCCCACACAGAGCAAGTAACTCCATCGATGCCTGAGTCTAATGCCATAAGTGATAACAATATCATGGGAAATAGGGGATTACTGCCAAGTCATACAACCCAAGAGAACATTGAATTCTAGCCATGAGAGTACATGTCCTGGTTTAATGAGAGAGATAGTGTGAAGTACCATAACCATGTGATTAGGGAAAGGTGGCAAAAAATCGATGGGCATGCAAGTCGAACGAGAGGCCAAGGAAAGGTGCTGTAGAGAAATTTTAATGTAATCGTTAGGACCCTATTTAATACACAACTTTTTCCCCTGTATTTTACATCACCAGTTAATGAATGAGGACGACATCCAGTTGAGGCTTTGGTTTAATACTTGTATGTGTTTCTTTCCATTTAATGCTCAGTTGACGGACTAGAAAGTTGCATCCGAAACTAGTCACTCCAACTTCATTTTCAGTTTAGGAAAGATCAGTGTGTACCTTTGCAAAAACCCTAACTACCTAACACCAGTTCTATGCATGCTTCACAATGACTACGCATATACAAAGACACTCCACACTTATGGAACTAGAGTGGTTTCTCTAACTCCTAATCATTATACGTTACACTCAAAGAAGAATAGAGATTGTATCAAACCCGCTCGAAATAGGAATCGAGACCTAAAGATGTCACGAAGTAGCCACTAAAGTTCCGTGTAAGTAGCCCAATAGACTTGTACAAGTCCTGTAGTCGCGCTAGACAAGGTTAAAGGATACCCTTCAAAGTACGATTATGGTACACAACAAGAACATTATTATGCAGGTATGTGAATTAATTCTAATAGTCTTAAGTCCAAACCCCATTTTCAATGATGTAGTAAGGAATAAAATGCATCATATTATGTTTAAGGGTGAGATAATAAACAACTAGGTTTTTATCAAAGCACTATACAATTGTGGTATGAGTATGTTATAAGCACGGTAAAACTATATATTTTTTTTGTTGGGAATTTTGGGAAACATTACATATGGTATCAGAGAAAAATGTTACAACACTGGACCTGAACAGGGCCACATTAGTTGCTTAGCACATATTTTGATCTATGCAAAACTAATAGACCTTTTTGTTACAAACATGAAACATTTTTGTTTTGTGTGAATTATGGCAGCTCGGGATGATGCATAAATCAGAATGGAAGGAAATCTAGAACAGGGACCTCATGGAGATCCAAGACAAAATAGTGACGGAAGCTCTCCTATGGAAGTAATAGAAACAATGAGGAATCTTATTGTTGAGCTGTAGGTTTTCAAAGCAGACAATGATAAATTGAAGAAAGCACAACATGAACAACAAGAGACAAATAAAGTTCTGCTGCGTAGTATAGTGACCAAGAAAATCCCAAAGGACGATAACCATGACAAAGAGGTCAGCAAAAGGGCCTCTAAGAACTCTGGGCTGGAAACAAAAAAAGGAGACAGTTAATCTGAAGGAACACCTTCAACTGAAGACAAAACTAAAATAGACAGAAAAAGAAAACAAGTAGACCACCTTGAAGGAGAATTTAAAAAGATTAAACCAACTACCTTTGATGGAGAATCCAAGATAGGATAAGAAGTTGAGGCATGGTTGTTGGACATAAAAAAATATTTCCAGATCTACAACTATTCCAGTAATATGAAGGTCAGAATGGCCATCTACAATTTGAAAGGGAAGGCCAACATTTGGTGGCAAGACCTGAAATTGGCCAAGGGCCTAAAGGAGAAACAATTGGAATGGTCTGACTTTAAGAAGTATTTCAAGAAACAATACCTTTTTGAAAGCTATTATGAAAGGAAAACAAAAGAATTTTACGAGTTACGACTTGGGCATATGACGATGGAGGACCTTATAAATAAATTTCTGGAACTACTAAGGTTCGTACTATACATCCGGGTGGATAAGGTAAAAATCCAGTGATTCTTAAGCTGTTTTCCACAGTCCTACAGGGACAGAATTGAGTTTGACAACCCCAAATCCTTGAGTGAAGTATTTAGGAAAGCACAAATGTGCTATGACCAATATAAATAGTGGGTAGAGTTTCCCAAAGCCTGGAAGGATAAGAAACAAGATTGAATGAACCAATGGAAGAAGGGATACCAGCCAACTCCTTAGTGGAATGCAACAAAAATCTTTCCTAGAAAATATTTCACTCCAATCATCCGAATACGCAAGGCAACGGTAAACCGATAAATCTGGGAACAAAGAAGTTTGGGGACAGATCCCGCGAGCCATTAAAGCGTTGGGAATGTGGAGAACCTCATCTAAGGAGGAACTGTCCATGTTTAATTCCAGCCAATAGAACTGTTGTTCATAATTTGCAAGAAGCCTCGGTGGTGGGTGACGTGGGCAGAAGCCTGCATCGGATAAATGCAGCAATAGATGGCCGGCAAGCTGACCACCAGTCCTCTATGGTAGAGATTGAAGGTAAAATCAATAACTCTCGAATTTCTATTTTAGTTGACCTTGGAGCTACGTTAAATTATATTACTCCTGATGTAGTAGAGTCAAACAAACTTAAGAAACTGAAGCACGCAAAATCATGGCTGGTACAACTAGCAACAGGAACTAAAAGGAAAGTAGTTGAATTTATTTCTGATTTTGAGTTCAGCTTAGATGGTCAAAATATAAGAACAAATCTTAACATCCTACCACTAGGATCTTACGATATGATTATCGGGATGGATTGGTTGGAACAACACAAAGCAGTACTAGATTTTTATACAAAGTTACTTAACTATAAAGACGATTTTGACACTACTAGAACAACCCAAGGTATACTAAAACCTGTATCAGTCAGACAAGTTTCAGTGATGCAACCCAAGAAATGTATGAGAAAGGGATGTCAAGTTTATGCCATCCAAGTAACGAATCTGTTAGGTGCAGCCAATATCTTTTAAAAGTTGGATTTACGATTCAGTTATCATCAAGTTAGGATAAAATATGAGGACATAAACAAAAACTGCAACCAATAGGTGATCTGTTCGATCAAGTAGGTGCAGCTAATATCTTTTCAAAGTTGGATTTATGATTTGGTTATCATCAAGTTAGGATAAAATATGAGGACATAAACAAAACAAATTTTCGAACAAGATATGGACACTATGAATTTGTAGTCATACCTTTCGAACTCACTAACGCACCAACCACGTTTATGTGCCTGATGAACAATATTTTCAGTCAGTACTTAGACAAGTTCGTAGTAGTATTTATCGATGATATTCTGGTCTATTCTAAAACAAAGGAGGAACATGATGAACACTTAATAATAGTTCTACAAACGTCGAGGAAACACAAACTGTACGCCAAATTTGACAAGTGTGACTTTTATAAAAAAGAAATACAATATCTAGGACATGTAATTTCAGCAGAAGGCATTGCCGTAGACCCGGAGAAGATAAAAGTCATTATGGAATGGTCGATACCTAAGGATGTAGCGGATATCCAGTCATTCATGGGAATCATCGGATATTATCGCAGATTTATAGAAGGGTTTTCCAAGATAGCCTACCCTATCACGTCATTACAAAAGAAAGGGACCAATTTTAACTGGTCAGAGAAGTGTCAAGACAATTTTAACTGGTCAGAGAAGTGTCAAGACAATTTTAACAAGTTGAAGGAATTATTGACAACTGCACCCATATTGAAGGTAGTAGACCTAGATAAAGAATTCATCATATGTGTTGATGCAAGTAAAGAAGGACTAGGTGGTGTCCTAACTCAGAAAGGACACATTATTTGTTATGAGTCCCAGAAATTAAAAGAACATGAGCAAAATTATGTCACTCATGACTTAGAATTGGCAACATTAATACACACCTTAAAAATGTAGCAATACTACATAATGGGCATAAAATTTCTACTATTGACGAATAATAGCAGGGTAAAATATCTGTTTATCCAACCAGATCTTAATGCAAGACAAGCAATATGGCTAGCCTTCTTGAGGGAATTCGACTTCGAGGTCTGACATATCAAGGGTAAGAAAAATAAGGCAGCAGATGCTTTAAGCAGAAGAGTCCATGGGTTGTTTGAGATAAATATCAGCAAGGAAGAAAGTGATTTGGAATAAAGAATAAGGACGACAGGTATTAACGACATAAATTACACTAAGATAATGGCAGAATTACAAAATAATATTGCAAACTCAGATAAACCAGATCTAAGTATCGACAATAAGGGACTATTACGATTTAAAAACAGACTTTACATATCAGATTCAACAGAGTTAAAATTAATAATCTTGGACGAAGTGCATAAGAAACCGTATTCTAGCCATCCAGAATACCAGAAAACAATAACAACACTTAGAAAACTATTTTATTGGCCTAATATGAAGGGCGAAACCGCAGAATACTTGGCTAGGTGCCAATATTGTCAGCAGGTTAAGGCCGAGCACCATCATCCAACCGACCTATTACAACCATTACCAGTACCAGAATGGAAATGGGAGACCATATCGCTGGACTTTATAACAAGTTTGCCTAAAACTTAGAAACATAATGATTCTATCATGGTTGTAATCGATAAACTCAGTAACTCTGCACACTTTATTCCTGTAAAGTCTACTTTTAAAGCTATAAACATTGCTGAAATATTCATGAAAGAATTTTTTAGACTGCATGGTATTCCTAAAATGGTGATTTCAGATAGAGACGTAAAATTCACATCCACTTTTACATATACATAAGAACAAAACCAAACAAGTGGGAAGACTATCTACACTTGGTAGAATTTGCATATAACAATGGGTACCAAACTTCGGCTAAGTTAATCCCTTTCGAGGTACTGTACGACAGAAAGTGTATGACTCCAATTAGCTGGGATAACCTGGCTGGCAGACTCATGGTTGGACCAGAGATGTTCCAAGAAATGGAGAACATGGTAAGGAAGGTGCAACATAACTTAAAAGAAGCACAGGACAGACAAAAGAGCTAAGCAGATCAGAAAAGAAGACACTTGGAATTTTAAGTGGGAGACCATGTGTATTTGAAGGTCAAAGCCCAAAAAAGTTCATTGAAGTTAGGGAACTATGCTAAGCTGACACCCAAGTTTTGTGGACCCTTCGAGATACTAACTCGAATTGGACCTGTAGCATACCAACTTGCACTCCCAGCTAATCTAAGAATTCATAATGTATTTCATGTTTCTATGTTGAAAAAGTATGTTCATGACCCTACTCATATGATTGATTGGAACTTGGTACAGGTGGAACCCCCGTGTAATGTCCCCACTTTGGGACATCATCACAGTGTAGAGGTTTATGATGACTAGAGTAGCTAGATGGGTGTTATAGTGAATATAGGGGTTATTGAGAGGAATTGTGAGGTCCAGGTGGCATTTCTCATCATATCTTATCATTGTGAGCCATTCCGCACAGGTTGGCTTTGGTTCCGTTGCATTCTGATGATTTCCATGATTTTGACTATTTTTAGCTATAAGTCAATGGAATCCACTAAAGAGGTCATTTTGGGCACATTACTCGGAGGAACCTCTTAGTGTAATAGCTCATTAGAATCAGGAGGAGAAACACTATAGGATGGGATGGCTAGAAGTGAATTTCAATGGCCAGGGAAGCCACAAGGAGAGATAAGAAGCTTTTCAGAGGTAAAAAGGTTAATTAATTAATTAAAGTGATTTAATTAATTAATTAAATATTAATAAAATTAAAGTCACTTTGGAGGGACAAGGTGAGCCAAAAGTATAAAGGAAAGGCAAGGGCCCCTTCTCATTCATTCATGTATGATTATCTTTTGATTTCTGGCTTCTATCTAGTGAGCCCAACATTGGGGGTTTTGACTTAACAAACCCTAGAGGACAATTCAGTGGTGAAAGATTCCACCTAGCTTGTCCCAAGCTTGGTCTCGGAGATGAAATCACTCCCACACCATTCTAGTTCCATATCCACTTAGTTGCAGGAGGATTTCAGATCAATTACTTGTGCAGATAGAGAGAGGGTGCACTAGTTGGGGGTTTCCAGCAAGGGGGGGGGGCGCACCTTTCTTGGAGAGAGATTCATTCTAGCTGAGGAGAAGTGATTTCGGGAATTCCAGGTATTGGTTTTTCCTTGCAGGTGTCCTAGCATTATTCTTGGTGGTTTCCAGAGACATTTCAGTGGCATGTTTATTTGTATTGACAGTGGGACGATTTCCCAAGAGGAGGGCGCACCATTATTTGGAGGGTAGCTAGATATAAGGATATAGTAGGTATTTTGATGATATGAGCACTTGGGTATTCATTGTCATGCCCCGAGTGATCATTCTAGTGGATTGGTGGAGCTGTTGGAGGTCTCTAGGAGAGAGGCCAAATTATTAGGGTTTCAGTCATCCAGTGGGGTGCACCATTCAGTGGAGGAGTTTAGATCTACAGGGTTTGAGAGGGATCTTGAAGATTCAGGCACCTGGGTTGTTCTTACCATCAACCGATATACTGTTTGGCATATTTCTTGAGGTGATTGGACATCTTTGGCACCAGGGACGAATTATTGAGGAGCTTCAACTATCCAGCAGGACGTGGCATTGGTCTTCATTTCTTATCTAGCCTTTGGAGGCTTATTTTGTATTAACGAGATATTTTTGTAGCAACTCTATTGTCTATTTTCATAGCCATATGTTGAGTATTCCAGATCGACATCTCCATTGTAGCAGGTTCTTCTATCTTATGAATAAAAGTAGATTTGAGATTTTTTGGCTTGTCTATCATATTGCATATGGTTGAGGTATGTTCCATGGTTATATCTTCTTGTTTATTTCTGCAACACATATATATAACACATCAGTAAACCCTAAGGCCGAAATCAAGAGGCCATTCAACAAGTAAACACATCTAAACAAGTAGGACAACAAAGTGTTTGAAAAAATGCTACAACCAGAAAAGTTTTAAAAAGACACCAAAACCACGATGATCCTTGCATAATAGCTTGGGATCATTACACTGGTATTAGAGCTTAGATTCCTTCCAGCTAGTGGGAATTAGCACATGCATGTAGAGCATCAAGGGGTCTTCCATAAGGAGAAATGGTCGAGATGCACTTTGATCTAATTTGCTATGAGATACAATATTCCATCCTTAGCAACAAAGAGATTAGGGCTCACATAACATTCCCACAATATGTAGCTTGGAGAAATCCCAGATGGAGCGAAGATGAGATTTTACTCGGGATCATCGGATTAGAGGAAAAGAGAGCCAGAGACCATAGAAGGTGGGAAGAACAGAGAGACCCCACGCCCATTGGGAGCACACAACCTTGCTGCTATTGCAAGGCTCCTTGGGAACCAGATCATAGGTGTAGGGGTAAGGAACATAAGCACACTATTGAGGCACATTATGACAGTGATGATGAGGATTTGGAGCAGTCCAATGACGATAGTGACTCTTGCAATGAGACTAGTGATAGTGACTCTTACACAGAGGCTGATGAGTCTAGCACGCTTGAGGAGGATAGTGACCCTTGTATAGTGGATATATAGTCAGGAGGACCAGATGATAGTACCAGTACTTCAACAGGAATATCACATGGTGTTGGTGACCTTACACCCCAACAGAGTGATGACACTAGTGAGGAATCACACGTGTTAGCACCTACAAATGATGAGCTTCCTATGGGGGTTGTGACACATCTGTCACCTGTTCAGACACCCATGATAGCCACGTCACATGAGGAGATCAGTAGCACATCAAGTATGATGGATGAGCCTAGTGTGAGGGATGCACACCATAGATAGGTATACCCACAGATCTAGGAGGAGGTACAGAGAGTACAGACAGGGGACCTTACACATATAGATCAACCTGAGGAGATTGAGTCACAACTATTGGAGACTCCATTAGTTGAGCAGATTGTAGAGGCTGACATGTTGATGGAGCAATTACTTCCAGGATCAGCCTGCATTGATGAGGATGCACTTTTTAGTAGTTAGGATGACCATAACACATGTATGGATACATCTCTATGGGATCTAGGGAAAATTATGTTAGAAAAACAGGACCGCGGAGCAATAAAATAAAGCAAATGCAGAAACAAAAAACACAGAAGACACACAATACAAGAGAGACACAGATTTACGTGGTTCACCCAGTGTGGGCTACGTCCACCAGAGAAATTGCCAGGTCCTTCCTTTATTATTATCCAACAAATGAAGCGATACAACCTACAACAAAAACCCGCTGTAACTTCCTCTTCTTTCTCTCACAGTCTCCTCTCTCAGAATACAATATTCATCCTCATACATAGCCGCAATACATTTCCCTCATAAAAGAGGGTTTCCTTCTGGGGCAAAAACCCTAATATAATCTCTACCGTTAGATCTGCAACCTTATAATGAATGGTCCAGATTTACAATGAAATTACAATATACTTTTATAAGGCATTTTTTGCTTCGGGAGCTTCGCCCCCGAACCCCCATCGGGGGACGCTACCCCCGAACCCCCGTTGGGGCCCCGCTTTCCCCCATACCCCCCAGCCGGGGGGATGGACCCCCCAGACCCCGCAGAGGGGGTACCCCCCCTCTGCACTCCCCCGTGTGGAAGAGTGTACATACTTCTGGGGTGTAAATACTTCATGGGGTATAAACACGGCTGAAAGCAAGGACCTCTGAATCAGGAAGATAATCAGGCTCCACAACCAACAAATTATAGTAGCAGGTTGATTGCACAGGAGGATGCAATTGCTCATACAGGATACAGTGTGATTTAGGGGGGAGATAACATCTAGTGATGGGGTGCAGTGGCATACAGGAGTACCCAACAACATAGTAGACAGTGCATAGTTCAACGCGTTATCTTATGTAGAGGGTGTTTTTGGGGATTCTAGAGTTGACACTAGCAGGACTGACACTAGCAGTGAGGGGTCTGAGATGGCACCTCAACATGACCATGATTAGGAGTCACACCACTCAGTAGCACAATTGAGAGTTAGTGAGGATATGATCATGGCAACCACTAGACATATTGATGACATGCATGCAGTGATGGCAGATTACTATTGGAGAGCATTAGTGGCACATGGTAGCTCAGATGGAGGATTTTCCATGGATGATTTTCACACTCTTAGGAAGAGAGTGTTTATGATGAGGAATGATTACTAGCAGTTGTTGACAGATAGGGACTACCTACTGGGGATTGGTGAGTTGTATCACAGGGCCTCGAGGGGGTAGGAGTTGGAGGTAGACCGATTCACTCAGGAGTTGGAGAGCACTCGAGGATTCTTGAGAGGCACACAGACAACCCTTCAAGAATCAGAGTCTAGATCAGATGATATTCTTGAGGAGATCCGTCAGAGATCCACTTCATCTATCCTGGTTGACACTCTAATATATCCTTCAGTCACATGGTTAGAGGATGTTGGTGGTCTAGCAGAGGGGCACCAATTGATGGAGGACACTTCCATTTTTGTTCCAAGAGCAGTTGACCTCCATGTAGAGGTTGACCCAATGGTACACCCCAGACCTATGATGCAACATGAGTCTACGGGATATGACATGAGTATGCCAGAGAATACAATGATGAGTGATAACTCACAGAGACATGTTGAGATGTATGGTGGGATTTAGAAGGGTGTATTGACTTGCATAGAGGAGACACACTTAGGGGAGTATGCAGATGTCACTCATTTTCAACAACACATAGTTGTGTGGGATCACCTTCACCATTTCAACAGTTGCATGGGAGATGAGAGATGGAGGTTGGTTGACCAGCAGTCGGAGGGGTTACTTCTAGTTGTACTGGATGGTTGGGATTCAATGATGACCACAGAAGAGCATCTATCATGGATACCGATGGACGAGCTTCTGGTTGAATCCTTGGGATTGACCAAAGAATGTGACACCTCCTAGCCCTATAGTCAGCTATAGATATTTCTATTAGCCTGTCCTGACACTTTTATCATAGATAGAAACATGAGGAGGGATAGGCCGTGGCTGGGGGCATGGACAGTGAGTAGGCCGAGACTACATGACAGGAGCAATTTTACAACATACAGTAGGTCAGAGGTGGACCATGTTAGACAAAAAGTTGGGACTTGGTGCGTGATGGTGAGCATCATAGAACAGGTGATGAAAAATGAGTGCAGAGGTCTTCCAACAGTGATCAGTCTAGCACAAGAGCAACTAGCAGAGACTGGAAGTGATAAACTTCCAAGTTTTCCATGGAATCCAGGAGTTCACTTGGTTAGCAAGATGTTTCACTACATGATGACCCAAGTGGCGCCAGAGATCCACACACTCCACCATGGGTTGATTTGGAGTGGGCCTGCAGGTACTTGTCTTGTGGGGCGAGACCTTTTCTCCCTCGTGATCATCATGATAGGGCATGGATATATTTGGATGGGTACTTCCTCTATAGAGATGTATTTAATGATATGGTTTCTGGACAACAAGTCCAATGGTCATAGGTATTTCAGCTAGAGGACCCAGGAGAGGAGGATTCAAGATATATGCAGGGAGAAAATAGTCATGGTCATAGTAGTGCAGGGCCATCATGGTGATCTTCGACAGAGATTAGCATGGGATCTAGGGATTGCAGGATTGGGCATTTCACTGATTCACAAGAGAGAGTGGACCATTGTAGGGGAAAGTTATTTGAACTTTCCATTGAGATTCAGTGTTGAGAGGATCACACCGCTTGCGGTTGTCTCACGGAGGTCTTGCAGTACCTCATTCTGGCATCAACATGTGTAGTTGATGGAGGCCGTGCGGATATTGGTAGAGATTTGGAGGATGGAATCATTCCGATATGAGGCCATGTGTCATGTGTAGGAGGTTCACAGGGTTGATATCTTTCAGGACTATGCTTTGCAGAGTATTGTAGTTCACTTCCTGATATGGGATCCAGGGGGTGGAGTATACTATTGTTCGTCTTTTGATGGGTTCTACTGTGTACCCCACGGGTGGACATGGGATCCTAGTATTTTACTTGGAGGGATTTTGGTATTGCTTGAGGACAAGTAATTTTCTAACAGGGAGGACTGTAATGTCCCCACTTTGGGACATCATCATAGTGCAGAGGTTTATGATGACCAAAGTAGCCAGATGGGTGTTATAGCGAGTACATGGGTTATTGAGAGGCATTGTGAGGTCCAGGTGGCATTTCCCATCATATCTCATCATTATGAGCCCTTCCACACAGGTTGTCTTTGGTTCCATTGCATTCTGATGATTTCCATGATTTTGACTATTTTGAGCTATAAGTCAATGGAATCCACTGAAGAGGTCATTTTGGGCACATTACTTGGAAGAACCTCTAAGTGTAATAGCTCATTGGAACCGAGAGGAGAAACACTACAGGATGGGATGGCTAGAAGTGACTTTCAATGGCCAGGGAAGCCACAAGGAGAGATAAGAAGATTTTCAAAAGTAAAAAAGGTTAATTAATTAATTAAAGTGATTTAATTAATTAATTAAAGATTAAAAAAATGAAAGTCACTTTGGAGGGACAAGGTGAGCCAAAAGTATAAAGGAAAGGCAAGGGCCTCTTCTCATTCATTCATGTATGATTATCTTTTGATTTCTAGCTTCTAGCTAGTGAGCCCAACATTGGGGGTTTTGAGGGTTTTGACTTAACAAACCCTAGAGGATGATTTAGTGGTGAAAGATTCAACCTAGCTTGTACCAAGCTTGGTTTCGGAGATGCAATACGCTCCCACACCATTCTAGTTCCATATATACTCAGTTGCAGGAGGATTCCAGATCAGTTACTTGTGCAGATAGAGAGAGGGCACACTAGTTGGGGGTTTCCAGTAAGGGGGGCACACCTTTCTTGGAGAGAGATTCGTTCTAGCTGAGGAGAAGTGATTTTGGGAATTCCAAGTATTGGGTTTTCCTTGCAGGTGTCCTAGCATCATTCTTGGTGGTTTCCGGAGGCATTTCAGTGGCAGGTTTATTTGTATTGACAGTGGGACGATTTCCCAAGAGGAGGGGGCACCATTATTTGGAGGGTAGCTAGATATAAGGATCTAGAAGGTATTTTGATGATTTGATCACTTGGGTATTCATTGTCATTCTCCGATACATCATTCTAGTGGATTGGTGGAGTTGTTGGAGGTCACTAGGAGAGAGGCTGAATTATTAGGGTTTCAACCATCCAGTGGGGTGCACCATTCAGTGGAGGAGTTTAGATCTACAGGGTTTGAGAGGGATATTGGAGATTCGGGCACTTGGTTTGTTCTTTCCATCACCCGATCTACTATTTGGCATCTTTCTTGAGGTGATTGGACATCTTTGGCACCAGGGCCAAATTGTTGAGGAGCTTCAACTATCCAGCAGGATGTGGCATTGGTCTTCATTTCTTATCCAACCTTTGGAGGATTATTTTGTATTATCAGCAGCTTTTTGTAGTAGCTCTATTTTCTATTTTCATAGCCATCCATTGAGCATTCCAAATCGGCATCTCCATTGTAGCAGGTTCTTCTATCTTATGAATAAAAGCAGATTTGAGATGTTTTGGCTTGTATATCATATTGCATATGGTTGAGGTATGTTCCATGGTTATATCTTCTTGTTTATTGATGAAACACATATATATAACACATAAGTAAACCCTAAGGCCGAAATCAAGAGGCCATCAACAAGTAAACACATCTAAACAAGTAGGACAACAAAGTGTTTGACGAAATGCCACAACCAAAAAAGTTTTAAAAAGACACCAAAACCGTGATGATCCTTGTATAATGTCTTGGGATCATTACACCCTGCGTATTCTGGATCGGAGAGAAATAACACTTCGGAACAAAGCCGTCGCTCAGGTAAAGGTGCAATTGAAGTACTTTAGTCCTGAGGAGGCCACTTGGGAGTTGGAGGGAGATTTGCGGAAATCTCATCCAATCATGTTCCAAGAAAGGGATGAACACCGAGGACAATGTTTTATTGAAGGGAGAAAGGATGTGACATCCCCCAAAACAAAGTGTTTTTGAAATTAATTTTTTTTTTGAAAATTATTTCATTTTTAGTAAATTCAAATTTGGAAAAATTTTGCCATTTATGGAAATTCCGAATTCGAATTTACTAAAAACAGAATAATTTTCCAACAAAATTTTAAATTTCAAAAATAATTTATTTTTGGGGATGTCACATCCTTTCCCCCTTCAATAAAACACTATCCTCAGTGTTCGTCCCTTTCTTGGAACATGATTGGATGAGATTTCCGCAAATCTCCCTCCAACCCCCAAGTGGCCTCCTCAGGACTAAAGTGCTTCTATTTCACTTTACCTGAGTGACGACTCTGTTCTGAAGTGATATTCTCTCCGGTCCAGAATACGCGGGGGTTCCACCTGGAACTCGCCTTCGGGTTCCACCTATACCAAGTTCCAATCAATCATATGAGTAGGGTCATGAACATACTTTTTCAACAAAGAAACATGAAATACATTATGAATTCTTAGATTAGCTGGGAGTGCAAGTTGGTATGCTATGGGTCCAATTCAAGTTAGTATCTTGAAGGGCCCACAAAACCTAGGTGCCATCTTGGCACAGTTCCCTAACTTCAATGAACTTTTTCAGGCTTTGACCTTCAAATACACATGATCTCCCACTTGAAATTCCAAGTGTCTTCTTTTTCTAACAGATTCATTACTTGGATGGCATAAACTTGACATCCCTTTCTCATACATTTCTTGAGTTGCATCATTGAAACTTGTCTAAATCATACAGGTTTTGGTATACCTTGGGCTGTTCTAGTAGTGCCAAAATCATCTTTATAGTTAAGTAACTTTGTATAACAATCTAGTACTGCTTTGTGCTGTTCCAACCAATCCATCCCGATAATCATATTGTAAGATCCTAGTGGTAGGATGTTCAGATTTGTTCTTATATTTTGACCATCTAAGTTGAACTCAAGATCATAAATAAATTCAACTACTTTCCTTTTAGTTCCTATTGCTAGTTGTACCAACCATGTTTTTGCATGCTTCAATTTCTTAAGTTTGTTTGACTCTACTACATCAGGAGTAATATAACTTAACGTAGCTCCAGGGTCAATTAAAACAGAAATTTGAGAGTTATTGATTTTACCTTTGATATCTACCAAAGAGGATTGGTGGTCATCTTGCTGACCATCTATGGCTACATTTATCTGATGCAGGCTTCTATCCACACCACCCACCCACATTTATCTGAAATCCTGATGTGCCTAAAGTATGGGCCCCAAGTCATGGAAAATGGTCATATGAGCAGAGATAAGGAAAGGAGCTAACATCCATTAATCCCTTTTCAAAGTTTCAGGAGTTGGGGAGTTAGGGTTGGCTCATACATAGAAGTCCCGAAATCTCGAAATGTGACGCACCTTTTGGTTAAGTTTGTGGTCATGGTGAATGGTCACTTGGACGAGAGCTAAGGGAGGAGCTAGCAAGTGTTAGACCCCTATTGGGATCTTGGAAATCGTGAGGATTGGGTTTGGCTCACATGTAAAGTCTTGAAATGCCTTTTGTGTAGGCGTGCGATCATAGCTCGTGGTTGTGTGGAGGTGAGGCTCGCACTTGGTGTTTAGTCGCACAGGGCAAGTTTCATAAAGGTACCTGTGGATTTGTTCGTGGGACTCTAGCGGGGAATTGAAGAGCTGCTCCAGCTCGTAGATATGAATGATCTAGTGATCGGGAGGTCAATGGACCCTGCCGAGGTAGGGGGTCTGCATCAAATATTGTTCACATATAACCATCAGTGGTTGGATTTGAATCCATCAAATATGTGTTGTCTACTCAGCTAGTTGAACCAAGTCAACCCAACCATTCATTCATCCAACCCACAATCAATTACTTGGTTGGTTGATCCATCGATCGACTATCTTCAACTGCTATTTCATTGTCCAATTGTGAGGCTTGTCAATTTCTCAACCGACTATTGTTGAATTTCAGTCGACCACCTGATCGACTGTCTCCAGTTATTGGTCAACCATCTGACCGATTGTCTCCATTAGAAGTGGGATGAACCAACAAAACCTGAGGTTCCAACATGGTCTCCTTTCCCATTAGATAATGCTTCCATTTCCTAATAGATTGAACTATATATCATATTTCCTGGTCATATGTAGGATAGTTTGGGACTCCAACATGAAACATCTCATAATTAGCATATTATCTTACCTCCTTGCACCAATAATACTCTCACAATATACTTGCTTGCATCTGTCTCTACTTCAAAAGACTTATAAAAATTAGTGTAATAATTCATGATCACATGCAAGGAGATTAAAGAGATCTAGAAACCTGAAGAATAACAATACTCAACAATTTACAAGAAAGAAATAAATAAGAGAATATTGATTCTTGAAATACATAAGAAAATACTTAATTCTCATTAACCATAATGTGAGTACATAAAAGAAATTCAAATCCTAAAAGAGGAAATTCAATTTCTATGATGCATGAGAACCTAGTTTGACTTAAAATCAGAGCTTGAATGCCCTGATTTAGCCATACAATCTCTCAATAGTGAGTTAATTACCCCATGATGTCAAGTGGTGACTCAATTGCCTAAAAATAAGGATCTAATCCATGAATAGATCATAAGAAATAGAAACTGGCTAAAAATAGTGAAGTGAAGCATCTTCCTTCCTTGAATCTAGGGATAAGGTTCCTTGAATAACTCAAGGAATTCAAATATAGAATATAGAACCCAAAAATAGAAATTAGGATGCTAAAATCAAGGAAGAAGGTGAGAAGTGCACCTCCACTAGATAACAATAGTAGATTCCCCCTAAAAACTAGGGATGGAGTGCTATTATGACTCACTTGGTCAAAATTAGTCAAATTTTGACCACTAGCATCATGTGGCCAAGATATAGAATACTTAGGTGAGAGATTAAGGATAAGGATATGCTCTAACAATTAGGAAATCCAAGATCTGGTGATTGACTGATATTTCATTTTATCTCATTAAAATATTTATTTTGATTCTTTCCCCACTAAAATATCTTATCCTTGGATAATATGGCATGGAGTGGTGCAGTCATCGATTAAAAGGACACTATACAATTCCATAGGTATTGTGTTTCCACAACAAATATCCTAACTTCAATGATGTTGGTAGGATTTGGCCACTTGAGGATGGCCTCCATCTTCATTGGATCTATTTTGAGTTCCCCTCTACTAATCACATACCCTAAATACACCAATGACTGCAAGGAAAATTCACATTTCTTAATATTTGATAGTAGTTTATGCTTTTTAAAAGTCTCCAAAACCTACATGAGATGTGAGATATTATCTTTCTAGGTAGTGTTATGAATGAATATATCATCTAAGTACACAATTGCAAATGAATCTAGAAAGAGGCACACTACATCATTCTTCAAACACATAAATGTAACTAGTACATTACATAAACCAAAAGGAATTCCCACCATTCATATAGACATTGACTTGTATTAAAGGAAATATTATAGGTGTCTTCTTCTTTAAATTGTACCCAGTGGTATCTTGATTTGAGATCCAAATTGATGAAGTATTTGGCATGCTACAACTGATCTAGCAAGTCATCAATCCTAGCTAGAGGGTATCAATTCTTGAGGATGATCTTAGTCAAAGATTCCTAATGTCCCTAATCCGAACCCAAATTGTAAATGTACATTTAAGTTGGTGAGTCGTTGACACCAAGTGTTGGTTCAATTGTGTGTGCACCTGAGTAGTGTGCGAGTGTTTTCCAAATAAATAGCATGCACATTCCACGGTGTTGCATGTACCTGAGTAATTGCACATGTATTGCACATCAAGGGAAGGGTTTTTGGCATAGGGGCAGACCCAGGGTTCAACGCTCAATATCACACCAACAAAACCCCGACTACCGACTCTTTCAGCAACACCTGCGAAGCAGACAAAGTCTCACCCGAGGTAGAAGCATGGGGGGTTACAAGACTTAGGTGTCTGTAACGAGGTTGTGACACATATCTGTGACAAAATCACTTCGAAAAATATTCAATTAATGCCCAGGAAGTGACATGCATTAGTTTTATTAACTCTATTAACACCACAGAGCATAATCAAAGACATATCATCACAGTAATAACAAACGATTATATATCCTGAGAACTTAGCACCACGAGTTAGATCTATCATTCATTTACCCTTTAACATAAGAAAAGTATTTAAGCAACAACATATATATTCATTACACATCATAATCTAAGCACTAAGCAAAACATAACAGAGATAACACTGCCCAAAGAAAACCATGAGACACCAAATATATGTGGTTCACCCCAGGGAGGGGATACATCCACAAACTGCTTCACCTCTTTATTATTCACCAAGATATTACATTCAGTCACTCCTATGCACTAAACCACAGAGTCAAACTTCACACCAGACATGATATCTATGCACTAAGCACTAGATCCTCCTTCCAAAACTAGGTCAAATTCACAGAGCCACAATCTCTATCACAACACTTAGATTTTTCTACAAAATCACAATTGAGCACAAAGCCTCAACGCACACAGATCTACTATTTCACACAAAATTACATTCACTTTCTTCCCCTTCTTTCTACAATACATTCCCATTTATTTATACTTTACAAACCCTTACAACAAGGACTAAACAAGGGGAGAACCCATGGGCTGACAACCAAAAAAACATTACAAAACCCTAGAGGACCACTTACTAGGTCCACATGGCCAGTAAAATAGGTGAGATCCACAATCTCAGCTCCGCCTGGGTGCTCCTTCTTCAACCAATGTGTCGAAGTCCAAAAGTGGGCCAAAAATGAACAAAGTTTCCCCAAAACTTGGTTGAGGGAAAACAAGCCCCCAACACTCACCTGTGACTCGTCTTGAGTCACTCAGGTCAGGACAATGGTGTTTTGAAAGACTTGAGCTTAAATTGAGTTTCCTCGGCTTGCTTCCTCACATGAGCCTCCTTCTCAATGACCTCTTGGACTGTATGATCTATAACAGGCCTTTCCAGGCATTGTTCTACTGCTGCGACTACTTGATCTAACTGTGATCATTGGTTGTCGATCTCCTTGAACACCTTGCAAGCTTCATCCTGCACAGGTTGTATCTTTTGTATTACTTCCATCACCTTACCCTGGAGGGTATTGATCTTGTATTATACTGTGCGCTGCTCCTATGATCTCTTCATCCTTTCCACTGTCGTGAGTTGCTTCATCTGCACCTGCAATGAAAATGCTTGCTACTGCGCCTCCTATAACTGCGCTTCTAGATTCTTTATCTTCAGATCCTTGATGAGGTGTTCATATGTTTGGGTGATTTTGTCACTCAACTGTTTACATGCTAAGGCGAGGGATCTTATACTTGCTATTGTTTTTTTGGTAGAATCCTCCCTCTGGTCATGCATCTCCTGCGAGGTGCTTGACACTGTCTGGGCCTCCAATTCAATTATCCTATCCTGAAGCTGCTGGAGAGTCTCTACAAGCTTCACTACTTGAGATTCAACCAAATCTTACTCCTCCTATGCCAAGGCTGTCACAGAGAGACATGCTTTACTTACCACTTCTTTGACCATGGCCTGGTCTACGAGCAACTACTCTTTTTCCCTCTGTAGCTGAGATTTTTCCTCTCGAAGCCCTGATTTCTCTCTTTCATGGGAAACTACACTGTCGTGCACTGCTCATAATTGTACCAGGACTTCGTCTTTCTCCTTTTGCAAGGATTCTATAGCCTTATCCTTATCTTTCTAAGCTTTGTGCAACTGGGCTTCTATTGCATCAACAAACCTTCTTAACTGGGCTGGTTCATCCCCCAATTTTGTGGTCTGTGATGAGGAAGGCGCAGTAGGCACTGCGCGGACCAAGCGAACAACTTGCTGCACTTCCTTCAACTCCCTCTCAATCCTTCTCTATAAATCCACCTGCTTCTCTTCATATATTTGTAGCATGTCTTTAGAGGCATCCTCCATAGCTCCGCGGACTAGAAAAATGTCATCATTAGTGAGAGCGGCTTCCAACTGTGGCTTATTGGTGCACATTTTCTTCCTTGTTAACGGTTTCTTCAGAGAAACTTACCTCTTCTGCGGTGTCACTGTCCCAACAGGGGGATCTTCAGGTGGAGTAGCTTCGCCTCCTCCTTGCTCTTCTTCTCCTTCATCTCCTCCTCCCTATTCTTCTGCATGGCCTTCTGCTCCTTCTTTTCCTTCTGCTTCACCTTCTTCAAAAATTTTCTCTTCGTCTTCTTCATCACTCTCTATGTCCTGGATTTCATCCTGCTTTTTTTTCTTCTTCGTCCCACTGGACTGTTCGACATGTTCTACTCGTGTAAATATTGGGCTTCCTATAGTGTCAGTGTCAAATAAATCTACATTGATGACATGTACAATAAATTCTTCTGGCCATTCCTTTGTAATCTTCTCCATATCTTCATCCGTCAGCTTATAGTATGACTACAATTCTTCCTGGTGCTCATCTCTTTGCACATTGATGTAAATGAAGTGTGGATCAGCGTGGAACTTCACTATGGGCCAGAATTGATGCAGGGTACTCAGTGTCATACTCGAGAATGATTAAATGGTGACCTTCAACTACTGATAGTATCTATGAAACACGACATTATATTTCCACCGCTTCATCATGTCGTTGGTATACCATAGGGTGGAAAACTGAGCCTCCAGGGGCTCCATAGGTTCAATATCTAGGAAAGTGGATCCTTCAGGAATCTACTAAGCCACAAATGTGATCAGGATGATCAACCAACTATTATGGAACTCATATCCTAAGTCTTGGGCTTCACGACAATCCTTTTCTATCTCATTGACGAGGTAGTTCGCCTAGTTCATCTGCAGGCCCTCCACACACTTTCCTGTGAGGTCCACCATGAACCCGGTGAATTTTGTGGGGAGTTCTTCCTCACTATCTATCTTTCCATCTAATAGTTGACAAGAAAGGTGCACTGCACCATCCTGTATGGAGGCTACCTTATAACATCACTTCCCCTTTTCTACCTCTCCATAGGATTCTTTGATGCGCCGTGCTAATGAATGGTCTGAGGTATTCCCTAGATAGAACTGTTGTGGTTCAGAACCCTTCAAGCTTAAACCTGTGATTTGGTGGATTAGCGTTGGATCCATAGTAATCCTTCTGTTGAGCCATAGATATCTTCCATGATAGCATGACAGAAGGAGTTTAATGCAAGCGTTAACCTCCTGGTGGTGGACAAAATGGGGAATCTTCGTTATGTTCAACACGGTTGACTTCACCAACTCTTTAATCCATGGTTGTGATATGAGGCGTTATTTATTTCCAGCTGTCTTCGTTAAATAGCGGTGAGGAGATAACATGGCATAGTTCTTCCAGTCTCCTAAGTTGAAGTCATTGTTCTTCAACAATGGGATCTATCCTCACTAACTCTCGACTATGTGAATTCCTTTCAGAATGTACGCAGTGAACATGGAATACTTGAAATATCGAGGGATACTGTCACGGTTAGCATCACCGACCAGAGGAGGAATATATTCAGGTGGGATCGATGGGATCTGCTTTGCGTTAGCTGGATCACCGTGATGCTTACTTCTTTGCTCAATGACGAGGTTGATGTGGGTGGAATGATGTATAGTCGAATGCTAATCCTATAGTCCCCTAGTCGACGATTCCTGAATACCTTCAGATACAGTTCTGTCGGCCATGAGCTTCCTAAGAACTTCCTCGACAAAATTCTCCAACTTGCTAGGTTCGCTCGACATTCTAGCTTTTAACAAACATGCGGGGTAGACAAATGAAAAAGTGGGGTATAGTTTTAGATAATGAAAAGTAGCATAGCTTGACACTTGGACAATTCTCGTCATAGCTCAGTCAATCACGGGTAGCAAAAACTAGTCCCAACGCTACCATCGATGAGTTAAATAAGCATGGTGATCGTGACGGATCTTCAAATGGACAGGAACTATAGTTAAATGCTTCCATTAATGTAAATCTATCCGTTACGAAGTGGTCTCAACGTCCAAAAGAAGTCCATAACCCCATAAATGCATTTCATAAGCATTCTAGAGCGTCACTCTAACAGTCAGGGCGCCTCCAATGGTCATATAACTTCGCCAGGGCAAAGTCCAAATCTGCGTGGACTTGCTGTTCCAGCGAGGTTCAAACCTTGTGAACCTACCTCCTGCAAGGTTCCAATCTGCGAAGTCTTCCATTTGATTTACTTAACTTCTTGTAGATTTTCCACATTAGCCTTCTTTTTATTGAGCTTCCTTTCCTTCTTACCTATTATCTGAGTCTCTTTAACTATTTTTGGAATCCTCTTTCCATTCTTATTCTTATCTTCCCCTAGAATAGTGTCTTCGCACTTTCGAGGTACCTTCAAAGGTTCTAAAGTTAATATCCCTTTTCTTAATACTTCCTGAGTGGGCACATTTATCTCTTGGACAGATAGGTCCTTCAAGCCTTCTTGCATTCTTTCAACCTTAATAGCTAATTCTTTTGTCTTTTGTCCCTCTTGTGTTGTTACGTTTCTCTATTGCTTCAACTTATCCTCTCATTCTTCTCTTAGTTGGTATACTTCCGTAGCTATGAAATCCCTTAATTCTTGATTTTTCTTTTCTGTAGTTTCTTCCTCTGCTTTCCTTCTGATCTGATCCTTCTCAATCCAAGTCTTACCTAACAAAAGAGGGAAAGGGGTGCGATCTTCAATAAACCTAATGACTTCAAACACTTCTTCAGTTGATGTTCCATGAACAATAATAGGTACAATAGTTACTCTTCCACATAAGGTTATCATATTTCCCTTAAACAAGCCTATCCTTCCTACAGAAGGTACCTCAACAGGCTTTCCAAAAACTTTCGAAGTTTCTTCTATCATAATATTCACCTATGTTTCTTCATCCAAGACACAGTCTATGTCGAAGTCTTCTATTCTTGTACTTATGTGTTATTTTTCTTTCAATATTTATGGTAAATTGACATCTTTATGAACATTCATCATTTCTACCAACTGTAATAGCATAGTCTGAACTTCCTCTGACCTTTTCTCTTTATGACTTTCTAACATACCCTTAGTCTCTTGACTCTTTTCATAATTTTCTTGTCTTACAAATTTAGCAATAATCCTTGGACAATCCTCAACCTCATGACCAAAAATCTTACAACAAAGACAAATAGGGCCTACCTCAGGGAATTCCTTAGAAAGATGTCCCGACCTTCTGCAATTATAAGACAAAGTCAATCCTCTTTTTCTCTTAAATGTTCCCTAATATTTTCTGTACTGTGCACTTCCCCTAAGATCATAGTGTTGGACCTGCAATCCACAAAAAATAATTCTAGGTTCCTGCATCCACTTATCAGTCCAAAAATTCTTTCTATGCATAGGAATAACATATCTTTCTTCATTTCCATTAAATTTACTCAAATCAACTCTTTCTTCCAACTGCGCCCTAGCCTTCAGACTAAGACAAAATCTATTAAACATACTTAAATTCATGCTTTCGAAACAAAACAATTTCACTTATCTTTCTCTTACCAAAGCACAAATCTTAGATCTTACCTTTCTTCATATCAACTTACTTTCTTGGCACAAAGCTTCGCAAGTCAAGTAGAGTACTATGTACTTCAACAACAAATCTACACACCAAGATTCTTTTTTTCTTTACTTCAGTTCCCAACAATCACAGTCTTAGGTCTTGGCAATGGAACCATTTTTTGGCATAGGGGCAGACCTAGGGTTCAACACTCAATAACGCACCAACAAAACCTCGACCACCGACCCTTTCAGAAACACCTGCCAAGAAGGTGAAGTCTCACCCGAGGTAGAAGCAAGGGGGGTTACAGGACGTAGGTCTCTGTAACCAGGTTGGGACACAGATCTGTGACAAGATCAATTCACAAAATATTCTATTAACTCTTAGTAAGTGACATGCATTAGTTTTGTTAACCCTATTAACACCGCAGAGCATAATCAAAGACATATCAGTGCAGTGATAACAACTGATTATATATCCTGAGCACTTAGCTCTTAGAACCACGAGTTAGATATAGCATTCATTTAACCTTTAACATAAGAAAAGTATTTAAGCAACAACATATATATTCATTACACATCATAATATAAGCACTAAGAAAAACATAATAGAGATAACATTGCACAAAGCAAACCATGAGACACCAAATATACATGGTTCACCTCAGGGTGGGGCTACGTCCACAAACCGCTTCACCTCTTTATTATTCGCTAAGATATTACATTCAATCAATCATGTGCACTAAGAAACAGAGTCAAACTTCACACCAGATAGGATATATGTGCACTAAGAACTAGATCCTCCTTCCAAAACTAGGTCAAATGCACAGAGCCACAATCTCTATCACAACACTTAGCTTCTTCTAGAAAATCACAGTCGAGCACAAAGATTCAATGCACATAGATCTATTGTTTCACACAAAACTACATTCACTTTCTTCCCCTTATTTCTACAATACATTACCCATTATTTATACTTTACAAACCCTTACAATAAGGCCTAAACATGGTGAGAACCCATGGGACGACAACCCAAAAACCCGTTACAAAATGCTAGAGGACCCCTTACTGGGTCCACATAGCCCACAAAATAGGTGAGATCCATGATCTTAGCTCCTCCTGGGCACTCCTTCTTTGACCAACCTGTCAAAGTCCAAAAGTGGGCCAAAAACTGACCAAAGTTTCCCCAAAACTTGGTTGAGGGCCAACAAGGGTGCGCACATTCCATAGTGTTGGATGCACTAGATTAAGTGTGCAAGGATTACCTTGAAGTGTGCATAAGACCAAGTTATATATATGTGTGTGTGTGTGTGTGTGTGTGTGTGTGTGTGTGTGTGTGTGTGTATTTGAGGCCAAAGAGCCTATGTGGTTATTGGGTTGGTGAGCCAGGATGCAAAAAGGCCAGTGCGCCCATCCTTGTAAAGTGTAATCACACTCAAATTATTAATAAAATCACATCATTGCAGACTAATCATATAAAAAGAGACAGGGGGATAAAATCCACCAAAAAGGGAAAAGGGGGCTAAAATTTAATGAAGAGGGGCTCAACCTAGGGGGCTCAAGTCCAAGGGAATATTTTATTAATATTTCTGAAAAGTATAATTTAAGGATATTAATTTATACTAAGTTCTCGAGGGATGGGAACGAGTCACCAAGTGGCTAAAGCTAATTCTGAAGTTGACAAGTGTCCAATTATGACCATGCAAATATATGGTTGAACAATAGTGTATTTTGGGGGGATTCACTCATTTTTCTTGGGGGGGTTGGACCATCTGAACGAGAGAGGACAATTACCTTACCTGCAAAAAAAAACTTGGAAAGGGGTTTCCATATACTAACCTTATTTTTTATTGTCGAAGAGGTGGGTTTTCAGGCCCGTGAACATTCTCTCCATGTGAGAGATTTGTTGTCGAAGAGGTGGGTTGTCAAGCCCCTGATCACTCTCTCTAGGTGAGAGAATTGCTAGGAATGGTTCCCTGGTGTGTTGGGAATTAGTTATAGGGCTCTAATACTTCTTGTTCGACTTGTTGTTGAATCTTTGGAAGGGAAGTGGGGCAGCCAAGGGATTGTTGAGTTAAGAAGGGTCACACTTCCTGTGGTGGGATAGGAATCTGGGGAATGAGAGACTATAGGCTAGTAACAATAGTTGGGAACCTTAGACTAAGAAATTTTGTTGATTATAAAAAATTAGCTTGGAATTATGAATCCTTTTTCCCTGGTGGATTTTAAGCCGCAACTTGGGGGTGACTTGGTGTTGAAATTTTATGAGCAATAGAGTCTATGGCTAGGAGGAACGTTTGAGCTCTACGTGTAGTTGGTGTCTCTTTATAAAAAGATCATTGTTATTTATATGGTTGTGTAATTTACTATGTGCTTATTTACCTATGTTTGATATGGGTTTATTTCTTGTATGGCGTTGCACATAATTAATTTTCATTATTTTGTATGATGATGTTTGTACATGTAAGCATGTTGTTGTTATGCAATATTTTTTGTCACACATGCCGAGTATGATAGTTATTAAGTATTCATGTTAATTAATTTTTTTAATAATGATCATTAGTTCCTAAGGAAATGATAGAATTGTTGTGCTTATATGGAATAATCAGTGGGCTCAAGAGGTTGGGCTCATTGTGCGCATGGGAAAGTAGCCTGCACACAAGGAGAACAAAATTTTGCGTGCGACACCAGAATGATTGTGCACATAGTTGTATTATGTGTTGATTCCATTTTAAAACTAGTGTCTGAAGAGGAAAATTTGTGAGGGTGCAATCCATCTTGGGATCATGCACATTACCTCACATGTTTCTGCGCAAATTAATGTTATAGTGTATAATCTGCGCACTAGATTTTTTGGAGTGGCATTGCTCAACAGTGAGTTGGTATCAGATAATTTTTTCACTGTTGGTAATGGGGTATGTGAAAGATTGGTATTAGAGCTCCAATTTCAACATTGAGCCTACATGGGTCGAGTATCTACTTAAGGTAAAAATTTGTACTGGTATGTGGCCGAATTTGGAATTACAATGCCACTATGGTGCACATAAAATAAGAATTCGCAAGTGTGCACACTATTTTTTGACAATGTGGGGCGCGACACTGGAAATGTGCAAAAAAAAGTGGTGCACAGGTTTGCGTACTAAAATTTGGAGTTGCACGAAGAAAAACTAGTGGTGCATGAATATTAATATGTGGTGTATATGTTAAATATTGGCATTGCACATTGATACGTGTTGAATACCAGTGCGCACATAGGCTTCAAAAGGAATAAAGAAAGAGAAAAAAGGTATTTGGTTCAATTCCAAATGACCACAATTTACTGCGCAAGAATAAGAATTGTGCAAGGGAGCAGTCGATGGGAAAGTTTTGGACAAAGGAGTCTAATTATTCAACCAAATTTTTTGAATTGAGACATTAAAAATCATCCAAGAAATCAGAAGAAAGGATCCTGACAAAATTGTGCAAAGCTTTCATGAAGTTGTCGCATGAATTCTTCTAACAAATTTTATTGCCTACACATTTTTTAGAATTAATAGTGATTAGATCAAGACATAATCAATGAAAGAGTCAAAATTATGGAATATGCATAGAGAACTTACAACCATGATGATGAATTCAAGAGTTTGTATATTGGTATGGGTATTGATAATACATATTCCAATGATCATATAGAAGGAAAGGAGGAGCACATAAACTTGGTATAAACCATAAAGAGACCACACAAATATGTCCAAAGATATAAAGCTAATAATGAGAGGCTTATGAAATCCAAGAAGTAGCAAGATGGATTCAATATCAAGTTGATGCAAAGATTGGACATAATAGAAAAGAAAATGGATAGGGAGACATAGTTAATCAAGTCAAGAAGTCACAGGTCTCATGATGAGAGAATAAAAACAAGAAGTGTTGATAGGAATCATCACCACTCACAAAAACATTCATTTAGGAAAGTGCGCAGTAGCTCAAGTCCATTTCTTGTCAGAAAGCATAAGAGAAGGGATTGGGTGGAAGAGATGCAGGGAGAAATGAATAAGATCAAGTCTCCTACCTTTGATGGTGAGCACAAGAAGGATGAATAAGTGGAGATCTAGCTACTGGGCATGAGGAAGTACTTCCTGCTGCATAATTAATCTGTGTAGGCATAAGGGAGAATCACCATATATAAGCTAAAGGGAAAAGCATCAATGTGGTGGGATCAGTTCATGCAAGTGAAACACATCGATGAGAAGAAGGTTACTTGGAGATATTTTAAAAGGTATTTTCAAAATAAATACTTAACAAGGCGATATTGTGACAAGAAAATGAAGGATCTCTTTGAACTTAATCTTGGGAGTATGAAAATAGATGAGTATGAAAGAATATTCTTAGATATTATGAAATATGTTGCATTCATAAAGGATGAAGAAGTTAAAATTTAGAGGTATCTGAGTGGGATTCCATCATTTATCAGTGACAAGATGCAATATGATGACCCCAAGACATTTGAGGAAACCATAAGGTGAGCTAAATGTCTCTATGATCAACAAAGGGGAAGACCGAATTTCCAAAAGGCTTGGGAAGACAAGAAGAAAATAAACATGGAACAGAGGAAGAAGGAGACTAAGCCACCATTTTTCATAAATACTTCTCAAAAACAACCAACTCCCAAAGAGCTCAGAATGACAGAGGCAATGGGGAAAATAACAAGGAAACCACCTATTCAATGTTGGGTTTGTGGGGGAGACCACATGTATAGATACTTCCCTCACAAATGTGAAAAATTGAGGACTTTTCAGAATGTAAAGCAAGTTGCGACAGTTGAAGACATGGGCAGAAATGTACCAAGGATCTACGCAGCCCTGGATAACAAGAAAGATGAGTTTCAGTCGCACATGATTTAAGTTGAAGGTAAGATTAATGACCAAAACATTGTTATTTTAATTTATTTAGGATCTAGTCATAGTTATCTGGATCCTAAGATGGTGGAAAGATTCCAATTTCCAAGAAGAAATCTTGGAAAACCTTAGTTGGTGCAACTAGCTAACTAAAAGAGAAAAAAGGAAAATTAATGACATGGTTAAGGCATGTCCAATGGATATGAATGGGATGAGTGAAAAATCTGATTTGAATATCATACATTTGGGCTCTTATGATTTCATCATTGATGTGGATTGGTTGGACCAACATCATGCTATTCTAGATTGTTACAATAAGGAATTTACTTACTTAGATGAGGAAGGAAATTTAAGAATAGTACAAGGAATTCCAAGAGATGTAACTATTAAAGGAGTTTCAACCTTGCAATTGAAGAAAATATATAGGAAAGGATGTCAAGAATTTTCAACGCACATAAAAGAGGCACCTAAGAATAAAGTTTCAAATGTTGAAGACTGCGCAGTGCTAAAATAATTTGTAGATGTCTTTAAAGAAATACCAAAGTTGCCACTGAAAAGAGATATTGATTTATCTATAAATTTGATGCTTGGAGCAGCTCCTGTATCCAATACTCCTTATAGGAAGAGTACACTAGAGCTGAAGGAATTGTAGATGAAACTTGAAGAGCTTATGAATAAGGGATATATATGCCCAAGTGTGTCACCTTGGTGTGCCCCATTATTGTTTGTGAAGAAGAAGGATGGTACGTTGAGGCTTTGTATTAACTTCAAGAAGTTGAACAATGTAACAGTAAAGAAAATATATATTTTTCCAAGGATAGATGACCTCTTTGACCAGATGAGGGGCACAAAAATATTTTCAAGGATTGATCTCATATCTGGATATCACCAAGTGAGAATTAAAGAATAAGACATCAGCACGACTGCTTTCAAAATGAGGTATCGACATTATGAGTTCACAGTGGTGCCATTTGGGTTGTCAAATGCACTAGTTGTCTTTATGTGTTTAATGAATGATATTTTCAGAGAACACTTAGTTAATTTTGTCATTGTGTTTTTGGATGAAATACTTATTTAATCAAAGTATAAAGAATTAGAACATGAGAAACACTTGAGGATGGTGCTGCATGTATTGAGAGAACATCAGTTGTATGAAAATTTGAGCAAGTGCTCATTATACAATAGGAAGATTCATTACACTAGTCATATCATTTCAGAGCAAGGGATAGTTGTGGACCCGTAGAAGATAAAATCCATTGAAGGATGGCAAACACCTAGGAATTTAATAGAGGTGAGGTATTTCATGGGACTTGCAGGGTACTACAAAAGGTTTGTTGAAGGCTTCTCAAATATTGCACGCCCAATCACATCCTTGCAAAATAAAGGTGTGTGATTTGAATGGACTTCATATTGTGTAAGGATTTCTCAAAACTTGAAGATTTTGTTGACAAGTGTGCCAATTTTGATAATTTTTTATCCTAATAAAGACTTTGTTGTGTGCACGGATGCATGCAAGGAAGGGCTCAGTGGAGTCCTTAGTCATAATGGGCATGTGGTGTTCTACAAATCAACAAAATTAAAGGAGAATGAAATACACTATGCTACTCATGATTTGGAATTGGAAACCATAGTGCATGCCTTGAAGATGTGGATGCACCACCTCATGGGGAAAAGATTCAAGTTGAGGAAAAACCATAGTGGTCGGAATATTTGTTTGGACAACCAAGTTTAAATTCCAGACAAAGAAAATGGTTGGAATTCCTTAGTGAGTATGAATTTGATATCAAGAATATCAAAGGAAAGGAGAAAAAGGTGGTTGACACACTCAACATGACTGTGCATGAGATGCATGCTACAACCATTATCGTGTACACATCAATTTTTTATGAGAAGTTTTTAGAGGTTTCCAAATCAGATCAACGCTACATGGACATAAAGGAAAATTACAACAAGGTAAATTGCAATAGAAATTTGAAGGTTATGAGCTAAAAGAGGATGAAATCCTCATGTATAAATGCAGAGTTTATGTGCCAAATGATCAAGAGTTGAAAAATATGTTATTTTCATAGATTCATAAAGTTCCTTATGTTGGGAACCCAAGCTATTATAAGACAATTGCAGTGGTCAAAAAATAATCCTATTAGCCAGGCATGAAAAAGGAGGTTGTTGATTTTATTGCTAGATGCCTTGAATGTCAAAAGGTCAAGGATGAGCACAAACACCTAACTGGTTTGCTACATCCTTTTCCCATTATTTAGTAGAAGTGGGAAGTTGTGACCATGGATTTCATTATTAAGCTGCCTAGGACTACTAAGAAACATGATTCCATCATGGTAGTGGTGGACAAGCTTACTAAAGCTTCCCATTTTATTCTACTGAAGTCAAATCACAAGGAAACCAACATTGTAGATATATACATGAGAGAAGTTTCTAGGCTACATGGTGTACCTAAGACTATTATGTCTAATAGATATCCCAAGTTCACATCGAATTTTTGGAAAGGGATATTCAAAGGATTTGAGACAAATCTGAACTTTAGCACAACATATCACCCTGAGTCAGATGGACAAATAGAGAGAGTAAATTAGGGGATTTAAGATATGCTCAAGATGTATGTGATGGATAAACCATCGAAATGGGAAGACTACCTATACTTGATAGAGTTTTCTTACAACAATGGGTATCAAGCATCTTTAAAGATGATCCTATTTGAGGCACTTTATGGTAGAAAGTGAAACACACTAGTGATTTGGGACAACCCAAACGACCACACAATGGTTGGGGCATATCTTCTTTGGGAAATGTAATAGAATATGGTGAAGATAAGGAAGGATTTAAAGTTTTCCCAAGACAGAAAGAAAAGTTGCACAGATAAAGGTAGAACCCATAGAGATTTTAAAGTGGGTGACCACGTGTTCTTGAAAGTAAAAGAAAGACGCAGTTCCCTGAATTTGGGAAATTGTTCTAAGCTGGTAGCACGCTACTATGGGCCATTTGAAATCCTACAAAAGATTGCATGTCACATATATGCTTGCATTTCCTGCATCCTTGTGTATTCATAATTTTTTCCATGTATCTTTGCTCAAAAAGTACGTACCTGATGTTAATTATGTCATTGATTAGAATGTGATTCAGGTGGAGCCAGAAGGCGATTTTCGAGTGCGACCAGTTTGTGTATTGGATCGGAAAACAAAATAGCCCCAGAATCGAGCCATGGAACTAATAAAGGTCTAATGGACCTGGTACAGTCCCAAGGATCTAACTTGGGAGCATGAGGATCCTATGTGGACAGAGTTCCTATATCTTTTTGAATACTTTTGATTTTTTGTAGGTACATGTGTATATAATGCACTAAGGAAAATGCATAAATAAGGGGGAGGGGAATGTGATGTCCCTAATCTGAACCCCAATTGTAAATGTACATTTAGGCTAGTGAGTCATTGACACCAAGTGTTGGTTCAGGTTTGCATGCACTTGATTAGTGTGAGATGATTGATTTCCAAAGAAAGAGCACATGCATTCCACAATGTTGTACATACCTAATTAAGTGTGCATGGATTGTGCATCAAGGGAAGGGTGCACACATTCCATAGTGTTGCATGCACCAGAGTAAGTGTGTGAGGAATACCTTGAAGTGCACATCGAACTGAGTTATGTGTGTGTGTGTGTGTATTTGAGGTTGGAGAGTCTATGTGGTTATTAGGTTGGTGAACTAGGATGAAAAAAGGCTAGTGCACCTATCCTTGTAAAATGTAATCATACTTAAATTATTAATAAAATCATATTGTTGTGGGTAGACTAATCAAATGAAAAGATACAGGGGGATAAACTCCACCGAAAATGGAAAAGGGGGATAAAAATTTATAAAGAGGGGTTAAGCCAAGGCGATTTAAGTCTAAGGGAATATTTTATTAATATTTTTGAAAAGTATAATTTATGGATATTTATTTATCCTAAGTTCCTGAGGGATGGGAACAAGCCACCAAGTGGCTAAAGCTAATTCTGAAGGTGAAAAGTGTCCAGTTATGACCATGCAAATATATGGTTGAACCTTAGTGTATTTTGGGGGGATTCACTCATTTTTCTTGTTCGACAACACAGGTATTCCAACAAAGGATGAACACCTTCAGTAATCACCCACATAACCAGATCAAAGATCAACACACCGATGTTTTCACGTGGTAAAACCCCTACGGGGAAACATCCACGACCCCAACCAATGCGACCACTTGGAGCAGTTTATTAATGCAAAGAAAAATATTACAGAGAGATTTTACAAGAGAGTTTCTCACAATCGATCATCGGAAAATGACCCTCCATGCTCTTTAAATAGATATCATGGACCAATCGGGTGTTAATCCATGGATCAATGGTCATTAAGATCGAGGAGAGTATGAACCGTTGGAACACTCTATGTCAGGAATATATCGTGACCGTCATATTTCCTAACTACAAATGCATACTAATGCATACAAAAGAAACACACTAGAAAACACACTTTTACCTAATGACACAATAGACCAAGTAGATATTAACTAAATCCTAAGTGTCTAAATATCCTAACATCCCCCGTTAAGAACAACTTGGGATAGGATTGAAGGATTTACAATAGTGACACAATAGGAGAAGGAAGGAGGCATTAGATCCTATCCCCCCTTAATGACAACTTCCTGAACTCCTAACATGGATCGAAGTTTGGAAAACTTCACTTATGTAAGAGACTTTGTGAAAATGTATGCAACTTGATATTCTTTAGGGCAAAAGAGCACTTCAATAACTTGATCATGAATGAGCTTTCTGATGATGTGCATGTGTAGCTCGATGTGTTTGCTACGCTGATGTTGAACTGGGTCTTTGGCGATCTTGATGGCACTCTAATTGTCACACCAAAGGCTGGTTGGATGCTGGTGCTGGAATCCAAAATATGAAAGGATCTGTCGAAGCCATAGGGCTTCTTGACTTGCATTTACTGATGCTCGGTACTCTACTTCCACTAAAGAAAGTGCAATAGCCTGTTGTTTCTTACAGGCCCGAGTGACAGGTCCTAAACCAAGGATAAAAACATAACCTGTAGTATACTTCTGATCATCAAGATTTCCAACCCAATCTGAATCAGTGAAACCAACCAATAAAGGAGTCCCCCCTAAACTGTAATGTATCTCGAATTGAACTATACCACAAACATAGCGAAGTATCCTTTTAGCTTCTTTCCAATGGCTTTCATGGGGCTTTTTCATATATCGAGAAACAAGACCAACAACAAAGGAAATATCAGGACGAGTATGAGTCAAGTATAAGAGGCTACCAACTAATTGATGATACAGGGTGACATCAACTTTAGGAGAAGTGCAGGTGGTAGTAAGCTTGACTCCATACTAGAAGGGAGAGGGGGTTGGTTTACAATCGTCCATGTGAAAGCGATGAAGAAAGTCACAAGCATACTTAGACTGGGAAAGAAAAATTCCTTCATTGGTTTGCAAAACTTGGAGGCCAAGGAAATAGTGCAAAAAGCCTAAGTCTGACATTTCAAATTTCTTCTTAAGGATGGCTTTCACATGGTTTAAAAGTTTTGAGTCACTACCAGTAAGGATAAGGTCATCAACATAAAGGACAAGTATTATGATATGGCTTCCTACTTTCTTGGTATAGACATTAAGATCAAAATGGAATCTAGAGAATCCAGTGGTAATAAGAAAGCTGTCCATTTTGGCATACAAAGCTCATGGAGCTTGCTTGAGACCATAAAGAGATTTCTTGAGGCGACAAACAAGGCTAGAGTCATTATGGACATAGCCAAGAGGTTGTTCCATGTAGATTTCTTCTTGCAAATCTCCATGCAAGAAGGTGGATTTAACATCCATCTGATGGACCTCCCATTTATGTGAGGTAGCAAGGGCAAGAACAAGGCAGATGGAATTCATTTTTTCTATAGGGGAAAAGGTTTCATTATAGTCAATTTCTTCAAATTGGAAAAATCCTTTGGCAACTAATCGAGCCTTATGTCTTTCAACACTTCCATCTGATGCATACTTAGTTTTGTAGACCCATTTTCATCTAACAAGTTTTCTTCCTTTTGGAAGAGGTACAACATCCCAAGTATCGTTTTCCATTAAAGAAAGATACTCTTCATTCATTGTTGTATCCCAATCTGAATGACCTGAAGCTTTTGCAAATGTATCTGGATCATGATTTTTTGAAACTTGAGCCAAAAGAGAAGAGGCTCACTAGAAATGTGAACGTGTTCAATGTTGATCTGAAGGATCACCAACTGCTTCTCGTGTTGAATGGACCCATCTTAGAAGCGGTGGAGATGGTGTTGGTTCAGGTTCAAAGGACTCATCTGGAAGAGGGTGAGTAGGCAGAGGTGTATTTTCATCCTCACTGTCATCATCTGAAGAAGAAACCAGATCATAAGAAGGCACAAACGCCGAAGATGGCTCACAGGATGAAGAAGGCACAACCATCGAATTAGGTTCGCAGGACAAAGAAGGCACATACACTAAATTAGGCTCACAGGCCAATTTATTTTCGTCAAATTTAACATCTCTTCTAATAATAATTTCATTACAATGTGATTGAAGAAGTCTGTAACCTTTGACATCTTCAGAATAACCAACAAATATACACTTCTCACTTTTAGGCTACAATGATTTCCTTTTCTCATCAGGAATGTGAGCCCATGCTATACTGCCAAATGCAGGAAAGTGACTGACATCTGGTTTAATTTTAGTCTAAGCTTCTTCCAGTGTTATATTTTTAAGAGCCTTTGTGGGAGTGTGATTTACTATGTAATTTTCACAGTTGATGGCTTCTACCCAATACTTTAGACTTAATCCCTTAGACTGGATCATACAATTAACCATTTCTTTTAATGTGTGGTTCTTTCTCTTAGCAACACCATTTTGTTGTGGTGTATATGGAACAATGTGTTGAATTTGGATTCCCTGTGTACTGCAGTAATTTGTAAAATTATTGTTCACATATTCACCTCCATTAGTTGTTCTTAATCTTTGAATTTGATGTCTAGATTGTTTTTCTACAAGGACCTTGTAGGCCAAAAACTTGTCAAATTTTTTTTTCTTAAGTTTTAATAAATAAACCCAAGTACATCTGGAAAATTCATCAATGAAAGTTAAGAAATACTTGCACCCAGAAAAAGAAGGAGAAGAAAGTGGACCACACAAATCACTGCGAACACGCTGCAAAGGACCCGAGGCATGACAAGAGGCATGTTTTTCAAAACTGTCCCGATGATGTTTGTCGAAAACACAACCGAAACAAACACCATCTCTGCATGAAACAAGAGGAAGACCATGTTGGCAAATGTTTAACAGGTGGCATATGCTTGTCATTGATGGCAAGTACAACAATGAAGATGACATGGGTACAGGAAGAATGTACAGAGGATTGTTGACATGTTCTACAGGTAGCGTAGACTTGTCATTGATGGCAAGTATAGTAGTGATGATGGCTCGAGTACAAGCAGTGAAGATCAGCGGTGCAGTGATAATCGGGGAAGAGCAACAACTGTGTTCGATTTCCTGAATTCCCGATGGCCGTCAGATCTGAATAAGATCATGCTAAAGAGTAAAGGTTGTGAAACATTTATGATCATTGGATCCCATCCAAAATTCCCGACAGAACAAGGGCCGTCAGATCTGAATATAGATAAGAAGAGCGCACTGAAGAAGAGGATCGGTCTCAGGCGTTAGATCTGAGTGCAGGGTCCAACCACCACTGGATCGAGGAGAACCTGCACATTCTTTAAAGTGCAAGGAGTAGAGGGATCACAAAATCTCGAAAGAAGGAAGACCGTCCATCTTCAGGCAAGACACATGGGGATAGATTGTCAGTTTGCTAACTGGAGAGTCAAAGGAACGATGTTCCCTAACCTCTCGAAATCGCAATATATGAAATCGTGATTTAATCTCGGCCATCAAATTAAGATTGAATCTGGACCGTCGAATCCAAGTCCTTGTCGGAGTTTCGGGGATCGAGAGTTGGACATGTCAAAGATTATTGACATCAAGAATCCCGATATCGCGATATATGAAATCGTGATGTAATCTAAGCCGTCAGATTAGGGTTGAATTTGGACTGTTGATTCCAGTCTTTATCGGAGTTTCGGGGGTCGAGAGTTGGACATGTCAAAGACTATTGACATCAGGAATCCCGATATTGCAATATGTGAAATCGCGATGTAATATGAGCCGTCAGATTAAGGTTGAATCTGGACCATTGATTCCAGTCCTTGTCGGAGTTTTGGGGATCGAGAGTTGGACATGTCAAAGATTATTAACATCAGGAACCCCGAAATCGCGATGTGTGAAATCTTGACTGAATCTGAACCGTCAGATCAATATGTGATCTAGACTGTCAACCTGACTCATGTCAGCAGACCACGTCAGCTAGGAACACGTGGCACAACCAGGTAATGACAAGTGTCAGACTGATTCAACATTTCAGGCACATGTAAGTCACGAATCAGGGTGACACGTGGCAGTATTCAACACATGTCAATCCATGTGTGATGTCAGCAGATTTACACCACTCGGGATATGGACAGATGTCAGAGGAAAAGGAGGGGCTAAGGGGAACAAGCCTTGTCGCACGGTCAGGTGGAGAATGATACAAAAGGTGACACGTTAGGAGTGGGGTCCTTCGTCAATACCCCACCATTCCGGACCCCCCCCCCCCCCTCCGCTTAAAGATAGAATGTCAGGGGGGCTTCGGAATCCAATCCCGACCGTAGATATGGGAGCACAGATACTGACCGTCTAGATTTTCCCGTTGCATATCCAACAATGCATATGAATTTGAACAAGATCGGAGGGCAACTGTAACACGACATAGTATGATTTCCAGAAACCACTGATGGTTTTAGCCAGAGGACTCAAAGACACTTGGGGATGATTGGAAGAGAAGGTGAAGAGCCTCTGAGAATATTCAAGAGGGATGAAGATGTTCATGAAGGCGATTAACAACTGGATGGGCATTAAGGCCTGTAACTGAAATAGAGAAAGTGAGTTCGACTGTCACAGAGAAGACGAAGAGTCTCAAACTGCCAAAGAGGATGAGGAATCTCAGTATAACATACAATGATGCTGGACACACGGGGCGAACCACCAGAGAATCTGAAGAGTCATGATGATGATCAGACAGAGCACTTGAGAGGTGGAGGATAAGGACGCAGAGTCAGCATGCAGAGGCATTGCGAATATTGCATGCACAAGGTGCATAGAAGCTATAAATACACGGTACAAAGAAGAGATGGGGTTTCTATTGCTGTTGTAGTTTGATGTGGTTGTTGTTGTAGAAGGTGATTCATGTGTGAAGAAGGAGGAGAGTGCAGCAGCTGAATTTCACAGAAGAGGAACCATGGAGTGAATGGACATGGCGCACAGAGCATAAAAAGAAGAAGAGAAGACAACACAAATCATGTGTGCAGAAAGGCAATGAGGCAGACAGAGCAACGAAATGCAACAGAACAACAACGAGTCTGGTAAGCCATTGTTGAACATCATATCACTGTAATAAGTTTCAGTAGCAAAGATTTATATTTCAGGGTGGAAGGGAGGTGCTAGGGAGGAATGTTGTACTCATAGGTTCAAGTGGGTGCCTGAACACAGGGATTTGTAGCTTCCATCTGGTTGGAGCCAGAGAAACCAGGGTGGCAGGGTGGTGCAAGGGAGAACTCTTGTTCTCTGTTATACAGGTTGGTGCCTGTATGATTGGAAGTTGGTGCTTCCATCCAGTTGGTGCTGGAAACACTCAGGGAGTTGGTGCTTCCTTCTAGTTGGTGCTAGAGAAACCAAGGAGTTGGTGCTTAAATCTAGTTGGTGCTAGAGAAACTAGGGAGTTGGTGCTTCCTTCTAGTGGGTGCTAAAGAAAACAGAGAGTTGGTGCTCTCAGCAAGTTGTAGATTGCAAAACAGAGGTTGTAGCCTCATTATGAGTTGGTTCTCATATGTATGATAATGTAAAGAATGTAACTATTACTTATCATATAACGAAAAATAGGTTTTTACCCTGTATGGGTTTCCTTGAGAAATACTTGTCTCTATGTTTCTCATATATGTGACTGATGCTGAATGTGCCATTATTTATTTCCCTGCATTATTGTGATCATCATTCAGTGTTTCTGCAAAGAGTTTAAAAAAAGCATAATTGTTTAAGCTCGGTAACAACTGTTTCACCCCCCCTCTCAGTTGTCCAACAATTGGTATCAGAGCTGACCCCTTTTAGCCAAGGGTAGATCCTAGAGCTTAAACATGTCAAGCCATGAAGGAAATTCAACCAATAAGGCCCCTCTATTCAATGGAACAAACTTTGCCTTCTGGAAAGTTAGAATGAGAACCTACATAATGGCTTTAGGTGCAGATGTCTGGGA
>ML779231.1:963446-988313 GCA_009831015.1 Picea engelmannii | reverse complement strand
TTCAACAGAGAAACCACTCCAACTAGTTCATATGGATTTATGTGGACCATCAAGACAGGAAGGCACAGGGAAAGAAAACTACTTCATGCTGATTATAGATGATTACTCCAAACTTACTTGGGTTGCCTTTCTCAAAGAAAAAGTTGAAGCATTTGAGAAGTTTAAGATATTTAAGGATTTAATTGACACTCAAATAGGGAAGAGGTTAAAGGCAGTAAGATCAGATAGGGGAGGAGAGTTTATGTCAAGAGACTTCAAGGAATTCTGTGATGAGCATGGGATCAAGAGAGAATACACAATCCCAAGAACTCCACAACAAAATGGAGTAGTTGAGAGGTAAAAAAAAACAGTGCAGGAAATGGCCAGGTCAATGATGAATGAGAAGAACATTGGTCAAACCTACTGGGTAGAAGCAATACACACAGAAGTCCATGTGCTTAACAAAGCTCACCTCAGACCACAAAGTGACAAGACACCTTATGAATTATGGTTTGGAAGACCTGCCTCAATCAAACACTTCAGAGTCTTTGGGAGTAAATGCTACATAAATAATAATGATGAGAACCTCAGAAAATATGATGACAGGGTGGATGAAGGTATTTTCTTAGGGTATGCTACAAACAGTAAAGGATACAGATGCTACAATAAGAGGCTGCATAAAATGGTTGACTGTATTGATGTAAAAATTGATGAAGGAATCCCAGCAAGAGAGGTGTACAGTAATGAGTCTTCTATAGAAGACACAGCTAAAGCTGAAGATGAACAGGTTCAAGAATCAGAAAACGAAAACTCTGAATCAGATGAAGACTCAGACACTCAGACAGACTCAAATCAGCAGTCAACTACAAATTCTTCCTCCAGAATCATTCAAAAGAATCATCCTACAAGTCAAATAATTGGAGAAAAAGACAAAGGTGTACAAACCAGGAGAAAGCTAATCAAAACCACCGAACAATCTCATATAGCTCTCATATCCATGATGGAACCCAAGAATTTTAATGAACCCAACAAAGATGATCACTGGGTTCAAGCAATGAATGAAGAACTTGATCAGATTGAGAAAAACAATACATGGGAGATGGTTCAAAGACCTGAAGGTAAAAACGTCATTGGCTCAAAATGGATCTTTAAGAATAAGTTGAATGAGCAAGGACAAGTTATCATGAATAAAGCGAGGTTAGTCTGTAAAGGCTATGCTCAGATAGAAGGACTGGATTTTGATGAAACATTTGTGCCCGTAGGAAGATTAGAAGCCATCAGAATGCTTCTTTCCTATGCTTTTCATAAAAGGTTTAAAGTCTATCAAATGGATGTCAAGTCAGCCTTTCTCAATGGAGATTTAAGTGAAGAATTCTATATGGAACAACCAGAGGGTTTCAAATTGTTTGATAACCCTAATTTAGTATACAAGTTGAAGAAAGATTTATATGGTCTAAAACAAGCCCCTCGAGCCTGGTATCACAGACTGGATACGTATCTAAAAAACAAAGGGTTCAAGAGAGGAACAACCGACAACAATCTGTATATTAAGACATAGGATAATGATTTGCTTATCGTACTGGTCTATGTAGATGACATCATCTTTGGATGTAATAAGGATTCACTAGTACAATGGTTTGCTTCTGCCATGGAGTCTGAATTTGAAATGTCTATGATAGAAGAACTGTCATTTTTCCTTGGTCTGCAAATTACTCAGAGGCTCGAAGGGATGTTCATTTCTCAAGAAAAATACCTAAGAGAAATGCTGAAAATGTTTCAAATGGAAGATTCTAAACCTGTGGGTACACCTATGGTAACTGGATGTAAACTAAGCAAGTATGATGATTCACCTGATGTTGATCAAAGCTCATATCGATCAATGATAGGAAGCCTGCTGTACATCACAACATCTTGCCCATACATAATGCATGATGTAGGAATGGTAGGAATATATCAGGCTGCACCTAAACAGAGTCATTTGCAATCTGTCAAAATAATATTCAGGTATTTGAAAGAGACAATGACTTATGGTCTATGGTATTCCAGAAATCAAAGTCTTCAGTTGACTGCTTATTCAGATGCAGATTGGGCAAACTGTGTTGATGAGAGAAAAAGCACCAGTGGAGGAGCATTCTTCTTGGGTGACTCCTTAGTAGCCTGGCTTAGTAAAAAACAAGGTTCCATTTCTTTATCAACCACAGAGGTAGAGTACATTGCTATTGCTACTTGTTGCACATAGGTATTATGGATGATGAAGACACTTGCAGACTTAGAGGTAAAATACACTGCACCGATCCCAATTCATTGTGATAACACTAGTGCCATCAGTGTGTCAAAAAATCCTGTCTTCCATTCCAAGACAAAACATATTCCCATAAAATATTATTTTATGAGAGAGAAGGTCACCAATCAGATTGTTCAGGTCCATTACATTCCCACTATAGAAAAAATTGCAGACATCTTTACTAAACCCCTAGCCAAGACACCTTTTGAATATCTTAGACAAAAGCTGGGTGTCATTTCGTTTCACACCTAAAGAGTCCATCTTGTTAGGGGGAGTTGTGTATTGTTTGAATATCTAATGCCTCCTAAAAATTACTCCAACAACTCAGGGGGAGCATGTTCTCTTTGACATTGATGTCAAAGGGGGAGAAAAGAATCTGGGTGCCTTTGTTTCCATCAATGCCAAAGGGGGAGATTGTTGGCAAATGTTTAACAGGTAGCATATGCTTGTCATTGATGGCAAGTACAACAATGAAGATGGCATGGGTATAGGAAGAATGTACAGAGGATTGTTGACATGTTCTACAGGTAGCATAGAATTGTCATTGATGGCAAGTACAATAGTGATGATGGCTTGAGTACAAGCAGCGATGATTAGCGATGCAGTGATAATCGGAGAAGAGCAACAACTGTGTTTGATTTCCTAAATTCCTGATGGTCGTCAGATATGAATAAGAGCATGCTGAAGAGTAAAGGTTGTGAAGCATTTCTGATCATTGGATCCCATCCAAAATTCCCGACAGAACGAGGGCCGTTAGATCTGAATATAGACAAGAAGAGTGCGTTGAAGAAGAGGATAGATCTCAGGCATTAGATCTGAGCATAGGGTCCGACCACCATTGGATCGAGGAGAACCTGCACGTTCTTTAAAGTGCAAGGAGTAGAGGGCTCACAAAATCCCGAAAGAAGGAAGACCGTCCATCTTCAGGTAGGACACATGGGGATAGATCATCAGTTCGCTGACTGGAGAGTCAAAGGAACGATGTTCCCTAGCCTCTCGAAATCGCGATATCTAAAATCGCAATTTAGTCTTGGCCGTCAAATTAAGATTGAATCTGGACCATCGAATCCAATTCCTTGTCGGAGTTTCGGGGATCGAGAGTTGGACATGTCAAATATTATTGACATCAGGAATCCCGATATCGCGATATGTGAAATCGCGATGTAATCTGAGCCGTCAGATTAAGGTTGAATCTGGACCATTGGTTCCAGTCCTTATCAGATTTTCGGGGGTCGAGAGTTGGACATGTCAAAGACTATTGACATCAGGAATCCTGATATCGCGATATGTGAAATCGCGATGTAATCTGAGCCGTCAGATTAAGGTTGAATCTGGACCGTTGATTCCAGTCCTTGTCAGAGTTTCGGGGATCGAGAGTTGGACATGTCAAAGATTATTGACATCAGGAACCCCGAAATCGCGATGTGTGAAATCCCGACTAAATATGAACCATCAGATCAAGATGTGATCTAGACCGTCAACCCGACTCACGTCAGCAGACCACGTCAGCTAAGAACACGTGGCACAACCAGGTAATGAAAAGTGTCAGACTGATTCAACATTTCAGGCACATGTAAGCCACGAATCAGAGTGGCATGTGGCAGTATTCAACACGTGTCAATCCACGTGTGATGTCAGCAGATTTACACCACTCGCAAGATGGACAGATGTTGGAGGACAAGGAGGGGCTAAAGGGAACGAGCCTTGTCACATGGTCAGGTGGAGAACGATACAAACGGTGACACGTCAGGAGTGGGGTCCTTCGTCAATACCCCACCATTCAGGACCCCCCCCCCCCGGTATTAAAGGAAGAAAGGCAAGGAGGGTCCAAAATCACATGAGAGTCATTGATCTGGGTAATTTAATCCTGACCGCTCGAGAGATGCGCACCCAATTCCAGACCCCCCCCGCCCTCCACTTAAAGATTGAATGGCAGGGGGGCTCTGGAATCCAATCCCGACCATAGATCTGGGAGCACAGATACTGACTGTCTATATTTTCTCACTGCATATCCAATGGTGAAGATGAATTTGAACAAGATCGGAGGGCAACTGTAGCATGACATAGTATGATTGCCAGAAACCACTGATGGTTTCAGCCAGAGGACTCGAAGACACTTGGGGATGATTGACAGATAAGGTGAAGAGCCTCTGAGAATATTCAAGAGGGATGAAGATGTTCGTGAAGGCGATTAACAACTGGATGGGCATTGAGGCTTGTAACTAAAACATAGAAAGTAAGTTTGACTATCACAGAGAAGACGAAGAGTCTCAAACTACCAGATAGGCTGAGGAATATTAGTATAACATACAGTGATGCTGGACACGCGGGGCGAACCACTAGAGAAGCTGAAGAGTCATGATGATGATCAGACAGAGCACTCGAGAGGTGGAGGATAACGACATGGAGTCAACATGCAAAGGCATTGCGAACATTGCATGCACAAGGTGCACAAAAGCTATAAATACACTGTACAGAGAAGAGATGGGGTTGCTATTGTTGTTGCAGTTTGTTGTGGTTGTTGTTGTAGAAGGTGATTCATGTGTGAAGAAGGAGGAGAGTGCAGCAACTGAATTGCACAGAAGAGGAACTATGGAGTGAATGGACATGGCGCACAGAGCATAAAAAGAAGAAGAGCAGACAGCGCAAATCATGTGTGCTGAAAGGTAATGAGGCAGACAGAGCAATGAAATGCAGCAGAACAATGATGAGTCTGGTAAGCCATTGTTGAACATCATATCACTGTAATAAGTTTCGATAGCAAAGATTTATATTTTAGGGTGGAGGGGAGGTGCCAGGGAGGACTGTTGTCCTCGTAGGTTCAAGTGGGTGCTTGAAAAAGGGAGTTGTAGCTTCCATCTGGTTGCAGCCAGAGAAACCAGGGTGGCAGGGTGGTGCAAGGGAGAACTCTTGTTCTCTGTTATATAGGTTGGTGCCTATATGATTGGAAGTTGGTGATTCCATCCAGTTGGTGCTGGCAGCACTCAGGGAGTTGGTGCTTCCTTCTAGTTGGTGCTAGAGAAACCAGGGAGTTCGTGCTTCCATCTAGTTGGTGCTAGAGAAACCAGGGAGTTGGTGCTTCCTTCTAGTGGGTGCTAGAGAAAACAGAGAGTTGGTGCTCTCAACAAGTTTCAGCTTGCAAAATAGAGGTTGTAGCCTCATTATGAGTTGGTGCTCATATGTATGATAATGTAAAGAATGTAACTATTACTTATCATATAACGAAAAAGAGGTTTTTACCCTGTATGGGTTTCCTTGAGAAATATCTATCTCTGTGTTTCTCATATATGTGACTGATGTTGAATGTGCCATTATTTATTTCCTTGCATTATTGTGATCATCATTCAGTGTTTCTGCAAAGAGTGTAAAAAGAAGCATAATTTTTTAAGCTCGGTAACAACTGATTCACCCCCCCTCTCAGTTGTCCAACAGACCAGTCACCATCTATTGATTACATAGTTTCTACAATGGGCGATAGTTTAGATGACCAAACCACTCATGCCAAAGTTTGTTCAAGTCATTGCTATGAGCAATAAAAACTGATGAAAAAGATGATGACCCAAAGTTGTCAAACTTGTACAACCTGGTAATATCATTGGCAATTCCAGTTGTAAGAACATGATTAGGATCTTTTAGATCCTTAATTACAACTTGGTGAGGTGAAAACTCTACGGTTTTACCTTCACCTGAATGAGTGATTTGATATACTGATAGAAGGTTACAAGAAATACTTGGAACACATAATACATCATTGAAATGGTCATTTTCTACTTGTACTGTTCCAGATCCTTCAACACTAAGAGATCTATCATCACCAACAAATATTTTCTTGGTATTACATTCATTTAGAGTATAAAATATGTCTCTATCCTTAGCCATATGATAAGATGCTCCAGAATCAATAAGCCACTTATCAGAAGTAGAAGTAGAAGGTGTATTGAAGGAGAAACCAGAAGCAGAAAATGCATGTCCATGAGAAGAAGAAGAAGAAGTAGAATCAATATTGATTTTGTGCTTCTTCATCACTGCTTCTAAAGCTTCCATCTTCTTGAAACATTTGGACTCATCATGACCATCTTTATCACAAAAGTTTAAATGTCTGTTAGTATTCTTATTTTTATATTTTTCTCCTTTGTCTCCAATAGGAGAAAAGGCTGTCTGAGTGGGTTTGGGACCCTTATATTACTTTTTGTTGTGGCAAGGATGTTGCTTCTTGGGATTCTTGGTTTTATCTTTTTGATGGACAATTAAGGATTTGTTGGAGGTACTTGCAGTGCTAATCACTCCAAGTTGTACTAGCTTATCTTTCTCTCTAATCAAAGAATCACAAAATTCTCAAGAGTGGGTTTTTGAAAAGATGCCCCTACAACCTCTTATATGGCATAAAAAAATAGATACAAAAACAGAATATGCACTACCTATCTTAGAAAGAATAATATAGATGCAATGATCTTCGTCTATCTTTATCTTACATTATTCACATAAAGTTCTGAGTGTTTTAAACTTAGATAGATAGTCTTCAATGCAAGAAAAATCACTTGGACTCAAAGTTAGTACTTGATTTTCTAACTATTGTGCTCGAATAATATTGTGTTTACCAAACACAGATTCAATATTTTCCCAAGCTTCTTTGTGTTTATCAATTGATTAAAGGTGGAACCTTAAATCAGGAGAGATAAACATTATGATTAATCCATGTGCTTCGTCATTCCTACTATCCCATTTGGATTTCTTATCAACATCAGTGGGTGTTGTTTCCTTTCCCAAGGTAATCATTTACAAGTCTTTACTTAATAAATCCTCCATATGGGATTTCCATTGGAAGTGGTTGGTGCTGGTAAGTAAGAGATTACTTGTAGAATCCATATTAAATATGTAGATAATACTGATTTAAAAACTGAAAATGATGATTTGAATGGAAAGAGCTTGAAAAGTTATGCGGTTTAAAAAAAAACGACATTGAAAACGAACTTCGGATGTGAGAGTTATGCCCTTTTAAAAAAAAGGCATAAACGATAACCAAAGGACCACATAGTAGTGTAAGTTGCTTTATGAAGTGAGCCACTTTTATAAAGAGAAGTGGGGTTACAAAGAAAAGCTGCTTGCAAAATAAATAACTCTAAAATAAAATATTAAATCTACTTATAGTGATTCACTTTTATACTTGAAGTGAAATACACTTTACAATTTTAGCATGAACTTTTTCAAAAAAAGTAACAAAAGAGGGACTTGAATTCAAGACCTCTTACTTAATAAGACAACTTTTAACAAAATGGTCTAGCAAAACATATTGTACTGTTCATAAGGAGGATTGTTATTTTTGTTGTTGAAGATGACCTCAGAGAGTGTGCTAAAAAAAACTCTTTTCACACAAGATTTTTTTTTTCTCTTCTCGATGAAAACAAGGGTTAGATCTCGGTTAGCTTACCCAGAAAATGCACCATTTCCTATATGTTTCTGATTTGTCGAGATCACACAAGGAGAAGGGAAAAGAGAATACACATATCTAAAAGAGTAGCAACCTGGAAATAAAAAATACAAAACCGAAAAAAAACCAAAATACTTCTCTACAAAAAATTTTAAAAATGTGTATTCAAACTTTATACCTCTGGACCTGACTGTAATGGTTGTATCTTGGGCAAGTAGAAACCTTTTCGAGTGAAATGAAAAGTGTTAATGAATGAAAAGAGTTCTACGGACACAATGGAACAATCCTATTATCCAATAAATGTACATAAATGACAAAAAATGGAGATGAGGAAACTCGGCTTCATGATCTCGATCTACAATAGGAGCGGGTCTTCAAATAGGCTCTGATACCATGTTCGACAACACATGTATTCCAAAAGAGGATGAAAACCTTCAGTAACCACTCACATAACCAGATCAAATATCAACACACCAATGTTTTCACGTGGTAAAACCCCTACGGGGAAACATCCATGACCCCAGCCAACGCGGCCACTTGGAGCAGTTTATTAATGCAAAGAAAAATATTACAAAGAGATTTTACAAGAGATTTTCTCACAATCGATCATCAGAAAATGACCCTCCATGCTATTTAAATAGAGATCATGGACTAATTGGGTGTTAAGCCATGGATCAATGGTTGTTAATATCGAGGAGAGTATGAACTGTCAAATCACTTTATGTCGGGAACATATCGTGACCGTCAGATTTCCTAACTACAAATGCATACTAATGCATACTAAAGAAACACACTAGAAAACACACTTTTACCTAATGACACAATAGACCAAGTAGATCTTAACTAACTCCTAAGTGTCTAAATATCCTAACATTTCTTGGGGGAGTCGGACCATCTGAACGGGGGATGACCATTACCTTATCTATAGAGAAAAAATTAGAAATGGGTTTCCATCTATTAACCATATTTTTTGTTATAGAAGAGGTGGGATTTTAGGCCTGTGAGCATTGTTTCCAGGTGAGATAATTGTTGTTGAAGAGGTGGGTTCTCAGGCATGCGAGCATTTTCTCCAGGTGAGAGACTTGCTGGGAATTGTTCCCTGGTGATTTGAGAATTATTTATAGGGCTATGAGACTTCATGTCCAGCCTATTGTTGAATCCATGGAAGAGAAGTGGGGCAGGTGAGGGACTGTTGAGCAGAGAAGGGGCATACTTCCTGAGGTGGGACACGCATGTGGGGAATGAGAGACTATAGGATAGTTGCAATCGTTGGAAACCTTGGAATGAGAAATTCTATAAATTATCATACCTTATCTTGGCATTAGGAATCATTTTTCTCTGGTGGATTTTAAGCCTCGGCTTGGGGTGACATGTTGCTGAAATGTTATGAGCAACAAAGTCTATGGATTGGAGGAACGTCTGAGCTCTGTGCTTAGTTGGTTTCTCTTTATAAAAATATAAGTGTTCTTTATGTGCTTGTCTAATTTATTGTGTGCTTATTTCCCTAATGTCTGATATGGGTTTATTTCCTATATGATGTTGCATATAATTAATTTATATTATTCTATATGATTATGTTTGTACATGTAAGCATGATGTTGTTATGCAGTATTTGTGGTCACACATGAAAAGTATGATAGTTATTAAGTATTCATGTTACTTAATTTTGTAATAATGATCATGAGTTCTCAAGGAAAAACTATAATTTCTATGCACACAGTGAATAATCTGTGCACGCAAGAGGATGGGCTCGATGTGCGCATAGGAAAGCAGTCCACGCACAAGGATAAATTTTTTTTGCATGCAAAGATAGAATGATTGTGTGCATAGTTGTATTATGTGTTAATTCCATTGTTATAACTAGTGTCTAAAGAGGAAAATTTATGAGGGCACGATATAGCTTGGGATTATGTGCATTACCTCACATGTTTCTGTGTAGATTATTGTTATAGTGTAGAATCTTGGCACTAGATTTTTGGAGTGGCATTTCTTAACAGTAAGATGGGGATGTTACAGGTTGGCATCAGAGCATTTTGTTAGTGCTGGTAATGGGGGATGTTACAATATTTGTAGTAGAAACACATTCTCCAAGTCTTATCATTCTTGGGTAGTATGATGATCGGTGACCAACCAAAAGGTGAGGTGCTTGGTCGAATTACTCCCTACTCAATAACTATTGCAACTATTTCTTCACTTCATCTACTTCCAAGATGGACTATCTGTACAACCCAATCTTTGACAGTGGGGATTTAAGCAACAATTGGATCTTATGCTCCACTTCCCTCTTAGGTGGTAACCATTTATTCTCCCAGAACACTTCTTTGTATGCCTACAAAAGCTCCTCCAACTAGAATATCTTGTCTTTAGTACACACACCTATATATGCCTTTACTTTTGCTAATTAATCTCTTGGATGATACTCTCTAAGAAGAGTAGTACAAACTTCCCACTATAAATAATTGATTTCTTCGCTTGGTTAGCACTTACTAGATAAATCTTGTATTTACCTTTGTATGCAATGATGATGAATGGCTTAACATATTTGATTAGGTAGTATTGGTCTGTTATTCTCATGAATATTGCATCCATGTACATGTAGGGGATTCTAAACACAATGCCACACACATCAAGTGGTACAAAATATACCTCCACTTAATCCATAAAGTTTTCACTTATATAAAATTTTATCTTACACTATGTAGTGACCTCAAGCTCTGCATCATTATTTACCCATCCTAGTGGATATGGGTGATGATGGTCATGAACTTCCAATCCAATATTTCTAACCAAATATTCTACTATGAGGTTGGCCTATGAACTGGAATCAAATAGTGCATCCACCTTTTCCTTCTTGACCTAGATATTAATGTGGAAGATTTTATCATTTTCTTCTCTTCCTTGGGATAGAGGCTATTTAGATTCACCTCCTCCAAAATTATGGTGAAAACAATATTTTCTTCTACATGTGAGTTTCTCTTTACTTGGTTTCTTGAATCCATAGCTAGCATGTTTTTCTTCTTGGCATCCTTCTTGTGATTCTTTGGATTTATCTTTGGATGCATCTCCGAATACTTATCTTCAATGTGAAAATCAATATTACAATGGTTACAATGGTTTTTTGGATCCTTGCATTAATGTGAAGTGTGTATTGTATTCTTGTCCTTTCCTTTCCACTTCTTCTTTCCCTTCTTGGAAACATCTTGGTGGTGTTTCTACTTGGAACCACAAGTTGTTTGTCCTTTATGATTACCCATATTCTCTAGATACTATTCTTACACATAGGCCTCATCAAGGGTCATAGGTTTAAATAACATCAGCTTCCTTCATAAATAATTGTGTATACCACTAGAATACTTGAGGAGTACATCCAAATTTTTGGGAGATATAACCAACACAATGGGCATTTTTATGAGCTTGGTGGTGTACACTTGCACACTCTTCTCTAACTCCTACTGAAAGTAATTCCAACGGATCCCCAATATGGTATAATTGGGAATTAATGAGGGTTTTAAACACGCCCCGCTTAGTTACCGAGGGATCACCCTCTAGCCTAAGAATCTGCATGTGACTTTCCCACCAATTTTGGACATGGACCTCTAACTTTAGTAAAGAAAATAAAATATTTTTCCCCTCTATTACGTCAAGAACATTGAAATAAAAATCTAATTGTTCAACCATTCATTCAAATTTACAACATCAATCTCACCTTGGTAGGGATTGATGTTCACTGTCACTTCCACTTCAAACAAACATTGGAAAGAAGTGATGGCATTAGAACTTGGTCTATTTTTCTATGGCCCTTTTTTTGACTCCCTTTTTGGGTCTTTGTTATATCTAGAATTCTCATTCAATCTAGCTTCTATGTGAGAGCCACAAAATTCACTGAAAGGCCCAAACTTATTCTCTAGAGCTACCATGAGAATGGCCATGTTCCAAGAGATGTCAGTGAATAATGCTTCCATATTTGAATGTATCTCTTCTGATTCATCCCATGGATTTTTATTGTACCCATATGCAATGGCTATGGTTTTCGAACTTTACATCAATTCCTTGATCTCACAAATTCCCACAAAACCCCAAAGAAAACTTACCAATATGATCTATAAACTAATGTGGATATTGCATTGGAAAAATTTATCACAATACATATTACAATATTCTGAAGTCGCTTATTAAATTGTGTTTTACTTAGATTCCAGATTTAACGTTTCTAGGTTAATTGCATGAAATACTAAATAAATCAAAATTGAAATTAAAGAGACAAGACAATAAAAAAAAATCCACACAATGGACACAAGATGTACACTAGGAAACCCTGATACAGGAAAGACCCATCTAGAAGGTGAGGCCTATGCTCTGTACTTTTCTTCTCAGTCATGAAATGAAAATACAAAAAAAATGGACACTCACTATGGAGTTTCCATGGACACTGGCTGGTATGGATGCTACAATATATTGTACTTCCTCTTATATGATTCAATATCCCACTCTCAATGCTCTACTAAACTATGGAACAATAAATAATACAATAAGAAGGGAAACCCTTTGTTTCTTAGTAACCTAATATTTGGCATAGCTTGATAGCCATATAAGGTTATGGTTGATGTTTTTGCAAGCCTCAACCCATTATTAATGTTAGGGTTTTTTACCCTCTATAATATTCTTTAAATTCCACAAGTGACTAGCTCCACATGTGCGAGTAATGGAAGATAACATGGCATCCACTTAATACCATGGTGGTCAACATGATATATCATCTTAGGGAGGCATAACTACTGCATATGAACTCCAACTGAAGTGATCTTCACGTCATTGGAAATATCTTGTAGTGTAGAACAATGTTGAGAGGTTTCCAACTACACTCACAAACTTTTGACCCAAAAATTAATTGTTTGGGGCCTCAAATGGGATTTGGAAGGTTCTGGACCCCAAATCACCAAAGCAATCCACGTACCCCTAAAAAGGACCCTATAAGCCAATAGATCCGCTTTTTCCACCTACAAAGTACCAAAATAGATTACAAATTATATAATGATCCATTCTAGTTCAAAATTTTACCATCTCTTACTATTATGCATCCTTTGTTGGTCAATGTTTCTTATATGGTTAGAAACCAATATCCAAGACTACATTTTAATTCTTTTAGGAGTTAATTTTGAATTCAAATCATGACAACATGTTGGTATATTTAGAAACTTAGGAGTTATTTAATATCAAGTTGGTCTAATGTGTCTTTAGGTAAAGTATGTTTCTTTAGTGTGAATTTGTAATTATATAATTTGACAATCATGATTATGTTCTAAACATAAAGTGATTTTCCATATCATATTCTGCTTTATATTACCGACTATTGATCTATGGATTAGCACTCGATTGGTCCATGATCTCTATTTAAAGAGAAAAAAAGGGTCATCTGTTGATGATCGATTATGAGAAAATCATATGTAAAATGTTTTTCTTTTGCATTAATATATTTCCTTAAGTGACCACATTTGCTAAGGTCAAGGACTATTTCCCTCTCTAAGGGTTTTAACCACATAATATATCGGTGTACTAATATTTGATCTATTTGTGTGAGTGGTTACTTTAAGGTGTTTGACCTCTATGGATATACCTTGTTTATTTAACTTTGTATCAAAGTACTTATGAAGACTCTGTTGATGTTTGGACAACATCAGGAAGACATTCTCTTAGAATAATAATTAATAATATAATTATTGATTATTAAATATCATATATAATAAATAAATGATAATAATAAATAGTTATTTATTATTCAAGGGATGCATCCTTTCATGGATGGTCACCATATTTTCCCTCTATATGGAACACTCATCATTGTAATAATATATCAATCTTACTTCATATGAAGATAAAATCAACATGGTATCAGAGTGGGATTAGGCTTCACTCCTTCACAGGAGGGCCCGGGAAAATGAGAGTAGAGTAAAATGTTGGGAGTGTTAAATTTATTGGGTTGTTACAATATCTATGTTCAACATATTTAGTTTTTTACTCCTACCTCAATTATAGAAAGAATTCCATAAATTATGGTGGGTAGTAATTTCTAGTAAAAATGTATAATTACCTAAATATGTGTTGGTCAGTTTGCACATAGTGAATGGGCATTAGCATTGTTTCCATTGATGTCAAACTTCTCATTATTGCATTTATGAGTAAGATTTTGATTTTATTTTTATTGGACTAGCAACTCAATTAACCCAATGAATGGGTGGTCAAAGGCTTAGTTGAAAATGACAAGAAAAATGCATTATAAGTTATATCACCAAAGCTCACATGTTAAGGAAGTTTTCCAGTTAAGAGGAGTTATACTTTTGTGATAAGTGAGACAAAAGTTAACATTGATAGCTACATTAACTAATGTAAAATTTTTTTGATCTTGGTAAGAGTGAGAGAAACACAAATAGAACAGAGTGTGTTCAAGAACTCAGTGATGGGTTTTGATAAGTGAGACAAAAGTTAACATTGACAGCTACATCAACTAATGTAAAAAAATTCTGATCTTGGTAAGAGTGAAAGATAAACACAGAGAGAACAGAGTGTGTTCAAGAACTCGATGATGGGTTTTTTAGTTGAAGAAAAACACAGAGGGTGATTCACGTTTTCTGACTGGAAGTATCTTGCTCATTTGCACAGAGAAAAACGTAGAGGATCATTCAAGTTTTTTCTTGGAAATCTGTTGCTCATTTGCCGAAGAGGAAAACACCGAGGTTGATTCATGTTTTTCCTGAAACTCTACTACTCATTTGTTGAAGAGAGAAACATGGAGGAAGAAAAACGCAGAGATTCAAAAACGTTTTTAACCGGAACTCCATTATTCATTTGCAGGAAGAAAAATGCAGAGATTCAAAAATGTTTTTACCTGGAACTCCATTATTCATTTGCGGGAAGAAAAACACAGAGATTCAATTTTTTTTTTACCTGGAACTCCATTATTCATTTGCAGGAAGAAAAACACAGATATTCAAAAACGTTTTTACTTGGAACTCCATTATTCATTTGCTGGAAGGAAAACACAGGGGTAAATGTGTTTGAGACAATTAGGAAGTACAGAGGTATGTGTTTGGTTTCTTGATTGTGAAAAGTCCAAAGGTTAATAATTGATTTTCTCCTTAAATGAGAAATGCACAGAGAAGAGGTACACTCTGATGTTGCAGATCGTATGGTTTTTTTTACAGTGAATAAACTCTGATTTAGATCTAGAATAGAGGTATGAAATGCTTGGTTGATTGATCAATTACATCTAAGGTGAATGCATTAAATAGTTAAAGGATGTCTTTGTAATTCAAATATGCATTGAGGTCATTATCTATTGCAATGAAGATTATCTATAGATTTGATTTCTAGGTTTATAACAGAGTAATCATGAACAGATTGGGCTGATCAGTTTTGGCATTGACAGAGTGTGAACAAAGTTGCAAGTGAGTAAGATGCATGTTGGTTGAAAACAATAACAGGTTTCACAAAGATAGAATTGATAGTCACAGGTTTGTTTTCATAGAAATAAATTAACAAAAGGATATTGACAATTTAAGAAGAGTGTTTGAAAGAGGTTGAAGCCAGTACTAAGGGAGGAAGGGAGGAGCTAGGGAGACTAATAGTCTCATTGCAAGTTGAATCTTTCATTCAGGCAGTAGAAGTTGTCTTTCAGTAGGTGTTGAATAAAAAGAGGTAGTATCCTCATATGAGTAGTTGCTCAGACAAAATTCGATGTAACTGAAGTAGCTTGCTTGCATTACATCCACAAGAAGAAGAAGAGGTTTTTCCCTTTATGGGTTTCCTCATAAATATTTTGTGTCTTTGTCCATTTCATGTGATTGATGGTTACTAATTCATTTTCACTGAGACAAAATATTTAGTAGGTTTTAAGATGCATTAAAGAATTAATCCATGTTAAAGAGATAAAAGGGAAAATTGTGTAAACAACTGATTCACCCCCCCCCCCCTCTCAGTTGCTCAACTTGTCCAACGATATGAGGAATGTACTGCATATTTACTTCTACCTATATTTATGCAAAGAATTGCATGAATTATGGAGGAACAATTTAACAAATTCAAATGATATGTGGATGGATTATAACCAAATTAATCTTTGGGTAGTTGCAAGGGTATTCTCCAACTATTTATAGGAAAGAAAATTTAATTTAATTTTTCAAAGAGACGTGTCTTTTTTGTATCAATCTGATATTACTATAAAAAGACACTTGAAAGACACAACAATAGACACATATTTTTTATCTCACACACGTGGGATAAGTGATCTAAGGAAGAGACTAAGAAGTTGAAATTTTCCGAGTTACTTAGTGATGTTCAAGTGTTTACTAAAGTAATATCGTATATCATTGGAAGTAATTACCACTTGCGGAAAATTGTGCTTGTTTAATTTAACACTAGAAAATCAACATGGTTAGTCGTATGGAATTGAGTATATGATGGATGTGTGTTGGTAGTTGTATGACATCGAGTATATGTTGGATGTGTGTTGGTAGCCATATGACTTCGAGTATATGATGGATGTGTGTTGGTAGTTGTATGACATCAAGTATATGATGGATGTGTGTTGGTCATAGTAGAAGACATGTTATTTGGAGGGTCACTGTATATAATTATGCACAAGATAAATTGATCTCCTCTAGGAGATGCTTTTTGTTGTTCTTTTTTCTTGTTCTGGGAAGGTCACAGGTAATAGATCTAAGAAGGATCCATAATGATGATCGCAGGAGGAAGATATGGAGGGAAAGACCTTCCAACATAATATCGAGGAGAGACATTGCCAAACATGATGCTCAGAGACATGAAGTCTCTAGGAGCAATGTACCTCCCAGGACGGGACCATGCCAGATAGCAGAGATAGTTCCAATGATCATGGATACATCGAGTCATGATCAACTGTAGCACAACTATGGTATATCCAGTAGAGGAGGAAAACAAATTATGATACTCAGAGGGAGTAGGTGTAGTAGTCCCAGTACATGAGTCGAGCCATGAGATGTTGAGGAAGCAAGCATGGCAATAGTTCCAATGTATGTAGAGGCACTCCCAAAGAGGGAGACAATACTACATACAGAGGGAGAATAGATTGAGTTACCTCCAGAGAAGGAGGAAGAACTACCTTCAATGATAGAGGGAGAAGAGACAAAGGAGGAGTCACCTCCAGCTCTAGAGGGAGTGTTGATGTTTTTCAGCTTCCTAAGACATTGGTTTCATGAGGGAACCTCAATATATCAAGTATGGTCTAGGATGACTTAGCATGATCAAAATTTACCTATGTTTCCATGGGAAAATGAATCCATGAGTGCAGTGTATGTTCAGAATAGAAGTCCTCATAAGACTTTGAAGAACATGACACCCGAGGAGGCCTTTATCGGAGTAAAGCCTGAGGTTGGACATTTCATGATATTTGGGTGTCCAATATACATTCATGTACCCAAGGAGAAAAGGATCAAGCTAGACCCTTCAGAAAGAAAGGGTACATTTTTGGGGTACAATGAGTCTTCGAAGGCATATCAGATCTACATCCTTGGTCAGAGACAGATTGAGGTGAGCAGAGATGTTACTTTGAGGAGGAGGTATCCTTTAAGAGATATAAAGGATATCACATGGAGATTGATCAAATTGATCCAATTGATCTCGTTGATCCTATAGTTGTAGTTGATGTTACCAGAGATATTGCAGTAGGTCGGAAGAGACCTAAATGGGCTCATTAGACTCTATAGGAGGCAAAAGGATATGCAGATCCTTATGGTACCTTCCGAGTGAGAAAGAAACCTCAAAGACATTCATGCTATGCCGCAACTGTGAGCCACATCATTCATTTTGAGCCTTCCTGTTATGAGGAGGCAACTAGTCATCCGGTATGGAGATATGTCATGATGGAGGAGTATCAATCCATCATGAAGAATGATTTGTGGGATATTGTTATGATACCTAAGGGGAATTCTATAGTTACTTCCAAATGGATTTGGGAGCATCGAAAGGAAAAAAATGAGATTTGTTTCTAGAGGATTCTCTCAGGTGGAGGGAATAGATTATGAGGAGGCATTTTCTCATGTTGCTCAATACACTTATATTTGGATGATTATTTCCCCTGCAACATCCATGGGTTGGATAGTACATCATATGGATGTAAATACAACCTTTCTCAATGGAGAGATTGAGGAAGAAGTATACATCGAGCAACCATATGGTTTCGTGATACATGAGAAGGAGTCTCATGTGTGTAGGTTGAAGAAGGCCTTGTATGGAATCAAGCATCCAACTCAAGCTTGGTATGCGAGGATTGATGGACACCTGATGATTTGTGGACTTCAACAAAAGTGGTGTCAATCCCAACATGTACTACAAGATTGTTAATGGTGAGTCCCTTATATTGGTCCTCTACATGATCATTTATTCCTCACCGATACAGAGAGCCTTATTGTTGAATGCAAGTATGTGTTGGCCTCTAAGTTTGAGATGAAGGACCTTGGTATGATGCACTACTTCTTGGGACTAGAGGTGTGGCAGAGAATTGATGAGATATTCCTAAGTAAGAGGAAGTACACAATTGAGATATTGAAGAAGTTTGGGATGTTGAAGTTGAAGCCCGTGGCTACACCAATGGTGACAAATCTAAAGAAACTAAGTGTGTCTTCTTCCTATTCTAACGAAATTGATATGAATCTATATATACAACTGATTGGATCATTGATGCATCTGATTAACACCATACCAAATATTTGTTATGCAATGAGTGCACTTAGCTAGTTTATGAGTTAGTCGAGATAGACAAACTGGATTGTTGTGAAGCATGTGTTGAGATACCTATGAGGCACAATTGGAAATGGTCTAAGATATACTTCCAGTATTGATATGATATGGAAGGAATTTATTAACTCTAATTGGGCAGGGATAACAGTGGACAGAAAGGGCACCTTCAAGTGTTGCTTCCCTTTAGGATCTTCCATGGTTTCCTGGTGTAACATGAAACATACTTATGTGGCTTTGAGCACAGTAGAAGCATAGTACATTGTGTTAAGTATGTCAGTCCATGAAGTAGTGTGGCTTAGAAATATCCTTGCAAATTTATCCGAACATGTGTTGGATTCCACCATTATTCATTATGGTAGCCAAAGTTTTGTGAAGATCTAAGAGAATATAGTGTTTCATGACAAATCAAACCATATTGAGATCAAGTACCATTACATCTGAGACATGGTGTAGAGGAAGGAAGTATTGGTGCAGTACCTTCCTATAGATGAGCAGGTTGTTGATGTTCTTACCAAACTAGGATGAAGTTAAAGTACTTCTGTGACATACTTGGCATGGAAAAGAATGCGTCCCTCACTGAGAGGGAGTTTTGATGTTTGCATCTTCCTGAGACATTCTCCAAATCGTACTCCTTTGTGATTGAGTTGAGTTGCTCTGTCATGACACTTATCCGAGAAGGGATAAGTGTGTTTGGGCTTATATCCCATCTTCCCTTGTGGAGAGAACATGAGGGAACATCCCATTTGGAGAGCACATGAGGACATGTCAAGGGAGTTTACCTTGAAGTCACACACTATGGGGATTTGACCCTATTGTTTCTAGAGGGAGTAGTCTTTATAAGTCCACATGGGAGTGCCATGTGTGACAAACATTCTCCATATTATACTCCTCTGTGAATTGAGTTGAGTTGATCTGTGAGGACACTTATCCAAGAAGGGATAAGTCTGTTTAGGCTTATATCCCAAAATTCCTTGTGGAGAGCACATGAGAACATGTCAAGGGAGTTGACCCTAAGTGTTCCTAGAGGGAGTAGCCTCTAGAAGTCCACATGGGAGTGCCATTTGCCACAAACCTTTTTCTACTATGGTGGTTGTGTACCACTTGCAAATACTATGTGTCTCTAGATAGTAGTTGTGTACTACTATGAAAATATACCTCCCTAGCTAAGAGGGAGTATTGATGTTTCATCATCAGGTGGACCTTCTCCTAGATTGGGTTGCAGACCAAGGGAGATAGGATACATTTATCATAGAGGCGCACTTGTGATAAATGGGCCCATATGTATTCCTTCCTTGATCATGACAAGGAATAATATGGACTCGAGGTGCTTGAAGTGATTTCCACATGTCAGTTAGCATCAGGTTGACATTCACTCATAAGTGTGTACTTGTGGTGAAAGATCCTGGTGTGGTCTCTGTCCTAGTCATGGTTTTTTGACAAGGAATAATAAAGAATCAAGATTATATATGCTATTACATGCGGACCTAGAGTGAGCATGATCCTAGAGAGTTAATTGGCTCAGAGGGAGAGCTGCAGAAGAAGTTTCTCCTTGGTTCAGGTGAGAGAGAGACGTTTCCCAAGACTGACAAACAAGTGTCATGAGTCTAAGGTGAAGTTTGTATACTTCGAAGACAAGCTTGGCATGATGCAAAATGTCTCCCTTGTTGAGAGGGAGTGTTGATGTTTGGAAAACATTGGTAAGACATTCTCTTAGAATAATAATTAACAATATAATTATTGATTATTAAATATCATATATAATAAGTAAATGATAATAATAAATTGTTGTTGATTATTCAAGGGATGCATCTTTTCATGGATGGTCACCATATGTTCCCTATATCGGGAACACTCATCATTGTAATAATATATCAATTATATCTCATATGAAGAAAAAATCAATAGGCTCACTCCCATTGTTGATCAAGATATTGAACCTAAGTTGTTGCATGCATCAAAGGACTTCTAGATTTGGATATTTATGAGAATTTATGGGCCAAAAGAACCATTTGAGTGCATTCAAAGCATTTTTTTCAGTTGGAAACCCTTTTAGTTTCACCCAAAAATATTCATGTTTACCCTAAATATGATCATTTATATCAGATTTGGATGTTTATGGTTTCATTTTAGTTTTTAAAATATCATTCATACTATTTTAATATTTCATTTTGTTGTTTTGTTTATATTTTTGGTTTGCTCCCTTTTCGATTTTTGTATGCTCTTCGTCATGTGCCTTGTGTGAACTCAGTAAATCAAATATAAAGAGAAACATCTTTTCTTTTTGGCGTATTCTCTTTTCCCTACGCCTTGTGCAACCTCAACAAATAAAAAATAGAGAAAAAAAATGCATTTTCCAAGTAGACTAAACAAGATCTAACCCCAAGCCTTTAAAGTTTCATATTTTATTTTTCCGAAAATTTTCTTGTTTCTTATGTGACATAGTATTTGAAATTTTTTTGTAGGTAAAAACAAGGGTTTTGAGGGTAAGCACACACTTTGAGGAAAAAAAATTCTCCTTTCTGTCATTTGTCATATCTTTTGTAATAGTTCACTTGATTGAAAGTTACTTTATTCAAATAGATGTTTCTAGTTTAAGTTGTCTTTTTTGTAAGTCAGTTTTTGGAAAGTTGTATGCACCTTTAAGTTATAGCATAACTTTATTGTAAATTTCATTTTGTTTAAATTTTAAAAGTGAATCACTCATAAAGTAACTTTATTATTCTCTTTTAAAAGTTATTTTTTCCATTCAACTTTAATTTATAAAATACCTTGATTTAAAAGTGATCCGATCCCACCATCTTGAAAACCAATTAATTTCTTTAATTCCCAATGATTTCTCTTGCATTGAAGATTATCTATTTAAGTTTAAAACACTTGGAATTGTGCTTGAAGAATGTATGATAACAAATAATGATGACCAAATTATATATGTTATTCTTGTTGAGCTTGGAAATGCCTATTTTGTTTTTGTATCTACTTTTCACTCCAATAGAGAAACACTTATTGGTTAAGGGGGTACTTATAAAATGCCATCTTTTGAATATTTTTGTGATTATTTGATTAGAAAAAAATATATGCTCTTGCATCTTGGAGTGATAAACATTTTAGATACATCTAATAAAACCTTAGTTTCACAATAGAAGGATAAAGCAAATCATTTGAAGAAGCAACATCCTCACAACAATAAACAAAACAAGAGTCCCAAACCCTCTTATCCATCTCCTACCCTTGATGGTGATAACGTAATTAAATTGAAAGGTAAGAACACTAAGAGACATTGTAAATGTTTCAAGAAGATGGAAACCTTAGAAGCAAAAATGAAGAAGCATAACATCAATCTTGATACTCCTTATAACTCTTCTTCTCACGGACATGCACTTTCTACTTCTGGTAAAATTTCCTTCAATGTAACATCTATTGCTTCTTCAAACGAGTGGGTTATTTATTCTGGAGAATATTATCATATGGCTAAGGATAAAGCTATCTTTTTTGCTCTTAATGATCATAAAACCAAATAAATATTTGTTGGGATTATATATATATATATATATATATATATATATATATATATACACACATAGGTTAACAATCCCCTCCTTAATCATAAGTGCTAATAATTATACTAGAAAGACAACATGAACTAGTGCATAAACTAGTATCATCTCAAATATTCAATCTAAAGCATTTGAACTATGAATTGATGAATATCTTCCTAAAAATTTGTCATTTTGGACATTGATAATCTAGAAAATCCCACAGTTTGAATGTGTGAGTTACAATATCTTTAATTTTCCACTTATGTTAACTCCAATATTTAATGAGATTGAATTATGAGAAATGAATCAACTTTAAGTATGACCTTTCCCTAAAAATGTATGACAAGCCAATCATATGCTAAGAAACAAAAACTTGGTCTAATGACCATGAAGGTGGAAAAAATGTCCACAATATTGTTGAGTCTTAGAAAATGACACATAAACAATGTCAATCAATATCTTGTTCATGATTCAACTAAACCATAAGTGGTGAAATATTTGCAATGGTATTATTGTTTTTTATGTCAAAACTTGAAGGGATGCAATCTTGAGCTTTGATGTATCATTTTTTTCAATATCTCTTTCATCAATGTATCTAGTGGTTTTGGTTTACCACTAATCATTTTCACTTGATACCATGTATCTGGTGGTTTTGGTTTACCATAGTTACCCCTCATATTGCATGAGAGTTACACTTGTGATTTTCATCACAATGGATGGGTTGTAGTATGGTACCTACGAAGTTTTCATGGATTGGGGGTGGGTACACCTTTATATTATTTGATTGGACAGTGTTTTTGATTGGAGGGGACTCACTCTTCTATGGTGGATTTTCATAGCTCATGTGTTGATACCTTTTTTATATTGCATGACTTTGTTGAAAGGATCGCCCTCTTGGAATATATTTGGCGATGATGCTTGTTTTCTACCTCATATGATAATGGTGTTGTCCTTAGTATACTTGTTACACTTTTTTATCATGTATTGTAAAGACCTAATTAACTCAATTCTATTAATTCCATAAATTTAGAACAGTAAACTTCTACTTCTACGCAGAAAACTCAGTAATTCATTTCAATTCATCATATAAGCATGTTAAATTAATTAATGAACAACAATTTCATAATAGACTAAGAATTACTTAATAGAATAATACAAATTTACCTCTTCCTGATGCTAAATTCTCCATTGACCCGGTTGTCCAGCCTGTTGCCTTGCTGCTGCCTGATGCACTGACTGACTCTGCCCAAACCGACTATCCTCCCAGCCAGCTAGGAGAAGCCTGTTTGGCTCCCTAGCTCCAGGAAACCGAAAGGAATCCTGGCCCCCATGCCCAAAACCCCTAGCAACTCGGTGCCCCCTGCAATGATACTCAAAGACTATAGAACTCAACCACAGAACCACAAAAGCCAAGCCAAGAAACCAGTACTCCTGTCCCCCTCCAAAATGCTTCCTCCTCCCCAAAATCAAATCCTCCTCCAAAAGAATGCCTCTCATCGTAAGACTCTCCCCGTCATATTCCCCCTTCACCGATTCTCCCCCTTTCATTAATTTCCTTATCCATTTATTTATTATCTTATCCCCTTATATTTAATATCTTATCCCTTTATATTTAATATCTTATCCCTTTATTAATATCTTATCCCTTCCTGTGTACGTAAGTCTCTAACAAATTAAACTTATTAACCCCTTTAATTCTTTACTCAATTAATTAATAAGTCAATTAATAATTAATTAATCATGGATAGATATGAACAAGTAATTAATAATAATTAATTAATTAATATTATTTAAGAAATAATTATCGTTTAGCTAACATTTTAGGATAGTCAAATTATCAAATTAATTATAATTTAATAATCCTATACATCTATTTAAGCAGGGTCATTACATACACCCACCCTTCAGGAAACTTCGTCCCGAAGTTAAGGTATCTTATGGTACAAAGGAAAATAAACATGGTTCACACATTCATAACAATTAACCAACACTACCAGTAAGTAAGTCAAGAAAACTCATACATACTAGTGTATATGTACAAGAAATGTATGTGTAGCTAGTACATACAAGTCTCGTGCATGTACTAATAATCAAAACTACCATCCTTTAGTAATTTATGTATGCATCCAATCCAGTCAGCAAGACTAGTCTTTTATAAAAGACAACAAACCAATCAGTTGTTTGAGAAATTCTTTAATTTCTATTATCTAGTTCAATAATTTTATTTAGACAACTGTGGTTTAGTTACGTAATTATGAATATTCATATATACACATTTCTCTTTTTTTTTTTTGAAGGGAAAACATTAAATTCCACCATCAGACAAATCTGCATACTCTCTCAACTATTTCTACTCATCCTTCCTCCATAACCTACTTCCATCTCCATTCCTATCCTTCCTCTGTTGGAATATCTTGGAGCATCAACTATATTTACCTAACTCCAAATAGAACCCGTAAGCGGAAGTGTCCCTATCTCAACCAAGCTTCCCCAGCAGGCAACTGACAATCATCATCACACGTCTAGGGGAGCATGAGCTATCACCGTCCTCCCACGAATTCAGGTTTCGGAGGATACACGGTGGGAAATGCCTCCACCCCTCCTAATAGGACTAGGGCCCACACCCTACAATGGAGGATACATGGTGGGAAATGCCTCCACCCCTCCTAACAGGACTAGGGTCCACACCCTATAATGGAATACACAGTGGCACCGTGTTGCTGGGGGTTTTGTCATCGTTTATTTAGTTTTGGGCAGTCTCTTCACCTAAAATCCTGCACTGGTCCACATATCATAGCAATGCATCCAAACCAATATAATTTCACATACAATATTCATACCATAATGTTTCTTGGCTAGTGGTCATGATA
>ML779231.1:916084-936802 GCA_009831015.1 Picea engelmannii | reverse complement strand
GACACATAGATCCACTGTGTATGTTTCGTGGCTATGTCATCTTGATTGAAAATTTGTCGCACAGATCCACAGTGTATTCAGGTGGCTGTGCTATATTATGACTGCATGGATCCACAATGTATGATTGGTGGCCATGACCTTTATGTATGATGTCATCAGTCTAGGATCTGAGTATGGGAATGCCTACCTTAGGAATTGATATACATGATATTTTGTTGATGCTTGGATGTTTGCAGGTCTCTGATTAGATGTGCTCTTGGTTCTTGACACAGACATGCAGCTTACAAAGTCTATCGACTGTCACTGATTCCACTCTCATACTTTGGGGGGAATTCTGTTATCCACAATTTTGGTCGTCGAGATGATGTCATGATAATGTCATGATGATAGAAAATCAAGCTCTTCACTAAAGACATTTTCATGAGAAAAGTTACACTTGTCTGTTTCCAAAAATCACATTTTAAAGAAAGTTCGCAGGCTGCCTATATACTTGCCTGCGAGAATGCCTGATTCTCGCAGGTTGCTTTAAGCTAGAGTGCGAGAAGTTCACACTGTATCTCATTGCAGAGTGTGAACATGTTCTTAATGAAGGAAAAAGATAAAAATCTCGAACCTTCTAGAAGGGAATCTTCTAGAAGGATGAGTTGGCTTCGAATGGTTGTTCAAGTACTTGCATTCCAGATATCTTGGGATCATTTTCTATCCAAGTAACTAATCTATATTCTCCTATATATTGAGGAGATTTCTCATGGAAAAGGTTAGAAGCAAACTAGCAAGAGATTGATTGTAGAATTAGTGCAAGACTGTATGGAGGATTGATGCTACAACAGCTAGAGACAACAACAAAGTCATCTAAGGTGGTTGATTTTCTTCATGCATGAGCAAGTGTGTGTGTCAGAGCTAGGAGCCATCGAAAGGAGACCTATGACATCAAGGCTCAGGTTGTAATTTTCACTTTCAATTAATTTAATACAGTAATATGTCCCTTTCCCATAAAGATGATGTCTCTTTATTACATAACTCCTTGATCATATGTATAGATTAGCCATTGAATATATATATCTGCTTTCACTTCGATTGGTTTGTATTGTTGTGATATGAACGGGACAAGAGCATTGGAGCGAAGCTTGGAACAACAAAGATATGAGGAAAGCGTTCATAAGGTATGTCCATTATCCTTACTTCTTAGTTCATTCAATAGGCTAGATCTAAGGAAAGTGTATTATTCTGTCCTGTTTTGTTCTAGATCCAGGTGGATCTAGGGAGATCGGTTTGTGTCCGCACTCATGGATTTATCCTGAAACAATAACATTTCTTCAACCATGCACTCAATTTCACTCTTCTGGGCATAAGGGTATCTGTATGGCCTGATGTTAGGAGGAACACTCTCAGGAATTAGGTGAATTTCATGATCATGATTTCGAGTGGGTGGAAGACCTTTGGGAATATCTTCAAATACTTTGGAATTCTTATCAATGATCCTTTGGAGATCTTTAGGAATAGATGGCTTAGATGTTTGAACATCTAGTGAGCATAGTTGTGCAATAATGCCTTGATGCCCCTTTTTCAATAATTTTGTCATGTCGTTAGAGCTTATCACCTTACCGGGTTTCCTTGTGATACCTCTTAACTCAATTTCTTTTCCTTCTAATGAAAAGTTCTTGAAAACTAAAAGCCATTGTTCCTAATGACTATAACCATTGGATTCCTAGTACAACATCTACACCACCCATGGGTATAGCAATCATTGGACTATTCATTACATATTCCTCCATAGTAAGATTGATCTTATTGCATTTTCCTAAGAAATTGATAGTTCCTCCATCTGCAATCATTACTTGAAACTATGGCACCGGATATACAAAGCAATTGAGATCTTTGGCTAATTTATAGTGAATGAAATTATGAGTACTACCAGAATCAATTAGGACTATTACCTTTTTATTTTTGATGTATCCTTCATTCTTGAGGGTTTGAGGAGTGCTAATTCCAACCAATGCATTACACGATATCGTGGGAGTCAACTCTTTAGATGAAACTGCTTCTACATTTTTGTAACACCTTATTTCCCCCAGTTTGTAAAAATAATTGGATTGGCCAAGAATTGTGGCAAACTCATAAATGTGAATATGTGATGTAAATGGACATTGTGGAAAATCTCAATAAATGTGAATAACATTATGAATTTATATTGCAGGACTGTTGAGAGGGGATGTGTAGAAAAAGAGACCACGATGGTGGTGGAAGGCACCTGGAAAGGTGGCGTTAACTTCCACCGATAATTAATACCATATTTGGACTCCACTGGCCCAGAGAACCAAAAGCGGCTCGCTGGCCTTGAATTAAATGTCTCACAGGCTGGTAGGTAGATGGTTTAATGAGGGATGGTAGGTGAACCTCCCATCCGTAGAGCCGTCAGGCCTGATCAACGTGAGGGTAATCACACCACACGCAACCTCGCAAGAGGATAAGGCGTGGGGTAGAAGCAATTGGAGGGGACGCGAGGGGATAACTCTAGCGATATGCAGAGTGAGTGATAGCAGAGAGGAAGGAGAGTAACCTTCGCTTCTGGTCACTGGCAAATAGAGACGTAGTCTCACAGCATCGTGGTCTCAGCTCGGGGATGGCTAGTGGTAAATCCACTGGGAGTTGCTAAGCCTACAGTTGGGTGGAAATGGGAACCCCTCTCAGCAGTTTCATAACCCCTGGTGTTATTTTGATAAGTGTTTTTTCTTTAGCATCTTGAAATATATGTATATGTCATTCTGATGATTATTCCCATAAGCTGTGAAACTGTGAATGATTTCATTATAAGAATGTCTGTATGGTATTTTGATCAGTACTAGTAGCTGTATATTTGTATGGAAGGACTATGTATGGCTTATGTCCTCATGAATTGTTATTTACATGCGTACTGATCTAATTCAGACTTCACGTCTGGTTCTCGGGAGGACGACATACTTACCTACCTCAGGTAGTACCCTGAGTAAATCTCCCCATAGATATACCCTCCTTGAGAAGCCCATCAAGAACTTGGAAGGAGGACATGAGGGTGCAAGGCCCTAAGAAATCCTTGATAGATATCGAATTGACGGATGAGATCCCGTCGGGAAATCTATGGTCACTCATGACCGTTAGATTTGGTAAGAGGAAGCTGGAAAGTTAAGGGCCTTAACTTTGATATATGGTGAACGACGGACGAGATCCCGTCGGGAAATCTACGGTCACACTCGACCATTAGATTGGTAGGAGAAAGTAGGGTGTTAAACGCCCTGCTACTTAGTTTCTCTGTGACTTCATGGATAGTGAAGAAATCGGGACCGTAGATCCCCAAAGTCCATGAGAGTATCTAGACCGTGAATCTTTCCACATTTAGAAAGTCATGGGAGAGCCCACAAGTTAGGGATCTATCTGAGCCGTCATATTTTGACTGAAAAACCTGATAGTCATTGGATCTGTGAGAAGATACCCGAGGGTTAACACCCCAGTGGATCGAGACTTTCCATTGTGGAAATCCCGGGATAGATCTGGGCCATCCGATTGATGGAGGCCACGTGTTGTAAGATCTCCCATTTCGGGAAATCAGGAATCATGGAATCATGATTCCTATTGAGAAGAGTTTGGGATTTTCCATGGTGAAAACCCTGGAATAGATCTGGGTCATCCGATTGATGGAGGCCACGTGTCGTAAGATCTCCCATTTCGGGAAATCGAGAATCACGGAATCAGGATTCCTATTGACAAGAGTTCAGGATTTTCCAATGTAGAAACCCTGGGATATATTTGAGCCATCCGATTGACGGAGGCCACGTGTCGCAAGATCTCCCATTTCAGGAAATCAGGAATCGCAAGTTCGGGAGTCCTGACAACAAGGGATCGGGACTTTCCTTAGTGGAAATCCTGGAGCAGTTGTGGACCATCCGATTTAAGGAGGTGACATGTCAAGAGATTACCCGTTTTGGGAAATCGGGGATCGGGGATTCAGGAGTTCCGTTGACCAAAACTCGGGCTCTTGCCTTGACAAATCCTGACCCATAATGTCAAGATGATAGCATGTGGCTAAGTCCCGATGAACGGATAAGATTCCTTCGGGAAATCTCAGGGTCTGTAACGACCGTCCGATGTGAGGAAGAGATGCCAGTTTTACACCGAGGCACAAAGGCGCATTTGGGTAAGTAGCACGCAGATCTATATGGCCAGATTCCACTTGCCCAAATCTATGGCTGGGGATGCATTCCAGAGCCCCCTTGCCATTCTGCCTTTAAGGGGGGGGGGTCCGGAATTGGACGTGAAACTCTCAAACGATCGAGATTAATTCATCATGATCAATGACACTCGTGTGGATTCCGGACCCCCCTTTCCATTCTGCCTTTAAGGTGGGGGGGGGGAGTCTGGAATAGTGTGGCATGTGAAGTGGGGCCCCCTCCTGTCATGTCAACTATCGTGTCGCGTTTCCCTCTCTACCACCTATATTCCACTTAACCGCGCAACGGGGCCATTTCTCATTAGTTGTTCTCTAGCCCTGTTGGGATTTGTTCCTATTGGCCATTTGCAAACCCTATAGAGATTCATCCCCACTAGCCAATTGATAGCCCTGTCGGGGTTCAACGATTGCCAATTCAAACGACTCGACATCACTGTAGTGCCGAGGTGCGAAATATGAAAGAGGTACTGCATCGACTCAGACTATGATCATGACCCGCGACCCCATGGGAGTGGGGAGAGAGAAAGAGCCAGCTTACGCTGGTCCTCCATGGATGTTTAAGGCTTCTGATTCGGCAGAAGACCAGAAAAATCTGATTTAGGTAGTGGGTATGTGACAAAGTGGTATCATAGCATGGTTACAACACTCGACCTAATTGGGCTCATGCACAAGTTATTGGGCTCATGCACAATTTACGCATAAGCTCCGTTTGAAGCACTCCTACGAGGATTAACCCCCTAACTTAACTCTCTTGTCCAGGATTAAAAACTTGGAAACAAGAACCCGACTATGTATGCATGTGAAAGATTTATAAATTCATGCACAGATTATAAAATGTATTTAACTCTTGACTAATAACCATTGTTTGTTATTTCTGCCAAGCGGACGATCAACCGTGGGAATCTATAGACGCAGAGTATGGTGACTCACCAAGAGATGGGAGAAGGATCCCATAATAGAGACGAAGAGTCTGATGAAAGAAGAGCAATAGGAACCCCTCCAGACCTAGCCGAGACTGTGAGGAGTCTCATGGTTGAATTGCAAAGATGCAAGGCCGACAATGAAAGGATGATGGAAGAACAAGAAAATAAAACTGAAATTAATGCAGTTTTACTGCAGAGCTTATCTGACCTACAGCGACAAATGTAGCATGAACCTGAGATGTAGAAACATGGTCTTATCAGTGGCCACACTGAGAGGAGCACCTCAAGAAAGGTCCACCCCAGAGGTAAAGGACCACTACCAGACGATTCCACTGAGAAGGAAGATGGCGATTCAGAAGGCTCTTCCAGCAGCAGGACCAATTCCTATTCTCGAAGAAAATAGAAGAAACAAAAGACTTCCAAGGGTCATAAATTTGAAGAATTCAGAAAGGCCAAACCGCCCTCCTTCGACGGTGAGATAAGAAGGGAGAGGAAGCCGAGGCCTGGCTACTTGGACTGAAGAAATATTTCAGAGTCCATGATTTTTCAGAGAATTCGAAGGCCCGAGTGGCCACTTTCAATATGAATGGAAAGGCTTCCATCTGGTGGGAAGACCTTAAGAATATGAAAGGGGTCCACGAGGAGGACCTGTCTTGGAAACAGTTTGAAAATTACTTCCGGAAGAAGTATTTGTCGGAAAGATATTTCAACAATAAGGCTAAAGAGTTTTATGAACTCAAACTGGGGCAACTCACTATAGAGGAATATGTCAATAAATTCCTCGACTTATTGAGATATGTACCTTACATCAAAGAATAGAAGGTGAAGGAGCAACGCTTCTTCAGTGGGATACCCAAGGAATACTGAAACCGAATTGAATTCGATGAGCCAAAAACTTTAGAGGACACCATTCGAAAAGCAAAATATTGTCATGAACAATATGGACATCGGGCAGAGTCTTGTGGAGACTGGAGATAGAAGAATGGTTTGAAATTTCAGAAGAAGGGGATCAAATCCCCAGGATTTAAGAACTACAAGAAGAACCCCAGAATGAACTTTCCAAACCGGAGTGTACTCCAACAGAACTTTCCTTCGGTGGACGGAAATAAAACTTCTGGACCTATACCAGTGAAGACTGATAACCCAAAGAGAGAACCTCTGAAATGTTGGGGTTGCGAAGAAGATCATCTCCTGAGAGACTGTCCACACTAACAACAGAATAGTCGAAAAGTTTATAATGTTCAGGAAGCGACCACAGTCAATGATGTGGCAAGGAGTGTCCCACAAATTTATGCAGGCTTGGATAATAACCAAGCTGACCACCAAGCTTCAGTGGTGGAAATAGAAGGTATGATTTTCAACCATCTGGTGTCTCTTTTGATTGACCCTGGTTCAAATTTGAGTTATATATCCCCTAAAGCTGTTGATAAGTGTAATATACAACCACGAAAGCAAACTAAGCCATGGTTGGTATAGTTAGCCACTGGCACCAAAAGAAAGGTAGTAGAGGTCATACCAACCTGCCAACTAAGGTTGGGTGAATTCCCCACCCAAGCAACCCTTAATGTATTACCCCTGGGATCATACGATCTATTGATTGGTATGGACTAGTTGGCCACCCATAAAGCCAAACTGGACTGTTACCATAAAACTTTAGAATGTGTGAGCAAAGAAGGAAAAAGGATAACCCTTCAAGGGATCCGAAAACCGGTCTCGGTGAGGAAAATATCAGCCCTGCAAATGAGAAAGTATTGCCGAAAGGAATGTCCCCTATATGCAATACAGGTGTTGAAAACAATCGAAGGTGCTAAACCAAGCCCTGACGATCACCCTATCTTGAGAGAATACAAAGATGTGTTTCTGGAAGAGGTATTGGGTCTACCTTCGAGAAGAGACATTGACTTCTCGATAGATCTCACACCAAGAGCGGTGTCGGTGTCTAGGACACCCTACCATATGAGCACACCTAAGTTAGTGGAACTCAAATTACAATTAAAAGAGATGATGGATAAGGGTTATATTCAACCCAGCGTGTCCCCGTGGGGAGCACCAGTCCTGTTTGTGAAAAAGAAGGATGGCACCCTTAGACTGTGCATAGATTACAAACAACTTAATAAATTAACCATAAAGAACAAGTACCCTTTGCCCAGGATCAATGATCTATTCAATCAGCTGGGGGGGGTGTCTATTTTTCTCAAAGATTGACTTGAGGTCGGGATACCATCAAGTATGAATCAAGGGTGAATACATCCATAAAACCACTTTCCGGACATGGTATGGTCACTATGAGTTTGTGGTAGTACCATTTGGGTTAACCAATGCCCCTGCCACTTTCATGTTCTTAATGAACAATGTACTTAGTAAATTTTTAGATAAATTTGTACTAGTTTTCATTGATGACATATTAATCTACTCTAAGAATAGAGAAGAACATGAAGAGCATATTAGACTTGTGCTGCAAGTGCTAAGAGAACATCAGCTCTATGCTAAATTCAACAAATGTAACTTCTTTCAGAAGCAAATACATTACTTGGGACATGTTCTGTCCGAGGAAGGGGTATCAGTATATCCTGACAAGATCAGGTCTATCATGGAATAGCCTACCCCAAAGGATGTCTCAGACATCAGATCATTTATGGGATTGGCGGGATACTATAGGATATTTATAAAAGGATTCTCCAAGATTGGTTGTCCAATCACTGCCCTCCAAAAGAAGGGGACAAAATTCCTATGGACACAACAATGTGAAGAAAGATGTCAAACCTTGAAACATCTGCTAACCCATGCACCCATGTTGAAAATCATTGACCCAGAAGCTGACTTCCTTGTGTGCACAGATGCCTGTAAGGAAGGGCTCGAAGGAGTCCTTATGCAGGAAGGAAAAGTGATCTGCTATGAATCCCAAAAATTGAATGAACATGAGGTCAACTATGTGACTCATGATCTAGAACTAGTTGCCATAGTGCATGCCTTGAAAATGTGGAGGCATTACCTCTTGGGAAGAAAATTTGTACTTATGAAAGATCACTGTGGATTACGGTATTTGTTTGACCAACCAAAGCTCAATGCTAGACAAGCTAGATGGATGGACCTCCTTAGCGAATTTGATTTTGAAATCAAACACATCAAAGGGAAGGAAAATAGGGTGGTCGATGCCCTTAGCAGGAGCATGAGAATGATACACCTAGTAGAGGTGAGTACCTGTGAGACAGATGTCAAGAACAGAGTCAGAAATGCACAGGAGACAGATTACTTCGTTCAGACTGTGACCCTATACCTACAACAAGAACCCGCTGGAGAAAAATATGAAGGCTACCAGATGACCACATGAGGTCTACTCACCTACAGAGATAGAATGTACATTCCAAATCGTGACAACTTGAAAAGGTTCATCATGGATGAGCTACATAAAAGACCATATGCTGGTCACCCAGGATACCAGAAAATGATCACTGCCACCCGAAAACAATTTTATTGGCCTGGATTGAAGAAAGACATAGCCAAATATTTGTCCCAATGCATAGAATGCCAACAAGTTAAAGCAGAACATCGACATCCAGCAGGACTATTACACCCTTTACCCATCCTAGAATGGAAATGGGAAACCATGTCCATGGATTTTATCACTGGATTTCCGACTTCAACTAAGCAGAATGATGCCATTATGGTAGTGGTGGATAAATTGAGCAAGTCTGCTCATTTCATCCCCATCAAATCAACCTGCAAGGGGATAGATATCGCCCAGATATTCATGAAAGAGGTATTCAGACTGCACGATATGCCGAAAGAGATAGTGTCCAACAGAGACACAAAATTTACTTCCAATTTTTGGAAATCACTGATGGCTGGATTGGATACCAAATTGTTGTTTAGCACCACCTATCACCCTCAAACCGACAGACAGACAGAAAGAGTGAATCAAATATTAGAAGATATGTTAAGGATGCATGTAATGCATCAACCCAAGAAATGGGAAGACTACATGCCATTGGTAGAATTCGCCTACAACAATGGCTACCAAGCATCCTTAAAGATGAGTCCCTTCGAGGTCCTCTATGGTAGGCCGTGTAATACTCCAATCAATTGGAGTAATCTTGTAAATAGGAATTCTTTTGGACCCGACATGCTGAAAGAAATGGAACAGCAAGTGACCCAGATAAAACAAAATCTGAAGATCGCTCAGAACCGACAGAAAAGTTAAGTTGATCAAAAGAGAACTCCAAGAGAGTTCAAAACGGGAGACCATGTATATCTCAGAATTAAGCCTAGAAGAAGTTCCCTAAAAATGGGAGCTTGTGCCAAGTTGGCACCTCGGTATTGTGGACCCTTTGAGGTTCTAGATAGAGTGGGACCTGTAGCCTATCAGCTAGCACTTCCTCCCACAGTAAAAGTACATAATGTTTTCCATGTTTCATTACTGAAGAAATATGTACATGATGCTAATCATATAATTGACTGGTTTGTGATCCAGGTGGAACCGGAGGGATAATTTCTACCAGAGCCCCAATGCATATTGGACAGAAAGGAAACCCCGATCCAGAACCGAACCATTGCACAGGTCAAGGTGCAGTGGAAACATTTTGGCCCAGATGAGGCTACATGGGAAATGGAGGATGCCATGAGACAGGCATATCCAATTTTGTTTACTTCTGTACATGCAATTCATGTTAGTAGAACATCAAGGGTGATGTTCCTTTTAAGGGGGAGGGAATTGTAACACCGTGTTTCCCCCAGTTTGTAAAAATAACTGGACTGGCCAAGAACTGTGGCAAACTCATAAATGTGAATATGTGATGTAAATGGACCTTGTGGAAAAGGTCAATAAATGTGAATAACATTATGAATTTATATTGTAGGACTGCTAAGAGGGGATGTGCAGAAAAAGAGACCACGATGGCGGTGGAAGGCACCTGGAAAGGTGGCATTAACTTCCACCAAGAATTAATACTGTATTTGGACTCCACTGGCTCGGAGAACCAAAAGCAGCTCGCTGGCCCTAAATTAAATGTCTCATAGGCTGGTAGGTAGATGGTTTAATGAGGGATGGGAGGTGAACCTCCCATCCGTAGAGCCGTCAGGCCTGATCAGCGTGAGGGTAATCGTGCCACATGCAACCTCACAAGAGGATAAGGCGTGGGGTAGAAGCGATTGGAGGGGACACGAGGGGAGAACTCTGGCGATATGCAGAGTGAGTGATAGCAGAGAGTGATGCAGGAGCATCGCTCCATGTCAGCCAGCTAGCCAGCCAGCCACGTCAGCGCGCATGCATTCATATGCTAAAAGGGAGGCACGGTCCTCATTTAAATTTGAAATGAATGTAATTAAATGTCTTAGGTTGGTGAGCCAGGGAAAGTCGTGCCTTTGTGCGGGCATTAGGTAGATCAGATTTAATGCTAGGTGGGCTGAGATCTAGATCCAGATTCTGGACTAGACAACCATTGAATGTAATTTATTAGAGTAGCTGAACCTGGAGGGAAGCACTAAGAGCCCCTCAGGTAAAAGATATTTTTCAGATCTCATTTTGAAAAAAAGATAGTATGGTTGTAGAATGAGAGCCGAGAGAGCTCAGGAACACCATTGTAAAGATACAGGCATTTTCACCATTTTTAATACAAACAACAGTTTTCCTGCATGAGTTCTGTATTGTGTGAATGTCTGTGGATGTTCCATTGTGTGTTGTAGATGTATGTTTGTTAAGCATTTGCAGGGAGTTGTGTTTGATTTCAGGTTGAAGGTCTTTGAGGCTTCACGCTAGGAGGGGGTGACAGAACGTTGCGGGTTCTGAGAGCCGTGCACAGAGGATGCACTTCTGAACTCTACAGAGTCAAACAAAGACGTGTTGAGGCACAGGGACTGAAGTCAACAACTCAAGAAGAAGACCTCAAGCTTGTTGAATACCTTGGAGGCAAGGCTGTGTAGTTGAAACACAGTTGCAGAAAGAACTTTGCTGTAAGTTCTATGGGGCTCTCCCAGGTGGGCATTGAGCGTAAACACAAGGTGCTGGAGGAAGAACTCTGTTGAGAGTTTGAAGACAGAAGACAGAATCTCTGAGGAGTTCTGTAGAGCTCTGCTAGGTAGGCATTGAGCATATGCACAGTGGTGCAGTTGGTAGGAACTTTGCTGTGAGTTCTTAAGGAAGACCAAAATCACTGAGGATTCTCTGAGAGCTCTGCCAGAAGGGCATTGAGTAGGTGCAAGGAGTGCACGGGAGGAAGGGACAAAACTGTTGAACGTTCTGTGGAAGAAAACACTCCGCCAGGAGGGCGTTGAGAAAGCGTGCAGACAGGCACAGACAACAGAAGGGAACTCTTTGAGTTCTACTACTTGAAGGAAGAATCCCCTGAAGGATCTTCACTGGGTCACTGAACACCCAGAAGGACTCAGCAAGGAGGTTGCTTGAGAAGATGACCAGGAAGGTATTTTTATTCTCCATCTATGGGGAAGGAAAGACATAAATCCCTTAGGGGCCTGAGTGATTTTATAATCTCAGGAGGGACAACACCATGTGTGCATAGAGGTTCTGCAAGGTGTGCAGACACTAGAATCCTTTAAGGATACTAAAGGAGAAGAAAAGCTCAGGAGGAGCAAGCGCTTGTACACGCACGATGAAGCTCACAGTTCGAGAGCCCGTTGAGGAAAGAAGATAAGGTTTGAGACCTTGAAGGAACTGAATTCCTTCCAAGTGCAGGGAAGAAAGCATAGAAGCTCGAGGGAGCACAACAATCATCAGATCGACGAATAGACAGATATGGACCATTTGCTTTATGAATTCAGGAGGAGCTCAGGAGAAGCCACAGAAGGAGGAGACTGATAGCTGTCGGATCTCACTCGAATACCTGACAGCCGTTGGATCGGGAGAAGGTGCGCGGAGGTTAGGCCTCAGGAGGAGCACAGAGAGGGAGAACAGATATGAGCCATTGGATCGGAGAAGAAAACCTGACAGTCATTGGATCTGCAGGAAGCTGCACGAAGATTAAGCCTTCATGAGTAGCAGGAGGAGAGAAGTCCCGACAGCCATCGGGGAATCGACCATCGGGAAATCGACATTCCTGATATCGTAGGAATTTGGATAGCAGCAGTCGCGAAATCCCGACGAGGATCAAAGCCATCCGTTAGCGAGGACACATGGCAGAGATCAAGCACCATTGACGTTTGGCGCATTGGGAAATCGACATTCCCGTGGACACCAGATCGAGGAAATCCCAGGAGAAAACCCCGACAAAATCTGAGTCATCCGTTCACACAGGACAGGTGTCAGCATTCTAGTGAGGCATCGGGACATTGGAGGCATTGGGGTTTTGAAGGTCGAGAGAACTGAGACCTTTCGAGTCTCGAAACACCAATGGAGATCCTAGTCGTTGATCTTGGCATGACACGCATCAGACAATCAGGAAATGAGTCGGGGTTCAGTTCATCGGAGATCCCGGGAGTGAGAGTTTTGGGCATTGCAGATTCGTGATCCACAAAACCCTAATCAGTGGGGTACATCTGTCAGCATGATGGGACCGAGAAGAGCACCATAGTGTGGGAGCCAGTTGTCAACTGGACGGAGGTCAAGCTCATCGAGAAATCAGGGTTCGTGGAGGCAAGGGAACCGTTGCATCAAACATTGCGATATCGCGATACGCGATATCCCGACACCAAGGGTGTGGGGCCACAAAAGTTGACCGAGGACAGGTGGTAGGTTTTCGTGACAGGGAAGCGTACCATTGACAGGTCAACGACCATGAGCCATCGGGGATTAGAGAATCGCGAGTCCGGAGGGTGCGTGCACATTGACGTCGCAAACCCCGAAACGACGATGGGAAGTTGACTGTGGTCATATGGAGGGTGGTCACATAGACCATAGTATAGCTCAGAGGGGCTAGTGCATAAGGTGCATCGTAGAATCGGCGATTGGGGGTTGGAGAGTATAAGAACTCTCGACAACAGGAAGATCGAAACCACGAAACCCGATAACAATTTCCTGTGGGGGAATTATTCACGGCGAGTGCAAGAGGTCATGAAGAAAGAAGAAAGGACCTGTGGATCAGGTATTTGCACAATGATTCATGAGGGAATCTAAAGAGCTACTTCAGCTTAGCAGAAGAGGGAAATTGAACGATCCTGTGAGCAAGAGGTCAGGTGAAGAGACCCTGCAGGGTGATAGGGTGGACTTCTTTGCGTCAAGTGGTATCAGAGCAAGTTCTTGTCTGTATATTTCAAGCAAGAGGAGAAAGAGAAGGTCGAAGAAGACAGAGTTACTGAAGACTCTGTAGGTGGTTGTTTGCAGGTAGGCAGAAATCAAGGAGACAGTCAGCAGGACTGTAGGATGAAGCTGGACACACTCAAGATGCAGAGTGACAACAACAGATCTGTTAGGGAGGCAGATAGACACAACAAGATGGCTACTGAAGGCCATAGGCACACTGGGAATAACATCAAGGCAGAAGATATTGCAACAATGGATGAAGAACTTGCCGACATCAGAGCTAAAATAGAGAAGCTTGAATTGAAGATGTGGCAAGAGGTAAAATCGAGATGGGTGCATGAGTGGCCCATGCAGAAGCCGAAGGAAAGTTGGCCAATCAAGCAGCTGATGGTCATGAGACAGCGTAGGCTGTTGAGAAAATGGTTGAGGTATGTTGAAAACCTCAAGGCCATTGAGGAGGAAGAAAGGGTTTACATCTATGAACCAGAAACTGGAAAAATTCTCGGTGCAGAGAATGAATTGGGATCGTCTGAGGATCTCAAGCACTACCAGGAGGGCAAAGAAGAAGAAATTCTAGATTGCCAAGAGGGAAATGAGTTGAGATCAGTTGAATATCTCATGGAATTTCATGAGGACAACTAGGAAACTTTGCATTGCCATCTGGACAATGATCGGAGATCGTTGCGGGATCTCAAAGACTGCCAGGAGGGCAGCGGAAGCGTATTGAACGGCTAGGTGGGCAGAGATGAAAATTTGGGACCATCTGAAGGTCTCATAAAGAGTTCAATTTAGAAAGGAGTGTTGATGAAGATGGGATCGGTTGATCTCATAGTATGCCGGGAGAACAACAGGAACATCCCATATTGCCAGGAGGGCAGGGATGAACAAATGAATTTTGATCAGCTCGAGGAGCTAACAGAGAAGATGAGACTGTTTGATAGTCTCATAAATTCAGAGATGGAAAGGGATCAATAGGTGCAGCTGACAGAGGTGAAGGATCAGGATGATCTTTTGATGATTGGGGGAATCGAAATATTCCTACCATGTGCCCAGGAGGAGGCAAAAAATTCTATTTCAAATGATACAACAACTGTAGGGGAACAGTCAGTTGTGACTGACAAAAGGAAATTAGAGCTGACAATGAATGTCAGGGAAGAAGAAGAAATGGAGCAGACTTTGGAAGCTGCCCAAGCAGAAGAAGAAGATGAGAATTCTGAGGGATGGCTCATTAGTTTCAACCAGGGGGCTGAAAATAAAGAAGCTGTAGCACTGAAGCTAGCAGCAAAGGAAGCCAAGGAGCAGGCAGATGAAGTTATCACTCCATGGGAGATGGAGCTGGAGATGTTGGAGGATTGGCTGAACAATCTAGAGCCAGCAAGGGGACTGATAGAAGTTGAGCTGTCAGGAAAGGTGAATGAACAACAAGTCAGTCAAGAAGAGACTGCAGAACTGAAGTCTGCAGCAGAGTGGCAACTTGAGGCCACAGATGAAGATGAAGAAGAAGGCATGGGAGATCATAGCGATCTGCCCAATTGCAGAAAATTTTTGCAGCTGAGGAGACTACAAGAACAGGGCCAGCCACTAGAGCAGCTGGACATAGTGATCAGGGAAATCATGGAGCTGATGTTGGAGTCAGCAGACACTACCAACAAGGAGAGGCTGAGTAGAAGAGCAACAACAGCAGCAACAATGCAGAAGCAGCAGCAGTAGCAACAACAGAATGGAGCAGATGGGAAGCTCCAGATATTTGTTTGGGATCCAGGGGGATTTCCAACAACTCAGAGGGGAAGCTCATGAGCAAGAGCTCATGATTTTTGCAGCTATGGAGTATGATGCAGGAGCATCGCTCCATGTCAGCCAGCCAGCCAACCAGCCACGTCAGCGCGCATGCATTCATATGCAAAAAGGGAGGCGCAGTCCTCATTTAAATTTGAAATGAATGTAATTAAATGTCTTAGGCTGGTGAGCCAGGGAAAGCCGTGCCTTTGTGTAGGCATTAGGTAGATCGGCTTTAATGCTAGGTCGGCTGAGATCTAGATCCAAATTCTGGACTAGACAACCATTGAATGTAATTTATTAGAGTAGGTGAACCTGGAGGGAAGCGCTAAGAGCCCCTCAGGTAAAATATATTTTTCAGATCTCATTTTGAAAAAAAGATAGTATGGTTGTAGAATGAGAGCCAAGAGAGCTCAGGAACACCATTGTAAAGATACAAGCATTTTCGCCATTTTTAATACAAACAACAGTTTTCCTGCATGAGTTCTGTATTGTGTGAATGTATGTGGATGTTCCATTGTGTGTTGTAGATGTATGTTTGTTAAGCATTTGCAGGGAGTTGTGTTTGATTTCAGGTTGAAGGTCTTTGAGGCTTCACGCCAGGAGGGGGTGACAGAACGCTGGGGGTTCTGAGAGCTGTGCACAGAGGATGCACTTCTGAACTCTGCAGAGTTAGACAAAGACGTGCTCAGGCACAGGGACTAAAGTCAACAACTCAGGAAGAAGACCTCAAGGTTGTTGAATCCCTTGGAGGCAAGTCTATGTAGTTGAAACACAGTTGCAAACATAACTTTGCTGTAATTTCTATGGAGCTTTGCCAGGTGGGCATTGAGCATAAGCACGAGGTGCTGGAGGAAGAACTCTGTTGAGAGTTTGAAGACAAAAGACAAAATATTTGAGGATTTCTGTAGAGCTCTGCCAGGTGGGCATTGAGCATATGCACAGTGGTGCAGTTGGTAGGAACTCTGTTGTGAGTTCTCAAGGAAGACCAGAATCACTGAGGATTCTGTGAGAGCTCTGCTAGAAGGGCATTGAGTAGGTGCAAGGAGTGCACAGGAGGAAGGGACAGAACTGCTGAACGTTCTGTGAAAGAAAACACTCCGCCAGGAGGGCGTCGAGAAAGCGTGCAGATAGGCATAGACAACAGAAGGGAACTCTTTGAGTTCTACTACTTGAAGGAAGAATCCCCTGAAGGATCTTCACTGGGTTACTGAACACCCAGAAGGACTTAGCAAGGAGGTTGCTTGAGAAGAGGACCAGGAAGGTATTTTTATTCTCCATCTGTGGGGAAGGAAAGACAGAAATCCCTTAGGGGCCTGAGTGATTGTATAAGCTCAAGAGGGACAACACCATGTGTGCATAGAGGTTCTGCAAGGTGTGCAGATGCCAGAATCCTTTAAGGATACGAAAGGAGAATACAAGCTCAGGAGGAGCAAGTGCTTGTACACGCACGGTGAAGCTCACGGTTCGGGATCCCATTGAGGAAAGAAGATAAGGTTTGAGACCTTGAAGGAACTGAATTCCTTCCAAGTGCAGGGAAGAAAGCGTAGAAGCTCGAGGGAGCACAACAGTCGTTAGATCAATGGATAGAAAGATCTGGACCGTTGGCTTTACGCATTTAGGAGGAGCTCAGGAGAATCCACAAAAGGAGGAGACCGATAGCCGTCAGATCTCACTCGAATACCCAACAGCTGTTGGATCGGGAGAAGGTGTGTGGAGATTAGGCCTCAGGAGGAGCGCAGAGAGGGAGAACAGATCTGAGCCGTTGGATCGGAGAAGAAAACCCGACAGTCATCAGATTTGCAGGAAGCTGCATGGAGATTAAGCCTTCGTGAGTAGCAGGAGGAGAGAAGTCCCAAAAACCATTGGGGAATCGACCATCGGGAAATCGACATTCCTAACATCATAAGAATTTGGACAGTAGCAGTCACGAAATACCAACGAGGATCAGAGTCATCCATTAGCGAGGACACGTGGTGGATATCAAGTGCCATCGGCGTTTGGCGCATCGAGAAATTGACATTCCCGTGGACACGAGATTGGGGAAATCCTAGGAGAAAACCCCGACAAAATTTGAGCCATCCATTCACACGGGACATGTGTCAATATTCTGGTGAGGCATCAGGATATTGGAGGCATCGCGATTTTGAAGGTTTAGAGAACTGAGACCTTTCAAGTTTCGAAATACCGATGGAGATCCTATCCGTTTATCTTGGCAGGACACACGTCAGACATCAGAAAAGGAGTCGGGGTTCAGTTCATCGGAGATCCCGGGAGTGAGAGTTTTGGGCATTGCAGATTCACGATCTGTGAAACCTTGATCAGTGGGGTACAACTATCAGCATGAAGATACTGAGAGGAGCACCGTAGTGTGGGAGCCAGTTGTCAACTGGACGAAGGTCAAGCTCATCAGAAAATCGAGGTTCGTGGAGGCGAGGGAACTGTTGCATCAAACATTGTGATATCGCAATACGCGATATCCCGACACCAAGGGTGTGGGGCCACAGAAGTTGACGGAGGACAGGTGGTAGGTTTTCACAATGGGGAAGCGGACCATTGACAGGTCAATGACCATGAGCCATCGGGGATCGGAGAATCGCGAGTCTGGAGGATGCGTGCAAATTGACGTCGCAAACCTCGAAACCCCGATGGGAAGTTGATTGCGGTCATATGGAGGGTGGTCACATAGACCATAGTATAGCTCGGAGGGGCTAGTTCATAAGGTGCATCGGAGAATCGACGATCGGGGGTTGGAGAGTATAAGAAATCTCGACAACAGGAAGCTCAAAACCCCAAAACCCAATAACAATTTCCTGTGGGGGAATTGTTCACAGCGAGTGCAAGAGGCCTTGAAGAAAGAAGAAAGGACCTGTGGATCAGGTATTTTCACAGTGATTCCCGAGGGAATCTAAAGAGCCACTTCGGCTCAGCAGAAGAGGGAAATTGAATGATCCTGTGAGCAGGAGGTCAGGTGAAGAGACCCTGCGGGGTGATAGGGTGGACTTCTTTGCGTTAGAGAGGAAGGAGAGTAACCTTCGCTTCTGGTCACTGGCAAATAGAGACACAGTCTCACAACATTGTGGTCTCAGCTCGGGGGTGGCTAGTTGTAAATCCGCTGGGAGTCGCTAAGCCTACGGTTGGGTGGAAACGAGCACCCCTCTCAACAATTGCATAACCCCTGGTGTTGTTTCTGATAAGTGTTTTGCCTTTGGTATCTTGAAATATATGTATATGTCATTCTGATGATTATGCCCATAAGCTGTGAAAATGTGAATGATTTCATTATAAGAATGTCTGTATGGTATTTTGATCAGTACTAGTAGCTGTATATTTGTATGGAAGGACTATGTATGGCTTATGTCCTCATGAATTGTTATTTACATGTGTATTGATCTAATTCAGACTTCACGTCTGGTTCTCGGGAGGACGACATCCTTACCTACCTCAGGTAGTACCCTGAGTTAATCTCCCCATAGAGATACCCTCCTTGAGAAGCCCATCAAGAACTTGGAAGGAGGACATGAGGGCGCAAGGCCCTAAGAAATCCTTGATAGATATCGAATCGACGGACGAGATCCCGTAGGGAAATCTATGGTCACTCATGACCGTTAGATTCGGTAAGAGGAAGCTGGAAAGTTAAGGGCATTAACTTTGATAGATGGTGAACGACGGACGAGATCCTGTCGAGAAATATACAGTCACACTCGACCATTAGATTGGTGGGAGAAAGTAGGGTGTTAAACGCCCTACTACTTAGTTTCTCTGTGACTTCATGGATAGAGAAGAAATCGGGACCGTAGATCCCCAAAGTCCATGAGAGTATCTGGACCGTGAATCTTTCCACATTTAGAAAGTCATGGGAGAGCCCACAAGTTAGGGATCTATCTGAGCCGTCAGACTTCAGCTGAAAACCCCGACAGTCGTTGGATCTATCAGAAGATACCCGAGGGTTAACACCCCAGTGGATCGGGACTTTCCATTGTAGAAATCCCAAGATAGATCTGGGCCATCCGATTGATGGAGGCCACGTGTCGTAAGATCTCCCATTTCGGGAAATCGGGAATCGTGGAATTGGGATTCCTGTTGACAAGAGTTCGGGATTTTCCATGGTGAAAACCCTGGGATAGATCTGGGCTATCTGATTGACGAAGGCCACGTGTTGTAAGATCTCCCATTTCGAGAAATTGGGAATCAAAAAATCGGGATTCCTGTTGAAAAGAGTTCGAGATTTTCCAATGTGGAAACCCCGGGATAGATTTGAGCTGTTCGATTGACGAAGGCCACGTTTCACAAGATCTCCCATTTCAGAAAATCGAGATTCACAAGATCGGGAGTCCTAGTGAAAAGGGATCGGGACTTTCCTCGGTGGAAATCCCGGAGCAGTTGTGGACTGTCCGATTTAAGGAGGTGACGTGTCGAGAGATTACCCATTTTGGGAAATCGGGGATCGGGGATTCGGGAGTTCCGTTGACAAAAACTCGGGCTCTTGCCTTGACAAATCCCGACCCATAATTTCAAGATGATACCATGTGGCTAAGTCCCGATGAATGGACAAGATTCCTTCGAGAAATCTTAGGGTCCGTAACGACCATCCGATGTGAGGAAGAGATTCCAGTTTTATGCTGAGCTACGAAGGCACATTTGGGTAAGTAGCACGCAGATCTAGATGGATAGAGTCCACTTGCCCAGATCTACGACTGAGGATGCATTTTGGATCCCCCTTTCCATTCTGCCTTTAATGGGGGGGGGGGTCCGGAATTGGACGCGCAACTCTCGAACGATCGAGATTAATTCATCATGATCAATGACGCTCAGGTGGATTATGGACCCCCCTTTCCATTCTGCATTTAATGGGGGGGGGGGTCCAGAATAGTATGGCATGTGAAGTGGGGCCCCCTCCTGTCATGTCAACTACCGTGTCGTGTTTCCCTCTCTACCACCTGTATTCCACTTAACCGCGCAATGGGGCCGTTTCTCATTGGTTGTTCTCTAGCCTTGTTGGGATTTGTTCCTATTGGCCATTTTCAAACCCTGTAGGGATTCATCCCCACTGGCTGATCGCTAGCCCTGTCGGGGTTCGACAGTTACCCAGTCAAACGACTCGACATCACTGTAGCACCGAGGTGCGAAATATGAAATAGGTACTGCGTCGACTCGGACTGTGATCATGACCCGCGACCCCATGGGAGCAGGGAGAGAGAAAGAGCCAGCTTACGCTGGTCCTCCATGGATGTTTAAGGCTTCTGATTTGGCAGAAGACTAGAAAAATCTGATTTAGGTAGAGGGTATGTGACAATTTTCATCTTGAGATGGTTCTTGTTCTTCTTCTTTCTCCTCTTCACAATATATGTAGAATAATTTCTTCTCACCACACTTATGTCCCTTACTATACTTGCTGTCACAATTAAAGCATAAACCTTTTACTTTTCTTTCCTCCAATTGTTGAGGTGTCAACCTTGTAGGTTGAGGTGTATTAGAAGGAGGAGCATTGTTCTCCTTATAGATGTTAGAATTGGTCCTTCTAGTAGCCATAGCCATATTTTTACTTTCAACATTTCTTGCCACCTTAAATGCATTCTCCAATGATTTGGGTTCCCAAAGGCGAACCTCATGTTGAATGTTAT
>ML779231.1:893415-904276 GCA_009831015.1 Picea engelmannii | reverse complement strand
TATCTAGCCTAGGGTTTGCTTCTGGAGGAATTCTTAGGTCAAGGTTAAGGTGCTCGGAGGGAGGCTTCGGCCTGTGGTTGGGAGACGAGGGTATCGTCATGGTAAAACGAGCACACCATATTCTATATTCTAACAGTTCCTTCCCATTGGGCTGTGATTTATCAATGTGATCTGAATTTGTTGATCTTTATTCGAAAAATTACAATCTATTCAGCATAGGTCAGGGCCTTCACCTCGGGCTTCAACTACATTGCTTTTATTTCAATATTTGATGCATAAAGGAAAAAATAAAATGATTATATACAATGAATGGTGGGGTGATGCCTTTTCAAACAATGTAATGCTTGAGGAACCTGCCATTCATAGGCCCTCCTTTGGAAAATTCTCCATTACTTTCTTCCAACAAATAAGCGTTGCTCTCGTGGTAAGCTGAGACTTTGAACGGACCCAGCCACAGGTTATCAAATTTCCCATGTTTACCTTTATCTTCATTTCTGGCATCCCATTTTAGTACCCAGTCTCCTAGTTTGAAATATTATACCTTGGCATGTCTATCGAAATCTTCTTTGATCTTGTGTTGATGAAGCTAGGCATTATTGAAAGCCTTTTCTCTAGTATGTTGTATGTTGATGAGCTCATCATCTCTCCTTCAACTGGAATTTGTTTCTGCTTCTTGCTACTATAGCAAATTCATCACCGACAATCCCAATTTAGTAAGAAAAATGGCCTATGTACCATAAACGATCTGGAAAGGAGATGTGGCAATAGCTCATTTTGGGGATATCCTGTCATCCCACAGTGCATGGATGAGTTTTTTGTGTCACTCCTTTTTGTTCTCTTGCAACATTTTTTTGATGATTATGACCAAGCTTTTGTTTGAAGACTCAACCAATATGTTCCCCTAAGGATAATATGACGTGGAATGACCAAGAGTAATGTTGTAATCATTGCAGATTTTTTTCCAATTTTTTAGACTTAAAGGCCACTGCATTGTCTGTTATAATCTTGATTGGGCATCTGAATCTGGATAGGATATTGTCTTCTAGGAACCAAATGATAACATCATCTGTATCTTGTCTGGCAGGAACAACCTCAATCCACTTAGTAAAATAATCTATTGCAGTCAAGATCCACCTGTGTTGAGCCGAGGATTGTGGATGTATCTCTCCTATGAAATCTAGGCCCCATTATCTGAAATTAGCTTCTACTGAAATGGTTTTTAGCAGAAGATGTTGTAATTTTCCTTTTCCATCGAATATTTGACATTCATGGAATTTTGAAACTTCTTTATAAACGTCGGGAAAAATGCTAGGCCAATAAAAGCCAACTCTCAAAATTTTGTGCACAGTCGTCTTCCAATAATGATGACCTCTGCATTCACCTTTGTGGAACTCTTTGATGGTTCTGTCTACTTCATATTCCATCAAACAACTCAACAAAATTCCCCCTGGATCTTTCCAGTACAACAATTCATTTACATACAAAATTTTGTTGCCTTGAGTTTCAAAAATCTAGCCTTCATTTTACTATACTCGGGAGGAGCCTGTAGATTTTTCAACATAAAAATGATATATACATACCATGCAGAGTCAAGAAATGTCTGAGATATTTGTGGAGTCTCCCTTTCTTCCTCTACTGCAAGGTTTGATAAGTCTGCAATGAAGTTTATTCCCAAGAGTTCACAGTTTGTTTGTCCCAGCAGTCTAGCAAGTCCCTGTCCTTTGATCAACTTCATGGGCTTGATTTCAAGATCATATTCCAATAGTACTGCAATCCATTTTCCCCTCTTCCCTTCAAGGTTGAGTTTTTTTAAGATGTCCTTCACTGAGCTACTGGGAACATAAGTTGTGGTATGTGAATGTAGGATATAAACCCTGAATTCTTTCAATGATTTGACCAAAGCATACACTTGCTTCTCCATGATATCATATTTTAAAGGAGAATCTCTCAATGTTTTACTGTAGTATGCCATGGGTTTCTCGAAACTTCAATCGTCTTTTTGGAGTAATACACCTGCAATTGTGTGTTCTGATGCAAATGGGAACAATATGAAATATTTCTCAAAATTTGGGCTCGCCAATACAGGATCCTTTGTCAATGCCACCTTGATGTCTTCAAAGGACTTTCTTGCTTCATAATCCATTTTATTTCTTTCCCCCTTTTTAGCATGTTGGTGATGTGTTTTATGATTTCATCCAAATTTGGGATAAACCTTCTCAGAAATTTTACTTTCCCCAGGAAATATTGTACCTCCTTTTTGCTTCTAGGTATGTCGATTTTCAATATCCCTTAAACCATGTTGGGGTCCACCTTTATCCCATCCTTCAAAATAATGTGTCCTAATAGCTTCCCTTCTTCCATGGAAAATTTTGACTTTTTTGGATTTAGTGATATGCCAAATTTTTTGCATTTTTCAAATGCCCTTCTGAGATGCTTGAGGTGTTCTTCATCTAAGGCAGAATACACAGTAATGTCATCAAGGTAGATAACAATAAATTTATCGTTTTCGTCAGCGAAGGCTATATCCATAGCTCTTTGAAATGTCTCCCCTGCATTCATAATCCCAAAAGGCATTTTTGCATACATAAACTTTCCCCATGGTGTAGTGAATGCAGTCTTTTCTTGGTCATCAGGGTGTACCATAATCTGATTACATACAAAGAAACCATCTAGCATTGACATCCTTTGAAAGCCTACAACCTTATGTAGAATGTAATCCATCTTAAGAAATGGATAGTTGTCCTTTATAGACACCTTATTTAGATTCCTGAAGTCTACACATAGTCTAATTTCTCCACTCTTTTTCTGGATTGGTACTAGATTCACCACCCATTTGGAAAACCTCAAGGACACTATGATTTTTGCTTCAAATAGTTTCTTTACTTCCTTTTCTATCAATGGTAATAACAGAGGGTTTATTCTTCTTAATTTTTGTTTTAATGGCTTGTGATCTTCTTTAATTGGGATCATATGTTGGATTGTACTGGTATCATAGAATTTTATATCATCATAGATCCAAGAAAAAATGTCAAGGAATTATTTCATTAATTTGACATACCTTTATTTGACTTTAGGGTTAAGCTTCTTGGACAACTTCACAATCTTTGGATCCTCTAGAGTCCCGACATTGCAATGTTCCATGTCCCCTTCATCTATTGTGATCTTCAGACTTCTGGCTACATCGTTCTTATCAAAAAGTTTCTCTAATGGTACCAGACCCTTGGGGATGATATTACTCTTCAGTTGAACAATATCTCTGCCAATGATATGATTTTCGAAATATCCTTCTTTCGTGAAAGCGGCTGCATCCACCTCATCATCGCAATATTCGTCGTCAATGTTCAAATTCTCGAACTCGTTCTCCATTTTGAGGAAGCTTTCAATCTGTTTTTCATTTTTGAAGACCTGCCAGTGCTTCATATTGTCTGGTACTACATGCCTATATTTTACCTCCACCTTGTAGCTTTTCTCAGGGAAGATTGGGACTCTAAAAAATGTTGCGGAAGTGGCTAGAGCATCAACAACCTGATTCTGCTCTCTTGGAATTGTCGATAGATTGCATTCTTCAAATTTATCAAGGAGTTCCGACACCAGATTCCTATAAGCTCTCAGTCTGGGCTGTTTTTCTTGGTATATGCCTTTGATTTGATTTATAATTAGCACAGAATCTCCATGTACAACAACTCTTTTGGTACCTAGCTCTTCTAAAACTTCTAATCCCAATATCAACGCTTCATATTCAACCATGTTATTAGTGCATTCAAAAACAAGTTTGTAGGAACACAATTTTGCATCTCCTTTGGGGTAGTTGATCCATATGCCAACTCCAGCTCCTTCTCTATAGGCAGATCCATCAAAATTCATCTTCCATAACTGGTCCTCTGCATCATCTTGTTGCTTTGAAAGTTCCTCCATTTTCTCCTTAAGATCATCTTTGTCTGCTAAAACGACTTATGTTTCTTCTTCTTCGGAGCACAAGTCATTGAAGAAGATGGAAGATCCTAATTCAATATCCATTGAATATATAGGATGATTTCTAGGCTGTGATTTATTGTTGACCATATATTTAAGAAAAAACTCCCTGTACAGTCTTTTGTCCTGACCAAAGACAAGAATAGTATCATAAGACATGTCCATCTGGAGAGTTCCCTTTAATTTTGCAGTGGATGATCTGGACAACAGCATACCAAATTTTGGAGGGATATCGGCAACCACTACGTCCATCACCATATTATTTGTTGGAATTTGTGCCAAAGAAACGACCATGTCTTTGATTATGCCAAGGCATTTATCTTTCTTGAATCGAAGGAGAACAAATCTTTGTAAGGTCTTGTGACCTCGAGACCTAATTGGTCCATGAATACTTTTGGCATCAAGTTGTGTGATGCTCCAGAATCTAGCATAGCGTTGTGTAGAATCATGTCATGGATTTTCAAACTAACATAAAAAGGAAGGACTTCTTCATTTTCACCGCTTTCTTCTACTCTTGGACCAAATAGGATAGCTAGGTGATCAACTTCTATGTTTAGGGTATCATATGTCTGTCCCATTTTAAGCATCTTGATGATCTGATTTCTATATTCATTTTTCCTGATCAATTCATTAAATGGTACTGAAATTTTTATCTTAGCCATATCACTTTCGAAATCGAAAGATGATGGGGTATTTTCTACTTCTTTGGTGACCATTTCTCTTCTTGTCAATATTTTCTTATGAGGTTCTTCTTTTTGTTTCCCCTTTTTTGCAGTATCCTTCACAATAGAATATTTCACAGTGGAGTCCTTTGCAGCTGAATCTTTTGCAGAAAAATCCTTTTTGGTCTGACTAGAAGAAGGTACATTGTTCTGAGCTTCTTTGGAAGGGTTTCCTTTTGGAGGGTTTCACTTTGGAGGGTTTGGGGGTACTTTTTTATTCTGGAGGTTATATTTCCTTTGAATTTCATGATGGAATTTTATAGTCCGGTCTCATAATATTCTTTTTATACTGATACCCTTTCCTCTCCATCTTGCAAAAAGATCTCATTTACGTTCATGAACTGGTCATGCTCTTCTTTGGTCAAAAATACCTTTGTCTCTTTATCATCACAGAAGTTCATGTTATCCTCAAAATATCCATCATAGCCTTCATTTACATAATTATTTTGGAAGGGAGGATTGATTTGTTGTTCTGCTTGGTTCCCTTGGTTTCCCTAATTTGTCTGGTTTCCCTGATTTGCCTGGTTTCCCAGATTCATTGGATCTGCTTGATTTCCCTGATTTCTTTGCCTAATCTGTGAAATGGCTGGTCTTCTCGGATTTCTGGGTGGACCATCATCCTATTCTCTGGGGTTAGGTCTATTTCCTAGGGCCATCCTTTCCATCATCTGCTCCATGTTTCCCATCATTGCTTCGAACCTTTCCTCTGAAGTTTGAGATGTTGAAGGTTGTGCTTTGTCTTGAGCTATGATAGTGTCTCTTCCATCATTGGTTTTCATCTTCCCTGAAGCCATCAAGTTCACTTCTACCTGTATAGCATTAGTCGTCATAACATCCAATGTGGTAGATATTTGTTCTCTTAATAATAAAGCAAAGTCACTTTCAAAAGAATCGACATATTTGAGTTGAGATGCCTTGGGTGGGGGGTTACTTCACCAGGAATAGAATTATACACCTTCATGAATCTTGCTGAAAACTCTTGTACCATCTCATCAAGTGATCTCTTCATATTGTTATACTGGGTCAACAACTGAAGGGGATTTTTCTTATCCCCCCATTTTGAAAGGAAGCTTGTCTCAAAGGCCTTGAAATCTACGACATTGCCCATTGGAAGGGCTCTGAACCACTTCCTCACATCTCTCATAAGGATTTGTGTAAACAACCTCATCTTCACATATTCATAGTCTACTTTTTCCAAGTCTATGAAATCATTAAACCAGTCTATATGTTTTTGGGATGATATGTTACCTTCGACATCGTATAGTTTAATCCTTATATTGTAGTCTTGAGGCAATTCATGTAGTTAATCAGGTAGTATGAGGGGAGAAAATATTTCTTCCATAGCTACTTTGAGGGGTCGGAGTGGATGTTGGTTCTGAGCAGGGGTCACTACAGGCTTGACAGATGCGACTAAAACTAGGTCTTGGAACCTCTTTTCATCAAAGATAGTCTCGTTTAGACAAGGTTCAAACTTAGTTCTGAATAGGGATTGTTCGAATTTCACATCGAATACAAGGCCTTCGATGCTAGTCAATTCATCCCTAGGAAAGGACAGATACCGGTCTAGGTGAAACACTGGGGTCACATGCCTTTCTTTTCTTCTACGTACAACCTTCTCAGGGTCAGACACAGGGATTGCAGCTTCTGGGTCTAGATTTCTCTTGGTGTGGATTTTCTTAGGAGCCAGGATTTCTATCTCATAAGGTGTGGTGCAACTGGTCACTGAATAACAGAGTCTCCAGGGTAAAAATAATCTCAGCCAACAAGGTATTTTATCCACTGTCACCCTCAAGAATCAAACTAAATCTTTAAGTCATTTTCCAAGGGAAGATTTTTCAATTTTGTCTCCAGCAATGACGCCAAAATGTTAGCACTCTGTAAATTTTGTTCGGTTGAATAGAGAAATGACAAAGGTAACTGTTTCAACCAGATTTAGAGTTGAGGCACTAGCTTGCTCAACTCAAAGAGGGCTCTCTCATGTCACTTGATATTTCTTTGGAAATGGTGGCTAGATTTGGTTTGTTTTGGGGTTGTTAAATAAAGTTGTTGGCAAGGAAGGGGAGGAACACACAGGGCTATGGAGTCAAAATTCTGAAATTGAATGAAAACGATGCATCGACTGACAGAACTCACGAGATGACAAAGGTTAAATGAGACGATGAATTTGAGTTATTCTTAAATTTAAATAGAGTGTAGGAAGACAAATAAAACAAATAACTGCATCAGAGCATTACTGAAATGAATTCTGAATAAGTTAAGAAGACAATCACACAGTTTAAATTACTTAAGCCAAGAGCATCACAAGATGAATTATGGGCCTTTAACTCTCCAATTTAAATGGAAGAAAATTTAAATGAAGTAAGGTCACAGGAAATACATACGATGAAAGGAAATAAAGCTCATATCACCACCCGTTAGAATCTTTTCATAGAGACTTCAAAATCTTCTGCATTTATATTCAATTTAGCTTCAAAAAATTTACAAATAGAGTTTGACATAACCAAAAGGTGCTCTTGCACTTATGCCAACATTAATTCATTCAAGTAACCCAATACTTATACAATTTGAACAAAATGGTTGAAACTGAAGCGTTTCAGCTTCCAAAACATTTTTGAATGATAGTCTCAGTATACGAAACGATTTACAATAATTGAAAAAAACGTTTTCAGAATTATCGATGGTTCCTCTGACGGTTTAGTTTCTTTCTCGCCATCTCTCTTGCTCTGGTCTTCTGTCAGATCTGCACATTTGATGACACTTGGGGATCACTGACTGGCTCCAATGATATTTCACTTTGTCTTACCCAGCCGTATGATTTCCTTCCATTGTGAATCAAAAGGGATGCCACAATCCATCATCTCTTTAATCAAAATCTCCAAATCAATGCACATGGCATAGGACATAGTATACATGTTGACTTTCACTGTTTTGAATTTATTCAAAATTTCAAAGTTAGTGGCCAAATATTCTACTAAACTTGGTCCTTTCAGAGTTTCTTCTATAGCTTCAAATTTAGAATGGTCCATTCTGCATTGCATGAGGAGGGTATTGTAATCTTCCTGATTGTGCAATAAACCTCTCCCATTCCAAACTGATGGGAGGCCTTTGATGAACAATTGCTCAAATGCATCTTTAAACTCTTGTATGTTGTGCTCCATCTGCAAAGATTTGTTTTGGATCGATCTAAGAAAGTTATGTTTTGCAATGATTTTCCTCGTTGAAATGATCAATGCAGTCCTGCATTTTACCCCGATAGTTTGAAGGTCGAAAGTTGATACAGAATTTAGTAAGTCAATAGAATTTTGGGCCCATTCTGAGGGTTTCTTGGTTAATACTTCATTAACAATAGCACACCTGCACCGAGCTGTAGCAGCCACATTGTCTTTGTCATTTATAAAATTTAGATAAACCCTGAATTTAGCAGCTTCTGTAGCAATAACATCCCATATGACATGTTTGGCTCCTTGCAACAATTTGTTTCCCTTTAACATGGTTTTCACCTTGCTCACCCTCTCTTGCAAATCTTGATTATCTCTATGAATTTGAGCCATCATCTCATCTTTCACTTTCATCTCTTGTTTCAAATTTTCTATAACATCGTTGAGACCTTTGATCTCCCCCATTTTGATACTTACCTGGGACATATCTTAGACAAACCCTTCAGTGATAGATCCAACCTCAGTATTAGTAGGTACAACAACAACCACATCTAATGTTTTTGCTTGTGCTTGTGACCAATTTTATTTCTCTTTTTCCAACTGCAACACTTTAGCTTTGTAATTGAGTGCCTCTTATCTGAATGTCTCTTTCTCTTGTTCCAAGGAAGTCAGTTCGGTTGTTTGTGGATGGTATATAGGTGAGATCTTCAGCCTTTACTTTAAGTTTTGGATCATCTTATCCTTTTCGTCCAGAGAAGATTTCACCCCTTGAGGACCCTTAGATTCTATCCTTCTGACCTATGTCATCCAGGATTTGTTGGATGCCTTTTCCTATTTCAATTTTCCATCTAGTTTGAGTGCATGTGTGGTCAATCTTGCGACCCTCAAACCCAAACTCAGATAATCAGAATATAGCATATCGTTGACATTTCTATGAAAATTCACTTTATCTAAGGCACCAATATTTTCATAGTGCATTTTTATCTCACATACCTTATCATCATCAACCAATGCTATGTTAAATGTTTTCTTTTCCACATCTCTTACTAAGAGAAAGGAGACTTTAAACTGGGAAGTCTTTTCCACTTCAGGAAAAAGGTCTCTTATTTCACTATTCACCATACTTCCCTTCACAACGTATTGGTTCATTAAATCTTCCTTGGACTGATAAACCACCCTAAGTGTCTGGCTAAATATGTGTTTCCTACTAATAAAAACCTTTGTGTTGCTTTCAGTTTGTGTCCTATTTTCTGTACCTTCTTCTTCGTCCTTGGTTTCACCTTCCACCATCTCCATGCATTCTTTTCCTTTGGGCTCTTCTCCTTCCAGGTTGACCACTTGAGAGGGTGATGTGATTTTCATCTTCTTGAGAGCATCTTGCTTGTTGCTGGTACCCAGGGCCTCTGAGCTATTCCTCTTATTGTAGAAGCTCAATTTAGGATATTTGACAATCAATCTAGGAGACGGTTTTTGTGTTGGGCTCTGCTGGGAATATGGTTTTGTTTGTTTTGTTAGATCATGTTGCATAATGACCTCCATATCTACGCATGTTTCTAGATTGGTCAACTTATTGAATCCTTCGACATGCTCATGCAATTAGGGACCTTGTCTGCTTTCTAATCTCCTCTTGGAAATTATCTGGTGCAGGTCGTATTTTTCTTCCTTGTAACTGTGTGAACCCAAACTCATTGAGTTTGGATTGAATCTAAGGCAAACAGGAATAGTTGTTCTTCACCACAAAGGGACCTACTATGAAAGGAAAATTTAGATTAGAAGCCTTGTGTGCTTTTAAAAAGTGCTTATTTTATGAGATGATCCTCTGTCTTATGAACTCCAAAGAAAAGATTCAGGGGGTCAAAAAACTGGTAAAAGATGAGGTCCTTCCTGGTAGCCATATACCCAAATCGTTGTGGACTGTATGAACAACATCCAGTCACCTATCCTGCCCTCTGGATTCAGTTGTAAACAACTTTTCATTTCTTCCAGGACCCTTGGCAAGTATGTACCAAAGATAAGACTGTACACCTTGGCCATAATCTTATTTATGAAGATAAGCATAGTGATCCTTTTACATTCAGTTGAAATGAATGTAGTCTCGGGAAATTGAGTTTTGTTAGATTCAAGGAACATCCTCAGAAAATGGGTGTAATATCTAAAATGTCTTAATGAATTGAAATTCACCAACTGCTGATGTATATTGTCAGCAATGAATTTGTCAAAATTGACACAGATTAACTGACCAAAATCTAACATAAAGAAAGTCAACAGGAAACCTAACATGACTTCTACCACAAACTTGTGATTGTCCAATCCTAAAATTTGACTTAGTAGGGAACAATCCCACTGGACTTCGATGATTATGATGCTTATTCTATCAAGAAATGACAGACTCTCTGAATGGTACTCGGGCTTGACAATGGTTTGCAGAAATCAGGTTTTTACTTCTGGTGGGCATTCTCTATAAATTGTTTTTGTTCCTCGAAGGGCTCTAACACCATGGATGAAGACTCTGGTATATTGAGGGTGTGCCAGAGTGATGGACCATCTATTTCACATAGAACTTCAGACCCTAATTTATTCAGGATAACTCTTTCTTCTTGAGAATATCATTCTGCACACCAACTTACAAATTCAGGGAAAGGAAATACTACTTCTATGACGTAAGGGGTGATGGATGTAAATTCTAACCTTGTACAATATCTACTGCAAACTAATATTCAAAAAAGAACAAAAAATATGCAATGGCAAATACAAACATTACACAGAGATTTTCACCTGGAAACCCAAACCGGGAAAACCAACATATATTATATTGATACACATTGTGTTACATTGTTTAAAATACAATATACATATAGGAGCTAGAGGCATCCAAAACCCTAACCCAATGACCTGGATTAGTCCAAAACCCTAATTCCTTAACCGGAAATAGAAAACCATCGGCAAAAACCATGTGTCGAAAACCACCTAATATCATGTGGTCCCGGAAATATGTCGTCCCGGAAATAT
>ML779231.1:841557-888690 GCA_009831015.1 Picea engelmannii | reverse complement strand
AAAGTCTCTATCAATTAGGGATTCTTCTTTGGAAGAGATGTCTAGCTCATTTACAGATAAGACAACAGGATTAGCAACCATGGTGAAAATACCTGGTGATCAGCAAAAGAAGTGTGAACCTGGTTCAATCTCTGAGCTTGAGTTTCAAATGGATGCTCTGTGCCAAATTTATGAACATTTGAATGCTCCAAATTATGAAAAAATAATGTCGGGGGGTCTTCCTTTTATAGGTATCCGTTTGCATCAAGGGTTGGAGAAATTGGTTTTAGGTGAACCAATTTCCACCCCGATGTCCCTCTAAGGATGTCATGCATCCACAATTTAAACCATGACAGTTTTCCCCGGCCCACCCTTGATTCATTAATATTCATGCTACTTCAATCGCTGATATGGTCCTCAACCATTGATCCGAATTGCTTTAAGATCTACGGTCCACATTTACCCGTTGACCGTAGCATTGGGGGTTGGAGAAAGTGGTTTAAGTCAAACTTATTTTTTCCCTGATGTCTCTCTAAGGTCACCATGTGTCCGCCAATAAAACCATGACAGTTTTCCCTGTCTCGCCCTCGATTTCTTAATCATCGCGTTATTTTGATCTCCGATATGCACCTTAGCCGTTGATTTGGGTCGCTTTCAAGATTGACAGTTCATTGAGGCTCACACTTTATTCTTTCACCATATTTGTCCCCTCGTCGTTAGATATAGCTCGTTCCTCTAAAATATCATACCTCCTTAGCAACATAACCTTTCGCTAAAATTCCAACTCTTGGATGTCGTTTAAAAATTATATGGTGATAACAGGTTAAACAAGATTTAATATTTTATTTTGAGGAGGCTACATTGAAGAACTCACCAAGGAAAAGTGACACCTTGCATGGAATTCCATGAGCATATTTCTTGAGGATGAAGACAAATGGCATAAACACTCCTATTATTTTATCATTTGTTTGAATTTTCTCATGGATTTGGTTATGTAAGAGCATTATTGTATTGTTTTCCTTGAAGATATTAGTGAATCTAGGAAAAAAACCATTGTTTATTATAAGGAGATGGATATCACTCTATTTAAAGAGAATCTCTTTCCATTTGTAAGGATAGTTGGATTTGGTGATTTCTCCCTTGATATTTTTTGAATATATTGAAAGAAATGGAAAGTTAGAGGTGAACAAAAATATATTGAGTCAGGGGATGTGGGGACTGTGGAAACCCTAATTCAGGCATGGGATGAAGCATTGCAGCTGGGAAAGAGATAACAGTTCCATCGCAGGTGGTTTAGAAAATTCATGCAACAATGTGGGTGATGGTTGGGAGGAGGAAGAGATGTTGGATTTCATCTCGGACCTAATGGAGGGCGTAGATATTTGGGGCTTTCCAGCTAGCGTAGGGACTTTCCATTCTCATTCCACATCTCTATTTTAGGTTATCATTGAGCCTGGGTCGACAAAAATGATTGTCTCCTATTTGGTTTTGAGATCATGATGTAGGATCATCGCCAACAAAGCACAAGTGGAGGACAACTAAGTGCACTAGCGCACATTTTGAAGAAATAATTTTGAATTAAAGAAGGTGTATCACACAAATGTTATAAAGGGATTGAAATTTATGAGCATCTTTAATGTTTTGGAGCTGGACGATTGCATGCGATCATTGGAGGATGTATTTTCTTTCAATGAAGTTGTGTGCAATACAGATTCGATGTGTTTGATCTTATCTGTTTGTCACAAACATTTATTGTAATAAATCCTAAGTAGTTGAATGATTTTATTTAGATAGGATATCCCTAGAGTATTAGGAGGGAAATGCTTGAAGAGCCCCTCTTGTATAAAGATTTGTATTGTTTCCCATAAGAGGTTGTGGAAGTTGTTGGCATTCTAGTTGTTGATAGTTGTTGTTGAAACTATTGGAGAGATTATTTCCATTATAGCTAAGAGTTGTTGAAGCTTATCAGAGTGAATGAACACATGTATATTTCTAGTTGAATGAATATAACAGAGAAGCATTGTTCCAAATGTTTGGTGTTACAGTTACTATGTCTATATGAATGAATGAATGGTAGGATTTTGTTTTACTTGTAATTATCTATTATTCACTCATTCTTGTGTTTATGAATGCATTTACATGGTTTAATGTATGAATCTATGAATATTTATATAAGTTTCAATTATTATCTTCTATGAGAAAGTGAAAGTGTGCATAGTGTCCGTAAGGTGTGTGTTGACAGAGTCTATTTCGACTCATAAGCTCAAAAGAGGTAACACAAACTTTATATGTGCAAAGACTGCATAGTGTCTGCAAGGTGTGCATGACAGAGTCCACTTTGACTTAGAAATTTCAAGAGAGATAGTTTGAAGGTGTTTATAGATCGAAATGCACTCAAAGTCATATTGTTCAAAGGGAACAATAGAACGTGGAAGGATTGTTTCAAGGAGTGCATAGTCATCCTTCAAAGTCAAGATTGAAGGAAGCTTGTCGCATACATGTGTAGAGTCGATATTGGGTTGAGTATCGAGAAATCGTTTTGGGAAGTTAAATTTGTTGGGAAGAAGCAAATCTGAGGAAGGTAACTTGGAGCTTTGCATACAGAGGGTGCATATTGTCTGCAAGGGGTTCGCGACAGAGTATTTTGATTCGATTTCAGAGTATTTTGATTCGATTTTTCAAGAGGAATAGCGAAATTCATTCACAGAGAAGCTAATTCATGGAGGAAGACCTGTTGTAAGGCGTGCACAGGCTAAATTTTGACTAAGTGTTGAAGAGAGCACTCTAAGGAGGCAAAAGTTCAAGGAAGACTAAATCTCAAGAGGGAGAGAGATGAGAAATATTCAAAGGGAGGATTCCTTTAAGGTTTCCCGAGGTTAGCGAATGAGATCCGTCCATAAGGGATCGATATCATTCCAGACCATCAGATCTAGGAAATTTACATGAAGGTTAGTCGGGAAGAATTTTGACACTTCGGAGTTCAGAGTGTTTAAAGTGTTGAGAAGCGGGATCCCCAAAGTCGTGAAGTCACGAAGCCAGTCCTAACCATTGTTCGTGAGGAGGATATGTGGCAATGGATTAGAAAATATGGGAATTAGTGGTATGAAGGAGTTGCGTGGGGAGTAGGTGAAATTTCACAAAGTCACAAAACCCAAAGTACAGTTGGACCATTAGATCCAGGAGGACATGCAACAAAGATCCACAAATTTAGAGGAAAGTGTTTTGGAAAGAACCAAATATGGAGATCATGATATTTCCAAAGCCTGAATTTACGAAGAGTTGACCCATGGTCACAACTTGTGGCCATATAGGAGAAAGAATCTAGCGTGGGCCTAACACTCGCAAGGCTGGTGTTGTCAAGCATCGGAGAGAAGAGTCGTGGGTAACCTAGACCTGCATGTAACATCAGAGGCACCTATGTGTGTTAATTTTTCATGGCTTGTTGAAGGCTTGAAGAGACAATTTGGTTCAAGGAGTTTGAAGATCCAAGACCGAGAGGTCGTAGAATCCCCAGGAGGGAAGGGGGGTTGCATCAAGTGGTATCAGAGCCCACATAATTGATTTCTATATGTAGAGGAGACAAAGAAGTAGGTTGATATCATCAGTCGTATCAGATACATCAGCCCAATGACACCTAGGAGACATGCAGAGCCACCTGTAGCAAATCGATATATGGAAAGGGAGATGAGAGAACTGCAAGCAAGGTTGGTTGCTATGGAGACAGTATAAAGGAGATCATATGATATTGGAGACATCCGTGATGCATAGAATGAAGAAGTGGAAATTGAATAAGTTGTAGCAGAGGATGTTGCATAAGAACACTTGCTGAAAAGGGTTTTCAAGTTGGTAGCTAGAGCGAATATAGACATCCTAATGTATGAAGGTAATTTGGACGTTGAATAATTTCTTGATTGGATATGAGAAATGGAAAATTATTTCGACTATGAAGATGTCGTGAAACATGTTGTCACTAGGTTAAAAGGACATGCAATGTTGTGGTGGGATGAACTGTAGACTAATAGAAGAAGTAAAGGAAAACAAAATATTAAGAGCTGGGATAGAAATGTAGCCAAGATAAAGTCTAAATTCATACCCAAGGACTATCATATAAATCTATTCAGGATATTGCAGAACCTGAGGCAGAAGGGAATGACATTCAAGGAGTGCATAGAAGAGTTTTGTATACTAAACATCAGGGTTGGACAAAGAGAGATATATGAGGAAAATGTTTTCAGGTATATCAACATCCTGAGATATGAAATCTAGGATGAAATCAACATGATGACAGTAATGACAGTAGAGGATGCTTATCAGATTGCGCTGAAAGAAGAAGAGAAGTTGGTTAGAAAGAATAGTCAGCAAAGTGGAGGTAGAAGTTTACAAAGAGGCAAGGGAATTCCCCATGACAAGGCACAGAATCCCAAAGGTGAGACTGAGAAACCACATAGTCACTCTGAAAGAGGAGGAAGTTACCGGGGGAGACAGAGTGGTGGTAGAAATTATTTTCCTAGAGGAAGAGGAGGAGAGGTGAAGTGTTATGCCTATGGAAAGGTAGGAAACATGTCTTGGTAATTACCCGAGAGAAAGAAAGAAGGAGGAGAAGCTCACATTTCAAAAGCGTAGAATATGGGAGATCTCTGATGATGAAGAAGGTTCTCTTAAAGCCAAAGCCAGAGGTTGAAAATCCAGTGCAGAGGAATAGTTTGTTCAGGACAACTTGCAAGACTAAAGACAGAGTATGCAAAGTGATAATTGAAAATGGGAGCATTGATAACATAGTATCCATAGATATGGTGGAGAAATTGGAGCTAGAGACAACTTCACATCCGACACCATATAAGGTCTCATGGTTGTAGAATGGTAATCAGGTAATGGTAACTAAACAATGTATGGTTGAATTTAAAATAGGAGGATATAGAGATGTGATTCTATGTGATGTGATTCCCATGGATGTATGTCATGTTTTGTTGGGAATACCATGGAAGTATGACAAGAATGTCATCCATGATGGGAGAAGGAATACTTATACTTTAGAGAATAATTGTAGGACACACATGTTATAGCCAATTGAGGAGAAGAAAGTGAGGGAAGAAGCCAACACAAGCATACTTCTCATGAGTGGGAAGGAACTCCTGAGTGAATTTAAGAAGGAATATGAGATGAAATTTTTTGTAGTGAGGAAGCTTAAAGTTATCATTACAAGTACTTATATGAAGGATCTGCCTGAAGAAGTCAAGAGTTGTTGGAGAATTTTGCTGACATAGTAGTCGATGATTTTCCAAGCTCATTGCCACCTATCAGGAGTATGAACCATCACATTGACTTAATACCAGGATCGATTCTATTGAATAAAGAAGCATACAGATTGACACCTCAAGAGAATGAGGAGGTAAACAGACAAGTCTAGGATTTGAGGGAAAAAGGTTTGGTCAAAGAAAGCTTGAGTCCATGCACAATACCAACTGTGTTGAGTCTGAAGAAGGATGGAGGATGGAGAATGTCTATAGACTCATCAGCCATAAACAAGACCACCATTAGGTACATATTTCCATTGTCAAGTGATGTAGGAGCATTGCTCCACCTCATCACATGCACCAACACTCCAACATGTAGAAACGCAATGGAGAAAGGGAGAGGCGTCAACCCTCCCATTTTTAAATTTGAAATAATCCTATATGGATTATTCGTGTTGTAAGGTTGATAAATGATAGACCGCACCTTTGTACAGGTAGTGGTTAGGGTTGCCTTAAATGGTTACTTGTAGCAGGTCCATATTGTAGTCAGGTCTAGAAATCCATTTATGTAATGTATCCATAGAACTATGGTGTCGTAACTGGGATAGCGATGGCACTAAGGCAGTGAAGAGGATAAGCTTGTGGGAGCCCTATTTTGTAATTAGGAGACTTAGGAGATTGGAGAGAGATATCAGGTAGAGAAGAGAATCCTAGGAGGATTTAGGAGGTCTTAGAAGTTCTGAGAGAGAGCTTGAGAGAAATGGGACTTTGTCACAGTCCAATTTTTGTAATCATTTGTATAGACACACAAAGATAATAGAAAAGCAATTTTTTCTGCATATTGTTGTTCATGTATTTTGTATTTCATGAATGAATTATGTATATGTATGATAGGTTTTCATTTACATTAGGAAGATGTATTTTTTTATCTTCATTGATTTTTTTTATATCGTTCTGGGTTCTTTAGGTTGTGCAAGGAGTGCACAACAAAACGTTAGAAGTTTTGTAGCCAGTGCAAGGAGTGTGCATATGAATATCTCTATTGAGTTCAAAGGAGAATGTTCTAGGAGGGCACACCAAGATAGTTTTTAGACTCAAAAGGAGCTTCAAGGTTGCTAAAAACCTTGGAGGTAAGACTGTGTAGAGAAGGCATAGGGAGACAGAACTACTAAAGGTTCTATAAAGCTCTGTCAGGTGGGCATTGAGAAAGTGAAAGGAGTACATGAGAAGAACTTTATTTTGAGTTCAAAGATAAGAGAAGTGCCAAGGAGATGACACTCACAGAGTTACTGTACACTCTATCAGCTTAGCAAGGAGTGGTTGAGAATAAGTCACCAAGAGGGTACTTATATCCCTTCAAGAAGTGAAAGGGTTGATACAGAGTTGTTGAATACTCTAGAAGAAGATCTGTGCAAAGAGTGCCCCAGGCCAACACTCGGATGAAGTGTTGAAATACTGCCATTTGAAGGCCAGTCAGAGTGCAAGGAATGTGCACAGAGAGAACTTGTTCCAAGTTCCAAATCTTAGGAGGTTGAGCGCAGAGTGTGCTAGGAGGAGCACTAGAAGTATTCTAAATGTGCAGAAGGGTCAAGTCCCTTAGAGACTAAGCAAGTTGAAAGCTCAGGGAGAAGTAGTGCAAGTTTGCACGCAGAGCACAAGTGTTCTTCTGGGCCAAGGATAAATTACATTTCCAAAGCTCAGAAGAGATAGTGTTTCCAAAATGTAGGCGAGACCCAAAGTCATAGGGCTCGCATAGGAATAAAAGGTCGAAGCCTTTGAAACATTGGAAATATTCCAAGTCAAGAAGAAATCCAAAGCTCAGGAGGAGGAGCACAACAGCCATCAGATCAGCTATAGAGGAAAGGATATGGATCATTGAATCTCACGTCCAGACCATGATAAGTGAGCATGCAGGAGGGAGCATATCAGAACCATTGGATCTAAGCACGTGGACCAACATTCGTTGGATCTAGAGAGAGGTTCATAGGGTTTAAACCTTCAAAAGGTGCACAAAAGAGTGTACTCAAAGGAATTCCCAAAATCATTGGGACCGTCCATCATCAAAGGATAGGTGGCAATAGATCAACATTTCACTAACTCACAGGAGGGAGAAGTCAAAGGGCAGAGTTCTAGGAATTCACGAGGCCTGATTTCGCGATTTGATAGTAATCGTCAGATCTAGAGGAGTGCAAGCGTTGTTTTGGCACTACAAAATTTTGACATTTCAGGACTCGGGAGGGTGAAGGAAACAACAACCCAGAAGTCACAAAATGTGAAACCCCGATGTGATCAATATTTTCATATCATGGAAAGGATCAGGACCATTTGTCTGTGGAGAAGAGATATCTCAATTTCTGCTATCGGGGAGGGGAGGAACCTTGCATCGTGAACCCCCGATTCACAAAATCTTGACGTGCTCGGAGGTTGAGCCCCAGGTCACAGCCAAGGGTCACTATGGGAGGATTCAAATGGAGGAGCTAAAGACCATGAAATCTCGATTCGCGAAATTGTGACACGCCCTTTTTTGGGTTAAGTTTGTGGTCACACCAGTGGTCATGAGGGTGGAGGTTTAGGCCTATAAATTGTGCACATGGGTGTAACTTCTGGAAGGACCAGTGGTTATATGTATTGAGGATTCTAGTTGGGAATCAAAGATCCATTTCGTCTCAAGGAAATTTGAACAATCCTTGACCGGGAGGTCAGCGGACCCTGCCGAGGCAGATGTAGGGGGTCTGCATCAAGTGGTATCAGAGCTTGCATAGAATTTATTTTTGTAGGATGAGGAAGGAAGACACCAAAGAGTATATAGTCTGATACCATCAACTGGTATCAGAAATAATTTTTTGTCTGTAGATTTCAGGCGAAAGAGAAAAAAGAGGAGGCAATAATTTTGCTTGTAGACAACAGTCAAAGGGCAAGATGGTGAAAGGAGACAACCTGATAAAATAAAGTGGTATCAAGAAAATCAGGTGGTATCACAAACAGGAGTTTCCTATAGTTAGTAGGTGAAGGAAGCAGGGTATTGATGCTCTGTGATGAGGTTGTTGCATCCACTGCAACAACAAAAATCTAAACATCCAGGTGAGCTGTGAGAGAACATGGAGATGCTCTCAGGTGTAAAATGGTCCATAGGTTTTCTAGGAGGGTAGATAGAAGGTATAAATTGATAATGAATTCCATGAGCATGGTCGAAGAGAAGGCGACAAGAAGAAATGAAATCTAGAGATGGATTTGGAGCTCATTGAAATAAGAATGAGGATGGAGCAGCTGACATTGAAAATGCAACAAATTACAAAAGTGCATTGGGTGTATGAGTGGCCCATGAAGAAGAAGGTGAAGTGGCCCGTCAAGATATTGTTGGCCAGAGGACAACAACAAATGTTGAGAATGTGGCTGAGGTACATTGAAGACCTCAGTGACACTGAAGTGGAAATTGTTTACATCTATGAACCAGAGATTGGAAGGAACCTCGGTGATGAGGAGAAGGTGAGATCAGATAAAGATTTCTTAAACTTCCAGGAGAGAAGAGATGGATTTTCATATTTCTAGGTGGGAAATGAAATGAGATCATTGGAAGATATCATAGAATATCAAGAGGATAGTAGTGGAAATTCATATTTCTAGGTGGGCAATGATATGAGATCAGAGTATTTCATAAACTGTCGGGTGGGAAAAAGTGGACTTTTGAGTTGCCGGGAGGGAAATGGAAAGAGATCAGTGGAAGGTATCGTATACTTCTAGAGGAGCAGTGTTGAAATTTCAAATTGCCATGTGGGAAATGACATGGGATCGGTTGGTCTCATAAACTGCCAGGTGGGAAGAAGAGAAGTCCCAAATTGTCAGGTGGGCAGGGGGGAATAAATGAAACTGTCTGAGAGTCTCACATACTCTGTTGAGAGTTCATGTCAGCAAGGAGTGTTGATAGATGAAGGCTCATGCGGATTTTCATACCATGTTAATGAAGATGACCAGAATTTAAATACTTCCACCATCCAGGAAGAATATCAGAGTAGCATTATGATTATTGGGGTAATTCGGATATTCCTACCAAATAGCCTAGTCAAGGATAGAGCATGTGTTGCAGATGCAAAAGCAGAAGAAGGAAAATCAGTGATGACCGCCATGATGAAGGAGAAAATATCATAATATTCCCAAGGAGAAGAGGAAGAAATGGATCAAACATTGATTTCTACCCCAGTAGAAGAAGATGAGCATTCAAAAGAATGGCTCAAAAATTTCATCCAGGAAGCTAAACAGGAGATGACTGCAGCACAGGAGCTTGCAGAAGATGAGGAAGCAAACAACATGGATTTTTTTTATCTGTATGAGGAACTGGAATCCCTAGAGAGAAGGGTCATGCTGCAAATCTTTCACATCCATCGGATCAGATTTGAGATAGATGGAGGAGCATACCAACCAGGGGAGCAATTGGAAGAAGTTGGGGATGTACCAACATAGGAGCTGACAGAAGGCAATTTGTTAGAGGAGGAAGATGGGAAGAAACTCAATGATGAGACTACAAAACTGGAATCTACAGCATAATGGAAAATCAATGCCACAAGGGGGAGTAAATACAACAGGGGAGATTGAGTAGATACACCCATTGATAAGTCCGGAAAGGAGGAAGAGTTGTAGCCAAGAAGATTGCATAAGAAGAGCCAACCACTGGAGCAGTTGGATAGGGTTATAGAGGAGATAAGGAGGCTGATGTTGAGGTCAGCAGAAGTAGTCAGCAAAGGGGAGGTGAATAGAGGAGAGCCTTCCATAGTATTAGGGAAGAAAAATAAGAAGCAACAACAACAATAGTGACACAATTGGAGAGGAGCAAGAGGACAGCTCCAGAAAAAATTTGGGGATCTAAGAGGATTTCAACACTGGAGAAGAGGATCTCATGAGAAGTAGCTCATGTTTTTCCTATCAGGGGAGTATGATGTAGGATAATCTCTCCACCTCATCACATGTTCCACCACACCAACATGTAGACGTGCAATGGAGAAAGGGAGAGGCGATGACCCTCCCATTTTTAAATTTGAAATAATCCTATATGGATTATTCGTGTTGTACGACTGATAAAATCCAGACCACGTTGTTGTATAGGTAGTGTTTAGGGTTGAATTAAATGGTTACCTGTAGCAGGTTCATATCATAGTCAGGTCTAGACATCCATTTATGTAATGTAGCCATAGAAGTATGGTGTCGTAACTTGGATAGCGATGGCACTAAGGTGGTGAAGACAATAAGCTCGTGGGAGCCCTCTTTTGTAAATAGGAGACTTAGAATAATGGAGAGAGATATCAGATAGAGGAGAGAGAGTCTTAGGATGCCTTAGGAGGTATTAGAAGTTCTAAGAGAGAGCTTGAGAGGACTGGGACTTTGTCACATTCCAATTTTTGTAATCATTTGTATAGATACGGAGATAATAGAAAAGCAGTTTTTTCTGCATATTGTTGTTCATGTATTTTGTATTTCATGAATGAATTATTTAGATGTATGATAGGTTTTCATTTACAGTAGGAAGATAGATTTTGTTTATATTCGTTCATTTCTTTCATATCATTCTGGGTTCTTTACGTTGTGCAAGGAGTGCATAATAGAATGTTAGAATTTATGTAGCCAGTGCAAGGAGTGTGCATCTGAATCTCTCTGTTGAGTTCAAAGGAGAACGCGCCAGGAGGGCACACCAAGATAGTTTTCAAACTCAAAAGGAGATTAAAGGTTGTTGAACACCTTGGAAGTAAGATTGTGTAAAGAAGGCACAGGGAGATAGAACTAATGAAGCTTTTGTAAAGCTCTGCCATGTGGGCATCAAGAAAGTGTGAGGAGTACATGAGAACAACTCTATTTTGAGTTTAGAGATAAGAGAAGTGTCAAGGATATGACACTCACAGAGTTACTGAATACTTTGTTAGCTCAGCAAGGAGTGCTTGAGAAAAAGTCACCAAGAGGGCACTTATGTAGATTTGTTGAATACTTTGGAGGAATACCTGTGCAAGGAGTGCACCAAGCCAACACTCGGATGAAGTGTTAAATACTACCATATGAAATCTAGTTAAAGCGCAAGGAGTGCATGCGGAGATAACTTGTTCCAAGTTCCAAAGCTCAAGAGGTTGAGCATAGAGTGTGATAGGAGGCACACCAGAAGTCTTATAAATATGCAGAAGGGTCAAGTCCCTTAGAGACTGAGCAAGCTGAAAGCTCAGGGAGAATTAGTGCAAGTTTTCATGTAGAGCGCAAGTGTACGTCTGGGCCGAGGATAAATTACATTTCCAAATCTTAGGAGAGATAGTGTTTCCAGAATGTAGGCATGACCCAAATTCACAGGGCTTGTAGAGGAATAAAAGGTCGAGGCCTTTGAAACATTGGAAATCTCCCAAGTCAGGAAGAAATCCAAAGCTCAGGAGGAGGAGCACAACAACCTTCAGATCAGTTGCAGAGGAAAGGATCTGGATCGTTGAATCTCACGTCCATACCACGAGAAGTGATCATACATGAGGGAGCATATCTGAACCATCAGATCTGAGTGCGTGGACCAACAGTCATTGGATCCAGAGGAAGGTGCACAGAGTTTAAACCTTCGAAAGGTGCACAGAATAGTGGGCTTAGAGGAAGTCCCAAAATCATCGAGACCATCCATTGTCAGAGGAAAGATGGCAGCAAATCATCATTTCGCTGACTCGCAGGAGGGATAAGTCAAAGGGAAGAGTTATAGGAATTCTTGAGGCCCGAGTTCGTGATTTGATAGTAGCCATCAGATACATAGGAGTGTGAGCATTCTTTTGGCATACGAAATTTTGGCATTTCGGGACCCGGGAGGGTGAAGGAAACAACAACCTAGAAGTCACAACATGTGAAACCCCGATGTGATCAAGACCATCAAATCATGGAAAGGATCAGTACCATTGGTCCATGGAGAAGAGATATCATGATTTCGGCTATCGGCGAGGGGAGAAACCTTTCATCGTGAACCCCCGATACGCGAAATATCGACGCACTCGGAGGTTGAGCCCCAGGTCACAAACGAGGGTCACCACGGGAGGATTCAAGGGGAGGAGATAGAGACTGTTAGCCCATTTTAGGATTTTGGGACTTGAAGGAGAAGGGGTGCCTTACACCATGAACCCTTGATTCACGAAATCACAATGTACCCCTTTTTGGGTTAATTCTATGGTCACGAGGGGTGGAGGTTTATGCCTAGCACTTGTGAGCATGGGTGTAACTTCTGGAAGGACCTGTGGTTTTATGTATTGAGGATTCCAGCTGGGAATCAAAGAGTCATTTCGACTCAAAGGAATTTGAACGATCCGTGACCAGGAGGTCAGCAGACCCTGCCGAGGCAGAGGTAGGGGGTTTGCGTCAAGTGGTATCAGATCTTTAACGGAATTGATTTATGTAGGCCGAGGAAGGAAGACACGAAAGAGGATATATACTGATACCATAAAGTGGTATCAGAGCTGATTTTTCATCTGTAGACTTCAAGTGAAATAAAAAAAGGAGGAGGCCATAATTTTTCTTGTAGACAGCAGGCAAAGGGCAAGATGGTGAAAGGAGACGACCTGATAAATCAAGTGGTATCATGAACATCAGGTGGTATCACAAACATGAGTTTTCCTGTAGTCAACAGATGAAGGAAGTAGGGTACTGATGCTCTGTGAGGAGGTTGTTGTACGCACTCCGGCAACAAAAATTTAGACATCCAGGTGAGTTGGGAGAGAAGATGGAGATGCTCTCAAGTGTAGAGTGATCCATAGGTTTGCCAGGAGGGAAGACATAAGGTATAAATGGCTATTGAAGGCCATGAGTTTGGTCAAAGAGAAGGCCACAAGAATAAATGCAATCCATAGATGGATCTGGAGCTCATTAAAATAAGAGAAAGGATGGAGCAGCTGACATTGAAAATGCAACAAAATGCTAAAGTGCATTGGGTGTATTAGTGGCCCATGAAGAAGAAGGTGAAGTGGCATGTCAAGAGATTGTTGGATAGAGGACAGCAACAACTATTGAGAAGGTGGTTGAGGCAAATTTAAAACCTTAGTGACACTGAAGAGGAAATGGTTTACATCTGTGAACCAGAGATTGGAAGGAACCTCAGTGATGAGGAGGAGTTGAGATCAGATAAAGATTTCATAAAATGATAGGAGAGAAAAGATGGGTTTTCATATTGCCAGGTGGGAAATGAAATGAGATCATTGGAGGATATCATAGACTGTCAGGAGGACAACACTGGAAATTCATATTTCCAGGTGGGAAATGGTATGAGATCAAAGAATTTCAGAAACTATCGGGTGGGAAGAAGTGGACTTTCGAGTTGTCAGGTGGGAAATGGAAAGAGATCAGTGGAAGGTCTCGTATAATTCCATAGGAGCAGTGTTGAAAGTTCAAATTTATAGGTGGGTAATGAGATGGGATCGGTTGATCTCATAAACTGCTAGGTGGTCAGAAGAGAAGTCCCAAATTTCCAGGTGGGTAGGGGGAAAGAATGAGACTGTCTGAGAGTCTCACGGACTCTGTTGAGAGTTCATGTCAGCAAGGAGTGTTGATAGATGAAGGTTCATGTGGATTTGTAGACCATGTGAATGAAGGTGGTGAGAAGTTAAATACTTCCACCATCCGAGAAGAGGATTAGAGGAGCATTATGATTATTGGGGTAATTCATATATTCCTACCAAATATCCAAGTCGAGGATAGAGCATGTGTTGCAGATGCAACAACAGAAGAAGGACAACCAATAGTGACTATCATGATGAAGGAGCAGCTATCAAAATATACCTAAGGAGAAGAGAAAGAAATGGAGCATACATTGATGTCTACCCCAGCATAAGAAGATGAGCATTCAGAAGAATGGCTCAAAAATTTCAGCCAAGAAGTTGAACAGGAGATGACTCAAACACATGAGCTTGCAGAATGTAATATAATAGATATAAAAAGTATGTAGAACAAAAATAAAATGGTAGAAATGGTAGAATAATAACAATATAACCAGAACATTCACCGCAATAGCACTGAAATGATATAAGAATAACAACAGAAATAACACTTTGAATCTGAAAGCAATGTTCACGGGCCTCTTCAAGGGGGAAACCTCTAGTTTTTCAGAGCTCTGTTACAATAATATCCAAGCTAGGGTTCTCATACCCTCGACTCCTATTTATACTAAATATGTCTATCAAAAGAAGCATCTAGAGGAAGATCCTTCTAGAAGCAGAAGCTTCTATTAGGTCTTATTACATCCGACTTATTCTATTTTATTTCAAGGCCTTATTAATATTGACCTTTATTACATTTGAATATATTTCTCTACCTATGTGTGATTTAGGACCCTAACATGTCCTCCCCTTAAAAACAACCTTGTCCTCAAGGCTGGAGATGTGGAAATTGTTGTTGAATGGTAGTTGGTTCCCAAGTGGCATCTGTTGGAGTTGTATCTTTCCACTGGATTAACACTTCCTTGATGATTCTCTGATGCAGGAGATGCTCACGTTGGTCCAAAACTAATTGTGGTTGTATCCAAATGGATCCTTCTTCGGCTAACTCGGGAAGGTTGATTTGAATTTGGAACTTAGTTTCGATCACCTTCTTTAAGCAGGAAACATGAAAAATAGGATGTAGCTTCGAATGACTGGGCAAAGCTAACTAATAGGCCACCTATCCCACATGATTGAGAACTATATAAGGACCATGAAATTTGGGCGCTAACTTCTGACAATGCTCAACCTTGAGGGAATTCTTCTTGTAAGGTTGCAGGCAAATAAACACCTAATCCCCTTCTTCAAATTGACGTTCAGAGCGACCTTGATCTGCTTGTTGCTTCATGCGATTTTGTGCCATGACCAAATTCTCTTTGAGGGTACGGAGAATATCCTCTTTAACTGTAAGTTTTTGGTCAACCTCCTGGACCTTCGAGACACCAGGTAAGTATGAGAGAATTGAAGGTGGATTTTGTCAATATACCGCTTCAAAAGGAGTCATGCATGTAGCTGTATGGTATGAAATGTTGTACCACCATTCAACTAGGGGTAACCATTGAGCCCACTGATTTTTCTTTTCTGAGGAAAAACACCTCAAATATGTTTCCAAACACTTGTTGACAAATTTTGTTTGACCATCAGTCTGGGGATGATAAGTTGTATTGAGATGCAATTGGGTGCCATGTAGCTTGAACAATTCTTGCCAAAAATTGCTTGTGAAAGTTGGGTCACGATCAGAAACAATAGAGTGTGAAAGTTTGAACCACCATGGATGTTGTAAATGGGTGTTGAAGAGCACAAAAATGAGCATACTTGGAAAGGCGATCAAAAACCACCATGATGACTGATTTATTTCCCGATTTGGGTAAGCCTGTAATAAAATCCATAGAGATGTCCTTCCAAATAGCAGGTGTAATTGGGAGTGGTTGTAGTGTGCCCGAAGATTTGATTGTTTCTCCTTTGTTGGATTGACTCACATCACATTCGGAGACAAAAGTATGAATTTCATGTTTCATACCATCCCAGAAAAAAAGAACTTTTGGCCCTGTCATAGGTTTTGGTGAACCCTGAGTGCCCCGCTGTCGGTGTAGCATGAAGCTCAGAAAGTACTGTGGATTTAAGCTTTGATTGTTTACTTAAATACAAACGGCCTTTGTATCAAAGCTCATCATGGAGCCAAGAGTACCCTGGGGAAGCTGGAGAACTGGATTGCAATTGTTGGATCAACTGTAAACTTTTGGGATCTTGTAGCCATTCCTAGCGAAGAGCTTGGAGCCAATCTAGTACAATGAAGGAAAGAGAAAAAAGTGATCCTTCATCTTCATATTTGTGGGAAAGTGCATCCACAACCACATTTTATTTTCCTTTCTTGTAAATGATATCATAATCATAGCCAAATAGCTTAGTTACCCATTTTTGTTGCTTCGAGGAGGAAATGCGTTGTTCCATAAAACACTTGAGGCTTTGATGGTCTATCTTAATTTGGAAGCGTTGCCCCAATAGATAAGGGTGCCACAAATCAACGACATGTATAATAGCCAACATTTAATTTTCATAGATAGATTTGCCCAAATTTATTTCAGATGGTTGCTTACTGGTAAAGGCCAAAGGCCAACCCTCTTGCATAAGGACAACACCAATTCCTTTCTTTGAAGCATCACATTCCAACACAAAGGTCTTTGTGAAATTAGGAAGGGATGGGACTGGAGTGGTGCACATTTCCATCTTCAAGGTTTGAAAATCTTGAGAAACAGCTGGAGTCCAAGTGAAAGAGTTATTTTTTAGGAGAGCAATGAGAGGTGTTGCAATCTTTCTATAATTCTTTACAAACTTGCAATAATAACCTATTAAGCCCAGAAATCCACACAAGATTTTGAGAGTCTTTGGGTGGGGCTAGTCTTGCATAGCTTCAATATTTTTAGGATCCACCCTGACATTGTCTTTTCCAACCAGATGACCCAAGTACTCTACTTCTAAGGTGCAAAAAGCACATTTAGACTATTTCAGGAAAATTTGGTGCTGAGAGAGTAGATGGAGAACCCGATCCACATGAGCAAGATGTTATGTCCAGGTCTTTCTATAGATGAGGATATCATCAAATAAAACTAAGTCAAAATGACAGGGAAAAGGATGAAAGACATGATTCATGAGGCTCTGGAAGGTGGAGGAGGTATTACATAAGCCAAAGGGAATGACCAAAAACTCATAGTGGTCCTCGTGAGTTCTAAAGGAAGTCTTGGGAATGTCTTCCTCTTTCATACATATCTGGTGGTAGCCTGAATGAAGATCAAGTTTAGTAAAGAATTAGGCGCCACTCAGTTCATCCAAGAGGTCATCAATGATAGGAATGGAAAATTTGTCTTTAATGGTAAGTTTGTTGAAGGCACGAAAGTCAGGAAACATTCGCCAATAACCTTATTTATTTAGGACCATGACCACAGCAGAAGAGTAGGGGCTCGTACTAGGGTGGATAATGCATGCATTAAGGAGTTCCTGGACCATTTTCTCAATTTCATTTTTTTTGGAAAAGGGGTGACGATATGGACAGATATTGGGAGGAAGGCTTTCGGGTACAAGGGGAATGGAATGATCATGAACACCACATGAAGGAGGGAGTCCCCAAGGAATGGAAAAGACTACTTGATGTTTAGAAAGGATGGCTTGGAGGTCTTGCAACACCAAGGGTGTTTCTATTGCTTGTATGGCATGGAGTTGAGAAATAACACCAGAATGACCCTTTTTTAGCATTTTTTCCATGCGATGGGAACTAATGATCTCAGGAGAACCGACGATGATGCCTTGGAACTTATATTGGTGGCCCTCCTGGTCAAATTGCATGGTTAATTCCTTAAAATCCATGAGAATGGGACCCAAATACCTTATCCAGTCTACACCCAACACAATGTCACAACCACCCATGTTGATAGCAAACATATGATATTTTAGGTGATAGTCACCAATTTGGAGACGCACATTTTCACAACGCCCTCCACATTTCATGGAGCCACCATTGGCAATCATGATTTGGAAATTATTGACAACATGGATGTAATAATGAGTTTCTTGGGCAATGCAGTGAAGAATAAAATTATGGGTGCTTCCACTATCAACCAGAATGATGACCTTCTGATGCTTGATGTAACCGATTAGCTTGAGGGTTTGGGGAGTGGAGAAGCCAGTGAGGGCATTGAGGGAAATGAATGGTTCTACTTTGAGAGGGTCTGAGGTAGGGCTTATGTCGGGGGTTTCAGGTGACTCAGACACAAGGGGAGTTTCAATATCCTCTTCCAAAATATCCTCGGAGATGGCCATAAACAAATTTTGTTCCTTACACTTGTGGCCCGAGAAATATTTGTCATCACAATTATAACAAATGTGTTTGAGTTGGAGTTTAGCCATTTCATCCCTGGTCAATTTTTGGATCTTTAGTGGAGCAGAGGGAGTAGTGGGATTTATTGGTTTAGGGAGAGGGATAAAGGAGGGTTTCCAGTTCTGAGAAGATACAACCTGTTGTGCTTCTTTATCTCTTTTACTAGCCTCCACCCAACGATGAGGCCGAGCCATGAGGACATGGGCCTGAATCTCATCCTTGAGGCCACTGATAAAACATTCTTGAAAAAATGCATCAGACATGCCCTCTGTCCGAAAAGCCAGGCCTTCAAAGGCAACTATAAAGTCTTCCAATGTTCCTAATTGTTTCAACTTTGTCAAACAACCCAAATGGTTGGTGTCAGTTTCAAAGCATTTGTAAATCTTTTCCACAAAGTGTGTCCAAGCAATATACCGTTGATGAGAAGTTTTTCTCCATTGCCACCATTGTCAACGTTCTTGATCTAGATGGAGAACACCATACCGGAGTTTTTCCAAGTCATCTTTAATGTCATATAAAGATAATTAATGTTTCATTTGTGTCACCCAAACAGTGGGGTCTGAGCCATCAAATTTGGTCACATCTACCCGCGGAAGGCGTAGGTCACGTTGAAAGTGATGGTTCTAAAAGTTATGGGAATGAGAGGAATGGTCACCTTCAGTATGTGGAGGTGAGGAAGAGGAAGGGTTATCTATAAGGATATGCAGTTTGGTGCAAAGTGCTGAAAAGACAGATTCAAGCTGGGTGGTGAGGTATTGTTTGATTTCTTCCATTGAGGACTACATGGTTGTACTAATGGTGACAACATTGGCACTAATTTGTTTCACTTCTTGTTGGGTCTTGATGAGACCATATTACAAGGTGTTGAAGTGAGCTTCTAAGTCTTGGCTACGGGTATGGACCATGAGGATGGGCGAACTGAAAAGGGGTGGGCGGAGTCAAAAAAATTTCCAAAAAATGATATGGATGAATGTGATAAGGGCAAAGAGATGAATCCAATGGAATAGGTCTCAAATAATGGTGAAAAAATTTCCAAACTTTTTTTGTTTGTTTGTTTAGACCTGTGGAGTTATACTTTGGTCTGAAGAATACTGCAAATAGGAAATGCCCAAATGTTTAACCAGAAAGAAATGTGTATTTACTTGGCAGCCCGAACATAGTTGCACGGCAATAGATCTTATTTGTTTTAATTTGTTTATGTTTTTGTCCCCAAGGGTTAAGTATTCAAAGGTTCTACAAAAAAGGGTTTTCCCTGTGCTATATCTCTCTGATATACATGCGGGGTCCAACAGTATTACTCATCCCAATATCTCAGGGCACTCACTATGGAGGATAGACTGTACCCTTAGCCATACTACCCGACTACCCAGGTACTAGAGAGTATCTTCCTGAGTGTTCTTCTTGGTGACACTATAGCAGTCAGGTGGCCGATCAGTTTATCTACAGAGGGCTTCAAGTAATCTAGGTCGATCTGTACACAGGTGTTGTCTAATGCGCTACCACTCGAAGGGGTACCAACAGGGGTTACAAGGGTGGCCAACAGATGTGCACTTAAGTACCACTTTTATTTTCCGCATGTATGAATCCCTCAATCGCGGGTTTATGCATGTAACGACAGATCTATGTGGCTTAAAGACACCAAAATACATCTCTACCTTGAAAAAAAAATTAACCCACAGTTTCTCCCGAGGAAAGTGCTCTGATACCACTTGTAATATACCAAATATAAAAAGTATGCAGAACAGAAATAAAATGCTAGAAATGGAAAAATAACAACAATATAACCAGAACATTCACCACAATAGCACTGAAATGATATAAGAATAACAAAAAAAATAACACTTTGAATCTGAAAGCAATGTTCATGGGCCTCTTAGAGGGGGCAAGGGGAAACCTCCAGTTGAACAGAGCTCTATTACAATAATATCCAAGCTAGGGTTCTCATACCCTCAAATCCTATTTATACTAAATATGTCTATCAAAAGAAGCATCCAGAGGAAGATCCTTCTGGAAGCGAAAGCTTCTACTAGGTATTCTTACATTCGACTTATACTATTTTATTGCAAGGCCTTATTAATATTGACCTTTATTACATCTGAATATATTGTTCTACCTATGTACGGGTTAGGACCCTAACACAAAAGACAAGGAAGTAGACAACATGGATTTTGTTGATCTTTATGAGGAAATGAAAGCCCTGGAGAGAAGGGTCATGGTGCAAAGATTTTGCATCCATTAGATAAGATTGGAGATAGATGGACGAGCATACCAACTAGGGGAGAAGTTGGAGGAAGTTAGGGATATACCAACAAAGGAGCTGACAGAAGGAAATTTTTCAGAGGAGGAAGATGAGAAGCAACTTAGTGATGAGACTGCGGAACTGGAATCTACAGCAGAATAGAAACTCAATGCCACAAGGGGGAGTAAAGACAACATGGGAGATCGAGTATATCCACCCACTAATAAGTCTGAAAAGGAGGAAGAGTTACAGCTGAGAAGACTTCATAAGAAGAGCCATCCATTGGATCTGTTAGACAGGGTGATAGAGGAGATAAGGAGGTTGATGTTGAGGTCAAAAGAAGTACTCAGTAAAGGGGAGATGAACAGAGGAGAGCCTACCATAGTAGCAGGGGAGAAAAATAAGAAGCAACAACAACAACAATGACATAGCTAGAGAGGAGCAAGAGGATAGCTCGAGAAAATAGATTGGGATCCAGGAGGATTTCAAAACTAGGGAAGAGGATCTCATGAGTAGAAGCTCATGATTTTCCTAGCAAGGGAGTATGATGCAGGAGCATCGCTCCACCTTAGAACATGTGCCAACACGCAGATGTGTAATGGATAAATGGAGAGGCGTTGACCCTCCCATTTTTAAATTTGAAATAATCCTATACAGATTATTCATGTTGTAAGGCTGATAAATTCCAAACCACGCCTTTGTACAAGTAGTGGTTAGGGTTTCCTTAAATGGTTACTTGTAGCGGGTCTATATCGTAGTCACTTCTAGACATTCATTTATGTAATTTAGCCATAGAAGTATGGTGTTGTAACTGGGATAACAATGGCACTAAGGCGGTGAAGAGGATAATCTTGTGGGAGCCCTCTTTTGTAATTAGGAGACGTAGGAGATTGGAGAGAGATCTCAGGTAGAGGAGAGAGAGTCTTAGGAGGCCTTAAGAGGTCTTAGAAGTTCTGAGAGAGAACTTGAGAGAACTAGGACTTTGTCACAGTCCAGTTTTTGTAATCATCAGTATAGACACACAAAGATAATAGAAAATAATTTTTTCCTGCATATTGTTGTTCATGTATTTTTTATTTCATAAATGAATTCTTTAGATGTATGAAAGTTTTTCATTTAAAGTAGGAAGATAGATTTTTTTTATCTTTGTTCAGTTCTTTTATATCGTTCTGGGTTCTTTAGGATGTGCAAGGAGTGCACAACGGAACGTTATAAGTTTTGTAGCCAGTGCAAGGAGTGTGCATCTGAATCTCTCTGTTGACTTCAGAGGAGAATGTGCCAGGAGGGCACACCAGGATAGTTTTCAGACTCAAAAGGAGCTTCAAGGTTATTGAACACCTTGGAGGTAAGACTATGTAGAGAACGAACAGGGAAACAAAATATTGAAGGTTATGTAAAGCTATGTCAAGTGGTCATCGAGCAAGTGCAAGTACACGAGAATAACTCTATTTAGATTTCAAAAAAAAGAGAAGTGTCAAGGAGAAGACACTCACAGAGTATTGGCACAGGGGCAGACCTAGGGTTCAGCTACAAGGGCACACCAACAAGCCCTAACTACTGGCCCTTTCGGCAACACCTACGAAGCATATGCAGTCTCACCCAAAGAATTTATGGGGGGGTTGCAGGAGAGAGATGTCTACAACCAAGGGAAATATCAAGTGGGTTTAATACAATAACAACACAATATTCATATGTTACTTATCAGCTTAGATCTACTATGCCCATATATTTATTAGATATAACATGGTAATGCAATCACAGTATATAAAATGGCAAAGATAGAAGACCAATCACACATAACACAAGATATATGTGGTTCACCATCTCTCTAGGGATACGTCCACAGAATTATTCTTTATAATATATTAAGTTGAAGAATACAGTTCTTGTATGCGCTCTTAGATAGAATATCTTCTCTCTTCTCCTCTCTTTCTCTCCCCTCCCTATGCACCCAGGTGTAGGGTTGATCTTTGTACCCAGCTAAAGATCTTACAATACCAGAAGGCTCTCACTCTTAGCACTTCTTTCTTACACAACAATAATCTCTCATTACATACCAACAACAACGAATGAACAATAACTAGATCGAACCTTCTTCCTTCATGTAGGTTCTTATTTATACATTACAATCAATCACCAAAATCCTTAGCTCGAAACCTAGGTGTCCAAAACCCTAGATACCAAAACCATAGGTGTCTAAAACCCTAGGTTAACTTGACCCATATTTTCAAGGCTTCGCCATCCTGTCTTTCCTTCCTTCTCGCGTGGTGCTCCAAAGTATCTAATGGTGGATTTTTTCTTCTTGTTGAGTTGTCCACAATCCTTCTTTCTTTCTTATTTGTCATCCCCAATCTCCTCGTCTGACGGCTTACTTTGCTCCATCTTTTCTTCTCTTTTGCCTACTTTGACCCAGTATCAGTCACTATGTCTTCCGGGAAGTTCACATTCTCCCTTTTCTTCCTTGATCTTCACGTACTTCCATAACCAAGGGCCAACAGGCCCCCAACACTCACCTATGACTTGTCCCAAGGCAGTTCATATCTCAGCTTCCTATTTTACTTTGAATTCGGACTGCGTAGTGCAACCTCTTCTTTTTGTTCGATGCCTCCTCTCCTTCCTTGTGCAGACTGTATTTTCTATGTTTGCTACCCAGTTTCAAGTGAACCTGGTACCTAGACCCTTTTCCTCTTGTGTTTATTGAGAGATGCGGGGTAGCTGGTTTTCATAGTACAATTTCAACTGGCTCCCATTCACTAATCCTTCCTTCCATTCTCCCTTCAATGTCTTCAATTACGCAGTTCCTCCTCCTGTAACATAAGTGACCTCATATGGACCGATCCAATGTGTTCTAAACTTCCCAAGATGATTGATGAACTTACTTTCATATACCAGTACTATATCACCTTGTCTAAAAGCATTTATCTTGATGTGATTGTCATGGTAGGCCTTCTCTCTTTCCTTCTGAACATGCTGATGGAATCCTGAAAATTCGTCTGTAAAATAATATACTTCCTGGCCTCCCACATTATCTAACACTTCGTCAGTGAATGGTGTAGGGAAGGGGTTAGGAAAAAAAGCATCATCCAGCTTCCTAATATCTATGCATATCCTGATCTCTCATGTCTTCTTGTCTTGCACCACCATAGGGCTAATCCATTCTAACTCTTCGACATGTTCTATAATCCCTGCTTCCAGTATTCTGTCGAGCTCAATCTTCACTTTCTCCTTATATTTAGGGTTCAATCTGTAGGATCTCTGTTTAACTGGTCTTGCATCTAGATTTAAAGGAATCCTCATTTATCCCATAATACTTTTAATTCCCTTCATATTAGTGAACTTGGTTGGAAACAAGTCTCGATATTCATACAGTAACTCTGTAATTTTGTCAATGGTAGCAACATCCCAATAATCTCCAACATTTGCAAACTTTGGTGACTTCTCTGTCCCAATATTGACCTTATTAATCTTGATTGGTTGTCCAATGAATGGTAACTTGACTCCTGGTCCTTCCACATCTCTCTGGCCTTCTGTTTCTGTGATGTTCACCTTCCTCGGATCATCATCTTCATCAACATTGATGTTGTAACACCCTTGCAATTTCTGGAGAGGCGTAGTCCATTCATCCTCTTCTTGTTCCAAAGGAAGGCTAGATGCCTCCTCGAATAATTTCTGTCTCACAATCTGGAATGCTTGATCTACTGAAGGATATTGACTTTCAAATAAGAAGGTGGTTACAAAATTCTGAGTCTTACCTTTCCAATTTGTAGTGATGAGGCGCAACTCTACTTGAAGGTACCAATTGATAGGTGTCGTGTTTAGTGTGTTGATGAATTTGTGTACCCACTGTTCTTGAGCAACATTGCTCCAAGATTTCTCACAGCTTCGCACATGGTTCTTTGGGCAGCTTTGACTTGTATACCAAACTTTGCAACCTTCTACTTGTGTTGAGAACCGAGTTATCATCAGGGTACAACATTGTACCCATTCTGTAATGTTGTTTTTGTGTGTCCCCCGCCATCTTGTTGGGGTTTCTTTCAAGGCCTCATCCATTGCCAACAATATTTTTTGTATTGGTACACTTCTTTCAAAGTTCGACAAGTAGGTTTCTAAAGGATTTAGACAATCAAAGGTGGGTAAGTTACTAAATGTTGTGTCGATCCAGAGAACTTCTCTGGTTAATCTAGCACATATTCTTGTAGATACTTCGTACATCTTATTCTACCAATTCTCTAGTGCTTCTTCTGAGTCTGATGAACATGTGTTATCACTTCTCCAGCTTAGGTTCCCATTGGTTGTAGGATTAATGTAATCTTATTGTCTGGATGTTAATTTGTATATGTTTTCCAGTTCATATGTGTGATCTTATTCTCTGATAGGTTCTGTGTATCACTGACCTTCATCTAGATCTAGAGATGCAATAAACCTAAGGCCATCTCTTTCAAAATCCATACGTCTCTTCTTCAAATCAACCACAATGGAATTATTGAAAGCCCAATCAATTCCTAACAGTGTAGGGTAAGGAAAGTTATCATCAACTATCTCAATTACCTCAAAATATGCAAACGTTCTTACTATGTCGATGTCCACAGGGACATGATCCAATCTTCCAAAGGGGATGACAGCTTGTTGATTGGTCATCCTGAGCCTAATAGGGGAATATATCAACTTCGGTTTTCCCATCAGTGCCCAGGTTTTCTTCGTCATGACATTGACCTTTGACCCTAAGTCAAGGACCACATAATCTATCTCATACTCTCCTATTTGAGAATTCAAATGTAATTCCTTATTGGTCCTTCTCTTCTTTCCAATTTGATGTACTACCCTATTCAATAAGGGTTTTATATTTCCTAGCTCATATTTTCTGATTAAAGTTTGTAGTTGTTAATGTTTATGCCATTATTATAGTTCTTTGCATTTCAATAGATAATAGAAACATAAGAACAATATCACTGAGAAATACACATCCACAAGAGACACAACATTTATCCTGGGAAACCCTCTAGGGGAAGAAAACCCAGCAAAAATTCCTTAATATAAATAGCCAATATAATGCCAAGAGATCTTATGATAAAATAGAAAGTCCTCTCCCAAGATATGTGCCACTCTCTCTCTCCTTTGCTGGCAACAGATCAGAACTTGTCTCTTAAACCGAGCAAGTGAGTTGTGATCAAATGAGGTGCTAACCTCCTTTATTTATACAAATTCTAGCACGTGTGAAGTGTCTCTTCACTAGAAGGGCCGACTTCTCAATCTGGGTGGGTAAACCCACCTTTATTATATTTCTAGGTCTCTTAATTAACTGTTGGGGTCGACTTCTTATTCTACCTATTATAATTGTCTGTTGACCAATCCGCAAAAGGGGATTTGGTCCTATTACAATAACCGACATGATCAATCCACAATGGGGATTGATCCTATGAATAAAATATCAATAATAATAAGAATACTCTTTGCAGTTACATTATTTCAACACTCCCCCTTAACAAGAAGGGTATTCTTCAGTAGCATTATGCGAGAGAGAGAGAGGATAGCATCATCAACAACATCAAGTGGGAGGACAACATCATCAATATCATCTTGGCTGGTGTATCTATAAATCATTGGAAGTTTTCTTCATCGGTAGGATCGTCATTCTCGAGAGAATTCCATCATCATCTGCATCAATATGTATCAGTATAAAAATGATACCTCATCACAACACTAGGTTGGCCAATCACAGTACTAGACTGGCTCTATGACACAGTTGTTAAGTTGGTATCTCAATGCAAGTCACATCTTGCTTTACGTCTAATAACTAGGTCAGAAGCAAGGTATACATCATCTTGCTTGGCGTCTAAAAATTGGGTCAGAAGCAAGGAACCATCTTGCTTTACGTCTAACAGCGAGGTCAGAAGCAAGGAACACACACATCATCTTTCTTTACGTCTAACAACGAGCTCAGAAGCAAGGAACACACACATCATCTTGTTTTACATCTAACAGCGAGGTTAGAAGCAATGAATCATCTTTCTTTACGTCTAACAGCAAGGTCATAAGCAAGGAACACACACATCATCTTGATTTACGTCTAACAACAAAGTCAGAAGCAAGGAACACACACATAATCTTGCTTTATGTCTAAGAGTGAGGTCAAAAGCAAGGAATCATCTTGCTTTACGTCTAATAACGAGGTCGGAATCAAGGAACACATATACTCCCCCTTTCAGAGAGGGTACTTTCGGACTATACCAAGCTTATCTCGAAAGTGTTCAAACTTTACACGAGATAGAGGTTTGGTCAACACATCAGCAACCTGTTCATCTGTGCTAACATATAGGAGCTTCAAGGCTCCTCTCTGCACCATGTCATAGATGTAATGATACCGAATCTCTATGTGCTTCGACCTGTCATGGAATACAAGATTCTTTGTCATCTTTATGCAGCTCTGGTTGTCACATAGGATTGTGGTTGCTTCCATCTCTAGGTCAAATAGACTGGTCAGCAACTTTCAAATCCATATAGCTTTGCAGCTAGCAGAACATGCGGCAATGTACTCTGCTTCCGCTGTGTTGAGAGAAATAATGGATTGCTTCCTACTCTGCCACAAAATCATGGCTGATCCCAAAGTGAAACAACATTCATAAGTGCTTTTTCTGTCAGCAATGCTTTCTGCCCAATATGAATCAGTGTATCCACTCAATGTGAAATTATGATCTCCATCATAACTGAGACCATAATCTATCGTACCTTTAAGGTACCTCATCACATGTTTTGCAGCTACTAGGTGAACACGTCTGGGCTCTACCAGAAACTGACTCAAGGTGTTCACGGCAAAACAAATGTTTTCTCTGGTGTTCGTCAGGTACATTAGCTATCCAATAATTTGTCTATACAGTGTGGCATCTATCAAGTCTGATGAAGTATCAACCAACAACTTCATCTTCACTTCCATGTGTGTATTCATGGGTTTTCATTCCAGCATGTTGAATCTCTTTAAGATCTCGACCATGTACTTCCCTTGGTTAAGGAAGATCCTCTATGGACTCTGCCATACCTCAAGACCTAAGAAATAATGCATTAGGCCAAGGCCTTTCATTTCAAATTCAGAGGAAAGTCTCCTTTTACATTCAGCGATGAGTTTTTCTTCTCCAGTTAAGAATAAGTCATCCACATATAGCAGTAAGATTGTTGGCTCATTATCCATAATTTTGAAGTAGAGATTTGAGTTGGCTTTACTCTTGGTAAATCCTAAGCTCGTCAAGAAACTGTCTATATGGCCATATCAAGCTCTAGGAGCTTGCTTCAATCCATATAAGGCTTTCTTCAATCTGCAGACATGAGACTTCCTTTCTTCAACCTCAAATCCTTGATATTGCTCTATATACACTTCCTCTTCGATGAGACCGTTTAGGAAAGGTTGTCTTTACGTCCATCTGGTGCAGCTTCCACTTCATCTTAGCTGCAAGAGCTACGATGGTCCTGATCAAAGTGTATCTGGCCACAGGAGTGAATATCTCTTCATAGTCAATGCCTTCCTTCTGGGAAAAGCCACGAGCAAYAAATCTTGTTTTATATTTCTCAATACTTCCATAAGCAACATGTTTTATTTTCATTTTGATGATACCACATCCTTACTTTTTGGTCTGGGAACTATTTCCCATACATTGTTCTTTATTATGGATTGGTATTCCTCTGTCATGGCATCTTCCCATTCCTTCTTTTGAATGGCTTCTTCAAAGCAGGTAGGCTCCTCATCTAGGAGATCACACATCAAAGCCATGTAACTAGAGAATGGCTTTGGTCTTTTCACCTATCTTGAGGTTCCTTCTGGAAAACCATACTTCTCTCCATCTTGAATAAGCTCTCTTTCCCAAGAAGTCTTTCTTTTATGGGAGAAGGTCATTTGAGGAGGTTCTTGAACTTTTGTTACATCATGGTCTTCAAGAGTTTCCTCATCAGGGGAAGTTACAACTTCCCTCACTGGTTCTGCAGCTCTGGGAACTTCCCTCACAGATTATGTAATCCTGGGAATTACTGGTTCCTCTTCATATACTTCTTCAAGCTAGCATCTTCTTGATTTCTTAAGTGTTGCTTCTTCATCAAGGTCACGTCCCTGTTGATCTCAATGTGGTGGTGACCTGGTATATAGATTCTGAAGGCCTTGGAGACCTCACAGTATCCCACAAATATTCCCTTCTTTCCAGAGGGTTCCATCTTGTTTCTCTTCTCTTTCAGAATGTGTATGAAGATTGGGCAACCAAATATTTTGAGATGGATTACTTCTGGCTTCTTTCCGGTGAACATCTCTTCCGGGGTCTTGAACCCAAGTGTGTAATGGAATAATCAGTTCTGCATATAAACCGTTTCTATTGCTGCTTCTACCCATAAGCACATAGGAAGATCTTGATCATGGATCATAGTCTTCACAGCTTCCATAATTGTTTTGTTCTTCCTTTTAGCTACACCATTTTGTTGAGGATTATAGGGAGTAGTAAGTTCCCTCTTGATCCCAACATCTCTGCAGAAGTTCACGAACTCTTTTGAGGTATATTCTCCTCCATTATCTGACATGAGTATCTTAATCTTCCTTTCAGAAAGATTCTATATCAAGGCTTTAAATTCCTTGAATTCGTTGAATACTTCATCTTTAGATTTCAAGAAATATATCCAGGTCTTGTGAGAATAGTCATCAACGAATGACACATAGTATACATACCCACTAATGGAGGATGATGGCATTGGGCCACATACGTCTGAATAAATGAGTTCCAGTACTCCTTCTGCTTTGTTGTCCCTCTTTGGAAAAGGGATCTTGATATTCTTCCCTTGCGCACATCCATTGCATATGCCTTCCTTATCACCCTTGAGTTCTGGTAAACCTGTGACAACTTTTCATATGTATGGTAGCGCCTTGTAGTTGATGTGGGCCAATATTCTATGCCAAAGTTCGCATGAGTTTTCAATGGCATGGTTCATGGCAGTCTCTGGGTGACCCTTTAGCTTATATAAGACATTTTCTTCATTTCCAATGACGATTGCTTCATTTATGGTTTCTCCTCTAGCCCACATAAGATATTCTCCATCTATAAAGGAAACTCTATATCCTTTCTTGTCTAAAGCTGATATGGAAAGTAATTTCTTCTTCAATCTTGGTACATAGAGTACGACCTTCATCTTTATTGAGTTTTCTGAATCTAGCTTGTAGTTTGATTCTCCCACTCCCTTGATGGGATATTGGTAATCATCTCCAAGTGTTACTTTTTGAGAAAACTTCTTTTCTGAAATAAAAGAGAGAGTATTTCTCTTACCCGTCATGTGCTTTGATGCACCACTATCAATGAGCCATGTGTCCTCTCCAGGTGTTACCGATCCTGAGAGGGCCAAGATCAAGACATGGTCCTTGATCATCTTTGTAGGTGGCTCTTCACCTTCGACAATGTGGGCATGTTGTCTCTTATGTTTTCTCTTGTATTCTTCTCTTTTGACTGGACAAGAATTCACCTTGTGTCCCATCTTATCACAATGATAGCATTGTATAGATGAGAGATCGCTTTCCTTGTGTTGTCCTTTCTTCTGAAATCTCCTTGGATGAGATTCTTTGTTATTGGATTTGTTTGATGGTTGAGGCTCTCTATGAGTCTCCCTTTTGAGGTAGGGTTTCTTCCTTCCTCCTTTGGTGTGGGTGGCTAGGGCTTGATCGTCATCCCTAGCTAGTAGCGCTTCACGATTCGATACTCTTGTTTCTTCTTGGATGCATTCTTCCCATAGGCTGTCGAACTTCAATTTCTCCTTTCTGGCACATATCGTCTAGATGAAGTCATCCCAAGGTCTTGTAAGATGATTTAGTGTCGTCATTATGATTTCATCTTCATCTATGGTATCTCCAATAGATTCTAGCTGTTCTTTGAATTCTGAGATTCTGGAGAAGTATTCCTGAATCATTTCTCCTTTCTTCATCCTTGTATTCTTTAGTTGAGTTCTAAGATTCATTTTTCAGTTTATGTTCTTTCCTTCATATAGGCTGGTCAAGGCATCGAACATTTATTTCAGGGTCTTCTTGGATGACACATAAGGGATCATATGGTCCTTGATTGAATCTACAATGATTCTTTTGGCCCTTATTGTGTCCTTTTGATGCTTTGTCTTTTCTGCGGCATCGTCGGGTTCTGGTACTTCATTTTTGATGAATCTTGCTAGACCATTCTCTTCAAGAATTAGGCCAATCCTATACTTCCAGGAACATAATTTTTCCACTCCTTCTAACTTTTCAATAAGCTTAATGCTTCCAGACATCTTTACTTGGAGCTAGGAAAATGACCGAAAAATGAAATTTCTCAAAATCAAAATTTGAACTTACCAGGAGATGTGCTTGGCTGAGGTGAGCTGCTTGGTGTGTTTGGATCTGAGAAAATCCAACTTTTTCCCCTTCAAATCTGATCTATGGATTTCTAGACTGGTGCTTCTGGTACTTCTAGTACTCTGGTACTTTTGGTACTTCTGGTACTAGTTTTCTGGTACTTCTAATACTTTTGTGAAACTAGGGTTTCACTTTATGGGAGATCTAGCCACTGAAAAGGTGTGTTGAAGGTGCCAAAATGATCCTTAGGGGAGGGAACAACTTTCTAGGTGGTTTTGAAGCTGAAAAACTTCACTTTTGAAAAAACCCTAATTTGCAGGTACTACAACAATGACGTTTTTCTCTTGTGAAATATGCTTCCTTTAGGTTGGATCTGATACCATGTTAATGTTTATACCATTATTATAGTTCTTTGCATTTCAATAGATAATAGCAACATAAGAACAAGATCACTGAGAAATACACAACCACAAGAGACATAGCATTTATTCTGGCAAACCCTCTAGGGGAAGAAAACCCAGCAAAACTTCCTTAATATAAATAGCCAATACAATGCCAAGAGATCTTATGCTAAAACAGAAAGTCCTCTCCCAAGATATGTGCAACTCTCTCTCTCCTTTTCCGGTAACAAATCAGAACTTGTCTCTTAAACTGAGCAAGTGAGTTGTGATCAAATGAGGCGCTAGCCTTCTTTATTTACACAAGTTCTGGCACATGTGAAGTGTCTCTTCACTGGCAGGGCCAACTTCTCAATCTGGGTGGGTAAACCCACCTTTATTATATTTCTGGGTCTCTTAATTAACCATTGGGGGTCTCTTAATTAACTGTTGGGGACGACTTCTTATTTTTCCTATTATAATTGTCTGTTGACCAATCCGCAAAAGGGGACTTGGTCCTATTACAATAACCGACATGATCAATCCACAATGGGGATCGATCCTATGAATAAAATATCAATAATAATAAGAATAATCTTTGCAGTTACATTATTTCAACAGTAGTTATTGTATAGCACTTTCATCATGAATCAACTTAATACAAGTATATAGAAATTCCATGAGCTTGCTTACCTCTTTTCCTTCTTTTGGCGAAGCAGACTGATCAAATGCAAGAGGCATTCCATATTCTCTCACTTATGTTCTTGTCTTCGATGAGGAACCCTAGTCTCCTTTGAATTCTTTTCTTGCCTCCTCAAACATTTGTCTTTCTTTCTTTGCATAAAACATATGTGTCTTCTCTGTATCTTTTATGATTCCTGAGTCTTATGTAGTCTTTCCTTGGATCAATTTGTCTTCTCCTGTAACAGTGCCTCCTCTAATGATAACAGTGACTCTAGGGTATTCTCTGTGAGTTTCAGCATATATCAGTTGCACTTGTGAGTTTCGCTGAGGTCCTCGTCTTTCCTTAAGCTTAGCTGGCAACACAGGACAATATTCTATAACATGTTCAAACGAGCTACAGTAGTTGCAAGTAGTACAAGGGTTCTGAAAATCCCTTGCGAGGTGTCCTGGTTGTGCACAGTTATAATAGATTATCCATCCTCCACCTCGACCCATTCCTCCTCCTTGTCCTCTTCCTCCGAATCCACCGCGAGGATTGAAGTTTCCTCTCCCAGGTGAGTTATATTGTGTAGTGTTTCCTTCTTGTTTCACTTCACCTTGAATATTGTATATGTCTCTTGACCTTTCCTACATGAGATCATAAGCCCTACAATCTCTATCATCATGTCCCATGGACTTACAGAACATGAAATACAAATTTGTGGGTGTTTGAACATACTTTTTCATGTAATAGCACTCACCCAAGCAATGTCTATTTCTACATGCCTTGCACCAGGTTAAGGTGACTTGCTTCAAAGGGCTCAGAGCTCCAGAAGCCAAGTATTCATTGAAGAGGGGACAATGTTCCTTATCATGGAATTCTGATATGAACCTGACATACCAGATGTCTTCTCTCTTATCTTTTCCCTTGTCTTTCTTCATATATTCGACCTGCAGAGACAAACTAGTTAGTTGACTCCAGATCTGGCTCATACCTAAGCTGGATTCTCCCATAGGCACTGATTCTATTTTCATGGCGATCTCTAGTGCCTCAAAATGCGAAGCAATCTTCTATTGCATCAGAGGGACTCTGATGTGTGGTAAGGGGGCAGTAAGGACCCTTTCTTTGTTTTGCTCATCTGGGATCTGAAAAGTCAATCGGCATGTTAAGATTTTGAATCTCTGATCGAATTCCCATATAGGTTCAGCTACCTTCTGCTTGATCTCTTTCAACTCTGTAATACATTGTGACTCTGACTTGGGTTTCTTGAACTATGCAATTAGCACATTCTTAATCTTATTCAGTGGCTTAGGCTATGCAATTCCTTGGATAAGCTTCATGTACCAGCGCAGTGCACGATCTCTTAGAGTGGTACTAAATTGGGTTCTTTTGACATCTTGGTCGGTGACATTTTTAATATTCCATATGGCTTCACATAGGAACTAGTGCTAATCAGGATCTTCAAATCCATCTCCCCTAAAGATAGGAAGCCTCATTTCATATGCCATATATATTCCTAGGGTTCCTGACTGAGTATGTGGTGGAATACTAGTGACAGTTCTCTGAATATTCTTGTGGTTGGGATTACTCTAATCGCTTAATACTACTAAATAGTACTTACTTCAATAGTCTGCATAGTTTCTAAAGTTTCAGGTTCTTCTCAGTGAATCTCTTCAACTTTTCCTTCTTCTTCCCTAGTGGGTTCTAAATGCTCTTCATCCGCCAGATCTGCCTCTTCTCCACTATAGAAACCCTTGTCCCCACAGTTCTACTTGAATAGGTTTGCAAGGTGAAATTCTCTGAACACTCTCCCACTGTGTGTATGTCCAACTTTTGTGTCATTGTTGCTGTCTGAATTCTTGAACACTAGCTTTCCTAGATCCGACCAACCTACTGTATCTTCAAGATGTTATTTTCATGCAATAGCATATTGAGTTTCAACTTCAAGAATTGTAATACTTTCCCTCTGGGTCCCTTGAAGAAATATCTCTTGGCTTGGATAAATGACTCTACTCTATCAACAGCAAACTTGGTGATGTACCCTCCAATGGTGCTATCAAACCAGTGATCTACTTCTCTTTATACGGCGTTATCAGCTCTCTTGACCTTCTTGATCAGATCTGATATCCAAACCACAAGAGGTCTAGATCAGATCTCAAACTGGGTATCTACTAACCTAGCTAACCACTCTTATAGCTCTTGATGGATTCCCCGGAAGAAAATCTCGTGTACATTAGTAAAGATATATTTCTCCAACCAAACCTCTGTACTAATATTAGGGTTCTTGTTATGGGCTTCAGCAAAGTCCTTTTCTTGATCCTCTATCCACTTTTGAGTCTTTGTCTTTGATGGAAACCACCTTGACATTCCCTCAAGAAGATTCCTATCCCGGCAACAGAACCATTTGTTGGCACAGGGTTTAGCTCCAAGATCAAACCAAAAATACCTAACTACTGGCCCTTTCGGCAACAACTACGAATCAAATGCAGTCTCACCCAAAGAAATTATGGGGGGGTTTCAGGACAGAGATGTCTACAACCAAGGGGAATATCAAGTGGGTCTAATACAATAACAACATAGTATTCATATGTCACTTATCAGCTTATATCTACTCTTCAAATCTATTTATCAGATCTAACATGGTAATGCAATCACAGTATATAAAATGGAAAAGATAGAAGACCAATCACACATAACACAATATATACATGGTTCACCCTCTCTCTAGGGCTATGTCCATAGAATTCTGATTTATAATATATTAAGATGAAGCATACAGTTCTTGTCTGTGCTCTTAGCTAGAAGATCTTCTCTCTTCTCCTCTCTTTCTCTCCCCTCCCTGCGCACCCAGCTGCAGGGTTGATCTTCGCACCCAACTGAAGATCTTACAATACCAGAAGGCTCTCACTCTTAGCACTTCTTTCTTACCCAATAATAATCTCTCATTACATACCAACAACAATGAATGAACAACAACTAGATCGAACCTCCTTCCTTCATGTAGGTTCTTATTTATACATTACAATCACTCACCGACATCCTTAGGTCGAAACCTAGGTGTCCAAAACCCTAGATACTGAAACCCTAGGTGTCTAAAACCCTAGGTCAACTTGACCGATATTTTCAGGGCTTCTCCATCATGTCTTTCCTTCCTTCTTGCGCGGTGCTCCAAAGCATATAATGGTGGATTTTTTCTTCTTGTTGAGTTGTCCATGATCCTTCTTTCTTGCTTATCTATCATCCCCGATATCCTCATCCAACAACTTACTTCGCTCTGTATTTTCTGCTTGTTTGCCTACTTAGACCCAATATCAGTCACTGTGTCTTCCGTGAAGTTCGCATTCTCCCTTTTCTTCCTTGATCTTCATGTACTTCCATAACCAAGGGCCAGCACAGAGTTAATGAATACTTTGTCGGCTCCACAAGGAGTGTTTGAGAATAAGTCTCCAAGAGGGAACTTATATCCCTTCAAGGAGTGAAAGGGTTGATACAGAGTTGTTGAATACTCTGGAGGAAGACTTGTGCAAGGAGTGTATCAGGCCAACACTCTGATGAAGTGTTGAAAGACTTCCATCTGAAGGCCAGTCATAGCACAAGGAGTACAAGTAGAGAGAACTTGTTCCAAGTTCCAAAGCTCAGGAGGTTGAGAACAGAGTGTGCCAGGAGTAGCACTAGAAGTATTCTAAAGATGCAGAAGGGTCGAGTCCCTTGGAGACTGAGCAAGATGAAAGCTCAGAGAGAAGTAGTTCAAGTTTGCACACAGAGTGCAAGTGTGCATCCGGGCCGAGGATAAATTACATTGCCAAAGCTCAGGAGAAATAGCATTTCCAGAACGCAAGTGAGGCCCAAATTCAGAGGGCTCGCAGAGGAATAAAAGGTCGAAGCCTTTGAAACGTTGGAAATATTTCAAGTCAGGAAGAAATCCAAAGATCAGAAGGAGGAGAACAGCATATGTCAAATCATCTGCAGAGGAAAGGATCTAGATCTTTGAATATCATATCCAGACCATGAGAAGTGAGCATGCAAGAGGGATCAGATCAAAACCATCAGATCTGAGCTCATGGACCAACAGTCATTGGATCCAGAGGAAGGTTCATAGGGTTTAAACCTTAGAAAGGTGCACAGAAGAGTGGACTAAGAGGAAGTCCTGAAATCTTCGGGACCATCCATCGTTAGAGGATAGGTGGTAGCAGATCATCATTTTGCTGACTCGCAGGAGGGAGAAATCAAATGGTAGAGTTCTAGGAATTCGTGAGGCCCGATTTCACGATTTGATAGTAGCCGTCAAATCCAGAGGAGTGCGAGCTTTGTTTTGGCACTACGAAATTTCAGCATTTCGGGACCCGGGAGGGTGAAGGAAACAATAACCCAAAAGTTGCGACACGCAAAACCCCAACATAATCAAGACTATCAGATCGTGGAAAGGATCAGGACCGTTGGTCTGTGGAGAAGAGATATCACAATTTTGACTATCGACGAGGGGAGGAACCTTGCATTGTGAACCCCCAATACGCGAAATCCGAACGCACTCAGAGGTTGAGCCCCAGGTCACAGCCAAGGGTCACCATAGGAGGATTCAAAGGGAGGAGCTAGAGACCGTTAGCCCATTTTAGGATTTTGGGACTTGGAGGAGAAAGGGTGCCTTACACCGTGAACCCTCGATTCATGAAATCTCTACGTGCCCTTTTTTAGGGTTAAGTCTATGGTCACGCCAATGGTCACGAGGGGTGGAGGTTTACACCTAGCACTTGTGTGCATGGGTGTAACTTCTAGAAGGACCTGTGGTTATATGTATTGAGGATTCCAATTGGGAATCAAAGATTCATTTCATCTTAAGAGAATTTGAACGATCCTTGACCGGGAGGTCAGCGGACCCTGCCAAGGTAGAGGTAGGGGGTCTGCATCACCAAGGATGGATGACGTAATGGATTTCTTAAGCGGAGCAAACTATATTTAAAAAATACATTTGAAAAGTGGGTATCACCAGATAAGGATGAGAGAAGGTGATGAGTGGAAAAATTTCTTCAAAACAAATGAGGGATTGTATGAATGGCTTGTTATGTTGTTTGGCTTAACAAATGCCACAAGTAATTTTATGAGGTTGATGAATGAAGTGTTGAAATATTTTATTAGTAATTTTGTAATTGTATATCTTGATGATATATTGGTCTTCAGTAAAACTGAAGAAAATCATTTGAGGAACTTAACATTAGTGATGATGAGGTTGCAACAAGAGAAGTTGTTGATAAATTTAAAGAATTCCTCTTTTATGAAGACAAAACTCATTTACTTGGGTTTTCTGATCTCTTCAAATGAATTGAAGATGGATCCTGAGAAGGTGAGAGAAATCAGAGAATGGTCATCACCAAGGAGCATATTTGAGGTGAGAAGATTCCATGGATTAGTGATTTTCTATGGGAAGTTCATTATAAATTTCAGTGAGATCGGTGCACAGATGATGGATACAGTGAAGAAAAGACACAAGTATTTCAAATGGATAGAAGAGGCTGAGAAAAACTTCAATATATTTAAGGAGAGGATAACAAAAAAATTGATTCTGGTCTTGCCATATTTCAGGAAGACATTTCAAGTGAGATATGATGCAAGTGGAGTTGCAACTGGAGCGGTCTTGATCCAAGATAATAGACATGTTGCATATTTGAGTGAGAATTTGAATGATACTAAGAGAAATTACTCCACATATGATAAATATTTCTATGCCATAATTCAAGCCTTAAAGAAATGGAGGCACTACCTTGTTCCAAAAGAGTTTGTTTTGTATAGTGATAATCAGGCTTTACAATTCTTAACCAGACATGAGAAGTTAAATCAAAGACATGCTAAGTGGATAGTGTTTATGCAAAATTTCACTTTTGTCATTAAACATATTTCTGGTAATTATAACAAGGTTGTTGATGCATCGAGTAGGAGATGTTTAATTCTACATGAATTCCAAGTGAAAACCTTAGGGTTTGAACACCTTAAGGAAATGTATTATGATGATCCATATTTCAAAGAGAAATATGGAGTGTGTGTGAATCATGTGCTTATAGACATAATTCAATGGATAGAGTACCTGATTCAATATGTGTTGTTGTTTAAAGGGTTCCAGTTGTGTATACCAAAGTTCTCAATGAGAGAGAATTTGTTGAAGGAAAAGCATTATGGAGGTCTAGCCGAACATTTCGGCCATGACAAAACATTTGCACAGTTGAACAATTCATACTATTGGCCAAGTATGAGAGAAGAGGTGAATAATTTTGAGAACATATCTAATATTTTCTAGTATGCAAAGGGAAAGAAGCAGAATATTGGGTTGTATCAACCATTGCCTATTTCAGAGAGGCCCTGGGATGCAATAAGCATGGATTTTGTGTTGGGATTGCCAAGGAAAAAAAGGGGAAGTGATTCCATATTTGTGGTATTTGACATATTTTCAAAGATGGAACACTTTATCCCATGCCATAAGACCAGTAATGCAATGCATGTTGCCAACTTGTTTTTCAAGGAAGTTGTGAGACTTCATGGATTGCCCAGGAGTATTGTTTCAAACAGAAATATCAAATTTGTTGGTCATTTATGGAGGACATTGTGGAAAAAGATGGGAATAGAACTATCCTTTAGTTCTACATATCACCCTCAAACAAATGGACAAACTAAGGTGGTGAACCAGATTTTAGGAGATTTGTTGAGAAATTTGGTCACTGGACATCATAGTCAGTGGGATCAGATTCTAGCACAAGTAGAGTTGGCATACAATGACTCAGTAAATAGAAGTACTGGAAAGATACCATTTTAGATAGTATATGGAATGAAGCCAAGGGGAGTGTCAGAGTTAAGATATCTGGAGCAAAGTGAATTCAGAAGCATTGGAGCCGAAGACTTCATTGCAGTAATGCAAGAGCTTCATAATCATATCAAAGAGCGGTTGTAGAGGAGTAGCATCGAATATAAACGCAGAGTTGATCAACATAGGAGGAAAATTCAATTTGAAGTGGGAGATCAAGTTCTAGCACATCTTAGGAAGGAGAGGTTCCCTGGATGAACATATAACAATTTGAAGATGAAGAAGATAGGACTGTGAAAGATCCTAAGAAAAATTGATGAGAATGCTTATGAGATAGAGCTTCCAGAAGATGTGGGTATATCACGCATATTCAACATTGCAGACCTGTATCCCTATAGGGAATATGAAACTAGAGGATCAGAAGATCAAAAAGAGATCCAGTGGGAAAATTAGATGCATGTAGCAGAGAAGTCGCAGATGGAGAAGATTGTAGATCGGCGAATTGGTAAGAAGACTAGGAGAAAAACATATTTTGAGTATTTGGTAAAATGGAAAGGAAGCCCAATAGAAGATTCCATTTGGGTAAATGAAGCAGATATCTAGAAGCATGGAAGGTCAGTGAAAGATCTCATGGACAGGAGTCCATGAAGTTTTAGCCATAGGAGTATGATGCAGGAGCATCGCCAACAAAGCATGAGTGGAGGACGACTAAGCACACTAGCGCACATTTTGAAGAAATAATTTTGAATTAAATAAGGCGCATCACACAAATGTTCAGAATGGATTGAAATTATGAGCATCTTTAATGTTTTGGGGCTAGATGATTGCATGAGATCGTTGGAGGATCTATTTTATTTTAATGAAGCTGCATGCAGTACAATTTCGATGTGTTTAATCTTATTTGTCTGTCACAAAAATTTATTGTAATAAATCCTAAGTATTTGAATGCTTTTATTTCAATAGGATAGCCCTAGAGTAGTAGGAGGGAAAGGCTCAAAGAGCCCCTCTTGTATAAAGCTTTGTATTGTTTCCCAGAAGAGGCTACTAAAGTTGTTGGCATTCTAGTTGTTGATAGTTGTTGTTGAAACTATTGTAGATATTGTTTACATTGTAGCTAAGACTTGTTGAAGATTATTAGAGTGAATGAACACATGTATATTTACAGTTGAATGAATATAACAGAGAAGCATTGTTCCAAATGTTTGGTGTTACAGTTACTATGTCTATCTGAATGAATGACTGGTAGGATTTATGTTTACTTGTAATTCTCTATTATTCACTCATTCTTGTGTTTATGAATGCATTTACATTGTTGAATGTATGAATCTATGAAGATTTAGATAAGTTTAATTTTTTTCTCTTCTATGAGCAAGTGAAAGTGTGCATAGTGTTCGCAAGGTGTGCATTGACAGAGTCTATTTCGACTCATAAGATCAGAAGAGGTAACGTGAACTTTATATGTGAAAAGAGTGCATAGTGTCCATAAGGTGTGTGTGACAGAGTCTGCTTTGACTCGGAAAGTTCAGGAGAGATAGTTTGAAGGTGTTTGTAGACCAAAACGCACTCAGAGTCATGTTGTTCAAAGGGAACAAAGGAATGTAGAAGAACCATTGCAATGAGTGCATAGTCATCCTTCAAAGTCAATATTGAAGTAACCTTGTCGCAAATATGTGCAGAGTCTATATTGGGCTGAGTATCGAGAAATAATTTTGGGAATTTCAGGGTGTTGGCAAGAAGCAAGTCCGAGGAAGGTAACTTGGATCTTTTTATGCAAAGGGTGCATATTGTCCTCAAGGAGTGCATGACAGAGTCTTTTGATTCTGAAGCTCAGGAGGAATAGATAAATTCATTCACAGAGAAGCTAAGTTGTGTAGGAAGACTTGTTGCAAGGCGTGCACAGGATAAATTTCAACTAAGTGTCTAAGAGAGCACTATAAGGAGGAAAACATTTGAGGAAGAACAAAGATCGTGAGGGAGAGAAGTGAGAAATATTCAAAGGGAGGATTCCTTTAAGGTTTCCTAAGTTTAGCGAACAAGATCCGTCCAGAAGGGATCGAGATCATTCCAGACCGTCAGATCTAGGAAAGTTGCATGGAGGTTAGCCGGGAAGCACTTTGACACTTCAAAGTTTAGAGTGTTTAAAGTGTTTATAAGTGGGATCACCAAAGTCACGAAGCAAGTCCTAACCATTGGCCACGAGGAGGATACATGGCAGTGGATTAGAAAATCCAAGAATTAGAGGTCTGAAGAAGTTGTGTGAGGAGTAGGTGAAATTTCACGAAGTCGTGAAACCCAGAGTATAGTTGGATCATCAGATCCAGGAAGAGACATGGTAGAGATCCACGAATTCAGAGGAAAGCATTTCAGAAAGAAAAAAATATGGAGTTCATGATATTTCCAAAGACCGAAGTTACAAAGAGCTGACCCATGTCCATATAGGAGAAAAAGTCTACCGCAGGGCTAGAACTCGCAAGGGTGGTGTTTCCAAGAGATGAAGAGTGGAGTCATGGGTAACCTAGACCTGCAGGTAACATCATAGGGACTTGTGTGTGTTACTTGTTCAGGGCTTGTTGAAGGCCCGAAGAGCCAATTCGGTTCAAGGAATTTGAAGATCCAATACTGGGAGGTCGCATAATCCCTAGGAGGGAAGGAGGGTTGCATCAGGTCAAGCCTGCCTCCATTCTTAGGGTCTCTTGTGCCATTTCTCCCAAAAAAAGATACTTTTGGTGCAAATCTGGTTGAAAATACTAGCATCTCAGCCTCGATAGAGGTTTCACTACATTCCTACCCTCTTTCTTCGTGGGAGGACTCACCACTGGATAAAGTTCTCTTGGAGATGGGGCCTCTCTACAATGGTGAGCTTGGTTTTTCTAACTGTGGAGATATTAGTTTTTTCAATCCCTTAGTCTGGAGACATTTATTTGGTTCCACAGTGTCAATATCCTTTAGTGACCTTAGCAATGTTTCAAGGGACTATTCATACCCTTTTCTATTATTGGAGTTCATCAATTCACTTTTGGTTCATGCTCAACCAACATGCAAAGGTAAGGAAGGGTTGGTGCCTTGATATTCCTCTTTTTCAGTGGGGGATTCTATTCTGACACAAGAATAGGTTCACTTGGGAGGGAGCACCCAATATGGTGGATCACATAAACGAAGGAAAAAGTATGTGGCGACGAATGGTGGACCGGCAAGGCTAGTTCTAAGGGAAGATATTACCATGGCCCGAGTTTTGGATATCTCTTCTAAGGCACTGGTAGGGAACGCTCGCGACCATAGATTCAGTGATACAACCCTAAAGGATTGGGCTTCCTCAAACTAGAAGGGGAAGTTAGGTTACATTCCCAGGGTAAAGGTTCTGGAAAGAGGCTTTTTTGTTTTCAAAATCAAAAACACTGAAGATGCCCTTTGGACTCTCATTAGGCCATGGAGTGTAGATTCAACCCTAGTTCTCTTCAAACTTTGGACACCAATCTTTGGTGCAGGAAAGGAGCGCATGGATTTTGTCCCAATTTGGGTTCACCTCCCCTATCTCCCGTTAGAATTTTGGTCAAAGGATATGATCCAGGTGGATATCAGTGGCCACCCACCTTTTCCAAATGGCTCAAAACAGTTTTCTGGCAATTTTGGCAATTTACTATTTTTAGCAGGTTTTAACTTCCGGGGCCATTTTGAGGGTCCAAATGAAGGTTTTTAGAGATAGAGATTCTCAATGATATATGAAGGCATTATTTATCCCCCAAAATTAATCTCCTCGACGATACCTTTCAAACGAGCTATCACACGCCTAAAACGGAGATCGTATGCAAAAGTTACGACCCCGGGAAGTTGATGTACTCACTTACCCAAACGGGGCCCACATGACTTTTGGCGCTTCATCTCCTAGGGTTAGGTTTTTGGGTGTCTAGGAATTTTGGCATTCCCGTTTATTGTAAAACGGCCTTCAGAGCCTCATTGTAATCATCTTCTTGCGAATGTGAGTAGCCGTCACATCTCTTCTCAGAGATAAGCTGCCACCATTCTAGCGAGTCTTTCACTCTGTATTTTTACAATCTCTGTACATTTCTTTGATTAATAGAAATCGTGTATTACTGTATATCTGTGTTTATGGTTTCATCTCTGATACATTTCTGTTATATTATTAAATATTTTCAATATCTCTGTGCATTTCTTTATTATATCTCCGCTCTCATTTCGTGCCGAAAATAATCTGGATCAGTGGTATCAGAGCAGGCTGCTCTTGATCATTTTTTTTAATGCATGTTCCCGACGAGGTCCGAGTATAGAAAGTTGGGTCTCAAGCTTGTCTCTCTTGAAGAAAATCTCTCTCGCACACCCAAGAAACCCTCAATAGCGGAAGAAAAGAAAAACGACGGAGCAAACGATCCTATCAATCTGTTGCTTGAGCAAGCTCTCACGCGACAGAGGGACGAAATGATGGAGAATTTTTCCCACATCCTTCAATGCCTGCCGATAGCATCAGGTGCATCTTCATCAAGCGACCACTTTGGAGGCACCTCACCTTTCAAGGTACAATTTAATTTTGATATTCCTGTAATTGAAGGACAGATAGATGCAAAAGCCCTAGAAAAGTGGTTAACTCTATTGGAAGGTTATTTCTTTGTTCACAATTTTTTCGACAAAGAAAAGATCACCTTTGCACTCCTTAAAGATATCCCTCATTTCAAACATTGGTGGGAAACTTACTGGGAGAAAAGTTCCACAGAGGAGTCTGGAATATATGGGGTTGATCCCACTTGGGATTTTTTTGTGGATGCAGTAAAACAACAGTATTACTCTGTTGGAAACTATGAGGACCAGTACATGAGATGGACCACACTGCAGCAAGAGAGGGGCCAAGCAGTTTCAGATTTCACCAATACCTTCCATACCTTGCGTACTAATCTGGGTATCAAAGACTCTGAGTGACATTTGGTTCTGAAATACCGTGGGGCTCTACACAGATACATCCAAACTGAAATGGATTTTCTGGACATCTCATCACTCGGTGCAGCATATCGATATGTTGTTAAAATTGAGCAGAAATTTAAGCACCAGAACAAACGGGAATTCAGTTCTGCAAATCTGCAACAACCAAAGTATGACAAAGATCGCCCGAACAAACAGTCCCCCGAAAACCAGTCCAAGACACAAGAAAAGAAGGGTCACGGGAAGACAAAGAAGGACACCGGAAAATGGTGTGAGTTCCACAAAATCCCTTGGCACAACACCGATGAATGTCTCTCAAAACAGTCATTGGTGGTCGAGATCAAAGACAAGGAGCCAAACCTTGATTCAGAATCTGATTCTGAAAATAATGGTAAAAGACAGATCATCGAAGCACACCCCACTGCTATTGTCACGACCGCAGCAATTCAACCAGAAGAACCAACAGATCCTGAAGAGGGGGAACACCTTTTTCATTCACAGATGTGGGTGAAGGGGACCCCGCTGCATTTTATTGTTGATAGCGGAAGCCAGAAGAACCTCATCTCAACAGAGGTCATCAAACAATTGGGATTGTCGACAACACAACACCCGCAGCCATACAACATTGGGTGGCTTCGCCGAGGACGAGATTTTCGTGTCAACCAGCAATGTCGATTGTCATACGCCATCCAACCCTTCAAGGATGAGGTATTATGTGATGTTGCCCCACTGGATATCTGTGATGTTCTCTTGGGCCAGCCATATATGTGGAAACGCCATGCTATCTATGAGTCTCGACCCCGTAGTGTCATTATTACTCTGGGGGGTCATCTCTACAGGATACCAGAGGTAGTTCCAATTACTGCCCCACCTAAACAATGCTGCAAGGTAGTATCTCATACTACAAAATTCATCTTCTCCACAATCTGTTCAAAAGGGGAACAAAAGGATATTGTAACCACCACAGCTTCGGCCCAAGCACCTTCTATCCAACAGAAGCAGGTCGACAAGGTTGCAACGAAGCACAAAGACTTCTTCTGCACATAGTCATCTAAAATAGTCAGACTAGTTAAAAATGTCCAAACCCTCCAGCCAAAGGTTCGTGATAACCTTCAACAAGCTAAGCAACGCCACTTCTCCAGCAAGGCAAGCAGATCACCAAGATTCAGATTCAGCAATCGCTTTCCCCTCTCCCCCAAGAACTCAACACAATGGAGACCATTGCTTCCTAAGGAGGGAGGATTGATCTAAGTGGATATCAGTGGCCACCCACCTTTTCCAAATGGCTCAAAAGAGTTTTTTGGCAATTTTGGCAATTTACTATTTTTAGCAGGTTTTAACTTCCGGGGCCATTTTGAGGGTCCAAATGAAGGTTTTTCAATATTTAGGTTCTCAATGATATTTGAAGGTATTATTGAGCCCCCAAAATTAATCTCCTTGGCGATACCTTTCCAACGAGCTATCACACACCTAAAACGGAGATCGTATGCAAAAGTTACGACCCCGGGAAGTTGATGTACTCACTTACCCAAACGGGGCCCACATGACTTTTGGCGCTTCATCTCCTAGGGTTAGGTTTTTGGATGTCTATGACTTTTGGAATTCCTGTTTATTGTAAAAAGGCCTTCAGAGCCTCATTTTAATCATCTTCTTGCGAATGCGAGTAGCCGTCACATCTCTTCTCAGAGATAAGTTGTCACCATTCTAGCGAGTCTTTCACTCTGTATTTTTACAGTCTTTGTACATTTCTTTGATTAATAGAAATCGTGTATTACTGTATATCTGTGTTTATGGTTGCATCTCTGATACATTTATGTTATATTATTAAATATATTCAATATCTCTGTGCATTTCTTTATTATATCTCCGCTCTCATTTCGTGTCGAAAATAATCTGGATCAGTGGTATCAGAGCAGGCTTCTCTTGATCGTTTTTTTTAATGCATGTCCCCGATGAGGTCCGAGTATAGAAAGTTGGGACTTGAGCTTGTCTCTCTTGAATAAAATCACTCTCGCACACCCAATAAACCCTCAATGGCGGAAGAAAAGAAAAACGAAGGAGCAGATGATCCTATCAATCTGTTGCTTGAGCAAGCTCTCACACGACAGAGGGATGAAATGATGGAGAATTTTGCCCACATCCTTCAACGTCTACCGATAGCATCAGGTGCATCTTCATCAAGCAGCCACTTTGGAGGTACCTCGCCTTTCAAGGTATAAGTTAATTTTGATATTCCTGTATTTGAAGGACAGATAGATGTTGAAGCCCTAGAAAAGTGGTTAACACTGTTGGAAGGTTATTTCTATGTTCACAATTTTTTTGACAAAGAAAAGACCACCTTTGCACTCCTTAAAGCTCTCCCTCATGTCAAACATTGGTGGGAAACTTACTGGGAGAAAAGTTCCATAGAGGAGTCTGGAATATATGGGGTTGATCCCACTTGAGATTTTTTTGTGGATGCAGTAAAAGAACAGTATTACCCTGTTGGAAACTATGAGGACTAGTAAATGAGATGGACCACACTGCGACAAGAGAGGGGCCAAGCAATTTTGGATTTCACCAATACCTTCCATACCTTGCGCACTAAGATGGGTATCAAAGACTTCGAGCGACATTTGGTTCTGAAATACCGTGGGGCTCTACACAGATACATCCAAACTTAAATGGATTTTCTGGACATCTCATCACTCGGTGCAGCTTATCGATATGTTGTTAAAATTGAGAAGAAATTTAAGCACCAGAACAAACGGGAATTTGGGTCTGCAAATCCGCAACAACCAAAGTATGACAAAGATGGCCCGAACAAACAGTCCCCCAAAAACCAGTCCAAGACACAGGAAAATAAGGGTCACGGGAAGACAAAGAAGGACACCGGAAAATGGTGTGAGTTCCACAAAATCCCTTGGCACAACACCGATGAATTTCGCTCAAAACAGTCATTGGTGGCCGAGATCAAAGACAAGGAGCCAAACCTTGATTCAAAATCTAATTCTGAAAATAATGGTAAAAGACAAATCATCGACACAGACCCCACTGCTATTGTCGCGACCGCAGCAATTCAACCAGAAGAACCAACAGATCCTGAGAGGGGGAATGCCTTTTTCATTCATAGATGTGGGTGAAGGGGACCCCGCTGCATTTTATTTTTGATAGCGGAAGCCAGAAGAACCTCATCTCAGCAGAGGTCGTCAAATAGTTGGGATTGTCAACAACACAACACCCGCAGCCATACAACATTGGGTGGCTTCGCCGAGGATGGGATCTTTGTGTCAGCCAGCAATGTCGATTTTCATACAGCATCCAACCCTTCAAGGATGAGGTATCATGTGATGTTGCCCCACTGGATGTCTGTGATGTTCTCTTGGGCCAGCCATATATGTGGAAACGCCATGCTATCTATGAGTCTCGACCCCGTAGTGTCATTATTACTCTGGGGGGTCATCTCTACAGGATACTAGAGGTAGTTCCAACTACTACCCCACCTAAACAGTGTTGCAAGGTAGTATCTCATACTACAAAATTCATCTTCTCCACAATCTGTTCAAAAGGGGAACAAAAGGATATTGCAACCACCACAGCTTCGGCCCAAGCACCTTCTATCCAACAGAAGCAGGTTGACAAGGTTGCAACGAAGCACAAAGACTTATTCTGCACACAGTCATCTAAAATAGCCAAACTGGTTAAAAATGTCCAAACCTTCCAGCCAAAGGTTCATGATAACCTTCAACAAGCTAAGCAATGCCACTTCTTCAGC
>ML779231.1:826980-841243 GCA_009831015.1 Picea engelmannii | reverse complement strand
CCTCATTGTAATCATCTTCTTGCGAATGCGAGTAGCCGTCACATCTCTTCTCAGAGATAAGCTGCCACCATTCTAGCGAGTCTTTCACTCTGTATTTTTACAGTCTCTGTACATTTATTTGATTAATAGAAATCGTGTATTACCGTATATCTGTTTTTATGGTTGCATATCTGATACATTTCTGTTATATTATTAAATATCTGCAATATCTCTGTGCATTTCTTTATTATATCTCCGCTCTTATTTCGTGCCGAAAATAATCCGGATCAGGATATTTTCAAGTTGATTGGGAATTCCCTGGGAATATTTTTGGACATCGATATGTCATTCCCAACATCAGATGAATTCCTAGTTTCACACATCTTAGTTCAGATTAACCTGCAGGAGGGTTTGGCAGAGGATATGGAATTGGTCTCAGAGGGAAAGGTATTTAAGAATAAATTGGACTACGAAATATTCCCTTTTTGATGTCGATGTTGCCACAAGTAGGGTCATATAAAAAATCAATTTCGTCTCCTAATCAAAACTAGGAAGAAGAATGTGGGAAGTGGAGTGGATAAGTTTGAGTGGGGTGCACTAACTACAGAACCCCAAAAATTCCCTAAGGAAGGTCATCCTCGGGGTGAGGAATGCAGGGTGCACAAAAGGAAGTTGGGAGGGGATACTTCACCTGGTTTCTTTTCCTCCTCTCAAATAGTCTCAGTGGCACCAACTCCTTCTAAATATCCACCTCTTCCCCCATCTACATGCTTTACAGTTGTGGCTCCCAAGCGGATGAGATTCGCACCTCAGGGTATGTATTTTTTGTCTCCCCCCTCTATCAATTTTCTGATTAATTTTCTCTCTTTTTTAGGTAAGGAATAGAAAAATCCCTTCTTCCCCCCCTACCCTCCCTCCTCACAATGTCAGGCTAACCTCGTTCCCAACAAGCCCTTATGTTTCTAAGCCCCAACCCCTCCCTGAGAACGTGCCCGAAGATGTCCCTTTTTCTTTACCCCTAGAATACTTTGAAACCTCTCTAGACTCTAAAGAGGAGGCCATCATATACAACCTTAGAAATTGGCAAGTTACCGAGGCTTTGGCAATGACCAATCCTAGGTTGGGGAAAAACCTTGGTTCATTTCCAAGCCTTAATGGTAGAGGCCGAAAATATTTTCTTTCAAAATACCAAAACAAAGCTCTGGAAGATGTGGCAGCAGGTAAACAATAATCCATAGTTGGGATGCTTAGAGAAGTGAATCCCTAGGAGAATTTTTCTTCATGAATATTATCTCCTTTAACTATAGGGGCGTATTAGGCCCATAAAAAAAATTCCCTGAAAAGGTTGATAGCCTCCCATCAGGATGGCATTCTTTTATTACAAGAAACTCTAAGAGACAGTGGGACTGTGACCTCTTTTCTTAAAGAACTCTTCCCCCATTGGTTGTTTATTGGTGTGGATGCTTATGGAAGATCGGGAGGGTTGGAAATAGAGTTAAGGAAAAAAAAAATATAGATGTTAAACTCATGGGGTTTTGAGTCTATAATAGGATTGGAGGTTGAAGTTGTTGATATGGGAAGGAGTTATACAATCCTAAACATATTTGGACCCTATCAGGACAAAGTCCCATACTGGGAATCGTTGACCCAAAAATCATTCTTCCTCAAGGACAATGTGGTCATTGGGGAAGACCTAAATTTATCTCTAGGTTTAGCATAGGAATGGGGACCAAGATCCTGAGCTAACTCCCAAACTAATTTATTTCTCCATAACCTCTCTAAGAAGGGCCTCTTAGACCCTGCTCCCTTGAAACTGACTCCCACTTGGAGAAATAAGAGGATAGGGGAGGGATAAATTGCTAAAAGTCTGGACATATTTTTAATTTCAGACACCCTATTGAACCAAGACTTACTTTACAATAAATGGATAGGGAATGGGGGAGACTTTGACTACTCCCTCATATTCTTGGACATTGAAGGAGGACAGAGAAATCCCTCAATCCCTTTCAAATACAACCCATCATGGGAAAAGGATGAAATCTTTCAGGCGATGGTAAAGGAGTGTTGGGTGCCTTTAGACTCCTCCAGAGGTAATGCAGCAAGGGTCCACTTTTCTGCAAATCTCAAGAGACTGAAAAGTGCGGTGGTGAAATGATATGCTGAAAAAAGAGAAAGGTGCGATAGGGCTCTGAAGGAGGTTGAGGAGGCTCTTCAACACATGTATAAATCTGAAGGAGAAGGATACAACTCCCCAGAATCAAAAGAGGCCCTAGTGAACCTAGAAAAACTGGAAAGACAACTTTAAAAGATCAAGAGCAGGTATGGAGGAAAAAAAGTCAAGCTATTTGGTTAAAAAGTGGAGACAACAATACCAAATTTTTCTAGGCCTTTGCAAATGGAAGGAAGATTAGGAATACAATATGGAGCCCAAGAATGTTAAAGTTTAATCTATTATTAGGTTTCTTTTCAATTTACTAGATAACCATAGCATAGATAGGATCACTGAGAGAAACACAATCACAGAGTACACAAGAATTTATCCTAGGAAACCCTCAGGGAGAAGAAAACCCAGCAAAAATTATTTAATATAGATTCATTAACCAATTACAACACTAGAATAACTCTCTCTCTATGAGAGACAAACTACCATGATGCTAGACCAAAAAATAATCAAAGACTAAAGAATATCCTCTCCAAGAAATGTGCCTCTCTCTCTTCCTTCTTCCGACAACTGGTAACTTGCAGCTTCCTTCAATACTTGCGCACTAGATGAGTGAGATAAGTGAGTGAACAAATGAGTGGTTGGATTCCTTTATTTATACAAACTGGCAAGTGATGAAAGGAGGTGTCTCTTGACTGGCAAGGCTGACTTGTCTTTCTGGGTGGTTAGAACCACTTTAATATTCCTGGGGGATGACTTCTTAATTTTCATATTACAATTAGGGTTTGACCAATCCGCAAAAGGGGATTTGGTCAATTACAATGCCCGACATGATCAATCAACAAAAGGGGATTGATATAATGAATACTAAGTCAATAATAAATAGAATATTGTTTGTATTTACACAATATTTCAACACTCCCTCTTAACAAGAAGGATATTATTTATCTTTTGGCAAGTCACTGGATATCATAATCAACTGAACAATATCATCTGGGAAATATCATCAACTAGATAATCAACATCAATTGGATAACAACATCAACTGGATAACATCATCAAATGAGCAACAACATCCACTAGATAACATCATCAACTGGGTAACAGGAGGCATCAATATAATCCACTTGGTCATCCAGCATCACGATCACTGACTTCTTCTCCATGAATCCATATTAAAGAAGTTTTTTTCTCTTTATCTTTGCGCAGAAGATACTCTTTCCTTCTTTCATCTTCACGCAGAAGATAGTCTTTATTATCTTCACACAGAAGATATCTTATCTTCACACAGAAGATATCTTTCTTCACATAGAAGATATCTTATCTTACACATAAGATGTCTTATCTTCACACAGAAGATGTCTTATCTTCACATAGAAGATGTCTTATCTTCACATAGAAGATATAATATGAGTTTTTCCACTCCTTTTATGTTCTCCCTTCTCTTGTAGTCATCTATCTCACCCATCTACTGGGGAGGACTACAACCATAGCTTCACTCCTAGTCATCCCACATGAACTAGAGAAGCTAATATGTTAGCCTAGGAAAGACTAGACTCCCTTTCCATGATCCACGCAGGATCATGACACAAACCTCAAGAGCCAACTAACCATTCCACATGGTTAAGGTTTGTGTTCCAGGCTACTCAATCCTTGACCAGAGGAGAGTATCTGTTTGTTTCCCCTTCGAGAAAAATCTACACTCCTCTCTACGAGGGTGGTCACACCCCTCTCTACGAGGGTATTATAGCATGTCCCTAGAGTATCCAAAACTCAACACTTGGACAGAGGCCAACCTTGGAAAATTTCTCATTCCCTTTCTCTACAAAGGTCTCTTCCTTCTCTATGAAGGTATCTTCTCTTTTCCTTCTCTATGAACGTCTACCTATGGGATTTCTCATTCCTTCTCTACGAAAATCTCTTCCTTCTCTACGAAGGTATAGCTATGGGATATGGAAAAAATCTCTTGTGGTCCAAAATATTTCCATGGTATAATACCATGCTACCCATCTATTGGGAACCATCCATCTACTGGATAACTTTCATCTTAATCAAAATATCTGGGCACCATCCATCTGCTTTCCTAATTTCACCAAATCATGATCCTCCATTTCAAACCTGGAGACATAGATCCCTCTTGCACTAAACTAAGAGCTTCTTTAACTATGTAACATATGATAGTCATCATCCATAAAGTTATCTTTTGTAATATCCTAGGTGCCTTATTGAGTTCAAAAATTTCTTTCTTTCTAACTTCATACTAGATCAACCTGCTCCCTCTGCATCTATAAGAATGGTACTGGAACAACCTGCAGTTACCTACATCTCATCAAGTATATCTAAGTATCCATCGTTCTCTTCATCTTGAAAATTTTTGTTTTACATCTTTAGGAGCCTTCTACTCCTATATAAATATTGGATATTGTCTGGTCTTTACTGATTGTCACCATATCATAAGTCCTTCTCACATTGTCTAACTTTTGAAAGTCAATGCATAAGTTCTTTCTTCCAAGACCTATAAACTTACTTACATTATGCTTTCTCAGATATGTCACTTAGCCAATCAGTCAATAACAATAATCAATAATCAAATAAACTATATCATGATTTCTATCAGAGTAGTACACATCTTTTCTTAAGCAAAACTTGTTCAACCATGTAAACATATGAAACCCTAATCATGAATAATACTTTTGAACTCTTTTTCACTCTAGCTATGAAATTACCAATTTTTCCCTTACTATCATAGCTAAACACAAAACTTTGTCACTCTCATGAGTGATCATACCTGAAATAAATATTTTATCTCTTTCTTTGTCACTCTCATGAGTTAGCTTCTTTATTTTTCTTCTTGAAGGAACTTCTTCCATTATTTTGACCTATAAGAGCTTCCTCTTCGTCAACAATTAATCTCTTTTGTTGGTTTGCAAGTCTAGATTCTTCGTGTGTGCAATCTGCCCATAACTTATCAAACTTGGGTAACTTGCTTCTTGCACACACTCCTTGTACAAAAGGAATACAAAATGTTGGAAGCCCATTTAGGGTTGTGGTTACAAGTTCTTTGTCACTAATGACATCTCCAATAGCTGCAAGATGATCTCTAATCTAAGAAACTCTCATAAGATAGGATGAGATAGATTCCGAGTTTTTCATCTTCATATTACGAAGTTGATTTCTTAAGGCAAGATTCTGGTTAATGTCTTTGCTTTTATATAACCTATTGAGTGATTCATACATTTGCCTTGTTGTTTGTAGTTCGCATATATGAGGGATCAAGTGATCCTTTATTGAATCTGAGACAATTCTCTTTTCTTTATTTTCATTCTTCTTGTGCTTGGTCTTTTGTTCTTTTTCCTCTGGTTCTGGTACACCCACTGTAACATGTTCTAGGAGATCATTCTCGTCTAGAATCATCTGCAACCTATGCTTTCAAGATATGAAGTTTTCAGATCCTTCCAACCTATCATCTACCCTCATACCGGTAGCCATTCTTTCTTGCAGTAGAAACCCTAGCCCTTCGGGCTATAGAAATAATAAAAAATCAAATTTCTTGGATCTAAAAACTGAACTCGCCAAAAGATGTGCTCGACTGAGGCGAGTATGCTGGTATAGTCAATTTCTGAAAATTCCAATTTCTGACCCTTGAAACTGGACAATGGATTTTTGGACTGGTGCTTCTGGTTTTCTGGTACTTCTAGTTTCATGGTACTTCTGGTACTGGTGAAAATTAGGGTTTCACTTTCTGGGAGTTCTATCCACTGAAAAGGTGTGTTGAAGGTGTCAATGAGTTCCTTAGGCTAGGGCAAGCTTTTCTAGATGATCTTTGGGCTAAAATTCCTCTTTAATAAAATCCCTAATTTTCTTGTACGGAAACAGTGACATTTTTCTTTTTCCACTGTGAAAAATGCTCTCTTCAGTTTAGCTCTGATACCATGTTAAAGTTTCTTTCTTAATATGTTATTATTAATCTTGAATATAACACCATCATAATAAGGATCTTATTGAAAGAAATACAATCACAAAGTACATGAGCATTTATCCTGGGAAACCCTCAAGGGGAAGAAAACTCAACAAAACTTCTTTAATATAGATTCAATAACCAAGTACAGTGTCTCTCACAAGAGAGATCTCACCAAACAGAAGATCCACCAGAAACCCTAACCAAAATAGAGTAGCGCAGCACTTAGACCAAGATAGTTCTTCACCAAGATAACCTTCACCTTTACTGAGATACTCTTCCTTGTAGTTGTGTCACTTCTCCTTGTAGTTGCGTCACTCTCAAACTTGTGCACTTGAGAGCTTGATGAGTGTGTGTACAAATGAGGTGCTAGGCCTCTTATACATACAAGTTATGCCCCCCTCAATAATTAGGTCATGGTCAACTTGTCCACTTTACCTTTCTAATTTACATTTGTCTTGTCTAGGAACTATTATCACTCAGTTTGTAGTTTAGGTCAAGTAGTTGAAGGATAAGGATCAAACTGGCGAAATAGGGACCTACCCCACCCAATGTCACCACAATGGGGAGGTCCTTTCTATTTAGTGTGGCTAATCCCAAGGGAGACGTCCCTGGCAATCTGGGGTTTTGAAAGGAAAAGGCTTTAAGGATTAAGGCTAGTTTCCCCTTCACAGATTACCGCCAAGAATATAGTCAAATGAAGAAAAACCACAGAAAAGAGGCACCTTCTTGCGAGACAAGAAAACAATGACACTAGTACATGCAATAGTGGTTAACACTTCATTAATTAATGACTATCAATATTTAATGTACATGAGCATAAACAACAGTAAATATTGACGAAGTCAATGTTTGCAATAATGACAATGGCATATAATGTTACTTGTCAATAAACACTAAATAATATAGCATCTAATGAAAATAATCAATATTTGAATTAATCAATGCATTAAATATCATTAATTGCTCATGTATAATAGAGTGTTGTGTCAACCTCCTAAGGATGACGTCAACTTTAATTAGGGTTAGTGTAATAGACAAGAAGGTCAACATTTTTCAATTTAGCCAATGAAAATCACCAATATATCAATGTCTATCACTGGATGACCAAGCCACGGTATTTTCTATCAGAAAAAAGCTTAATAAAGGCATGATGTCATCATTTTCCGCTATGTTAGAAGACGTTAGGGTTAGTTAGGGTTTCAAATTTGAGAGTTTTGAAAGATTGTTTTTTGCACAACAAGCTCAACGTTGGAGAGAAAAACCAGTGCCTTAGGGTATTATGGAGTCAAAAGTAAGGGCAAGATCTCTGGAGGATCAAAATCTAAAGACTAGAGAGTTAGGTTCTATGGTGCTGCAATGGCAGGGCCCTAGAATCAAAACCCTAAGGGAAGGAGGCTCGTTCCAGTGTTGCTTAAGAAAGGCCTCATGCTCCTTCCTCTTTCTTTAAATATTATTGGCAAAACAACTAGCTTTAAAGTACAAGTCTAAGGGAAAAGAGTGTTGCAAGAGCAAGGCTCTTCAAACCCTAAAAAGTCAAAACCCTAGGTGTAGAATTAAATATGCCTAGGACATCACCTTTGTTCAACCTATACTTAAATGCTAACTCATAAAAAGGATGATTAGTGTAGCAACGGCTAGGCTATATCTTCCTTAATCAATGGCTAAAACAATTTTCTCAAGCATGGGGACATATAGCAAGGACCTACTTGTGTGCTTGCTACCTAGGGTTTCAAGATTAAGCAATATAATAGCAATATAACAATAAATGCAAGAGATTTAACCTAGAACCATTCATTTAATAAGTTTTGCATGAGAAATTCACTTACAAATCATGAAGAATGCTCATCAAACCCCAGTTGTAAACCTTCCAATGAGAGAAACACCATAATATGCCAAGAAAATCCTCCAAACAAGAGTTGTGCCTCACTTCCAAAAGCAAAATACCAAGACAAAGACCAAAAGTGTATCTCTCACAAGAGAGTGAGTTATGTTATTATTGAAATGAGAGGCAACGTCCTTTATTTATACCAATCTTATGACCTTTAATTTAAAAATAGGTCATTAATACAGTCGACAAGGCTGACCTTTAAAATTTACATTGTTTTTACACTAAATGCTAAAAAATGTCATAATATGATCTAAAAGGGGGACGTCAAGCCCTTCTGAGGGAGATGTTGGCCCTTTTTGGGCAAGCTCAGCATCCAGGAAGAAAAATGTTGGCCCTTCTAGGGCTCCTCTAAGCTGCCACACATGCCAAACAACCCCAGCACACTGCCACATGCTCTAGACAACGTCCAGCTGCCTCGGGTGACGTCTTGTCCATCAAAAGAAAATTCTCTATTTGCAGTGGGTGATCCCCCCTAGGTCGAGCTTCTGCCACAGTGTCCTGGTGGAACGTCCTTCTGTCTTCTTGTGCAAAGGCTCATCACAAGGTTTTCATGTCTCTGCCATCCCAACAACCATCTGATGGGCTCTTCAACCCCATGGAGGTTCGAGCTAATCATATCCCCATGTGTACCGATCCACTGGTACCTATTCGTCGGGCATGGTCCTTCACATCAAAAACTACGCCCTCCATGGGCTCATCAGTCCTCGAGATCATAGCAATGCCAATCATATTTCATCATTAAATTTATCAAACACATGCATAAAATCCCTAGCATATCCTCTAAGAGCTCAAAGACATTACACACATCTACTATACAAAGTTGAAGAAACAAACAGAACAACCCATTGGGCTAATATCCACAAGAAAAGGAAAGTTCCCACAGAGGATCATTCAAGCCATGTTTATGAAGTGATATGGTCGGGGATGTCCAGTCACAGTAAGATCAAGGGTATGTGTTGTCTGTGGGTGCCTTTGTAGGAGGTGAGATGTACCCGTCATGGATGCGCTTTTTCCAAGCCCCTTTTACTTGCCTTTATTTTTATTTATAGATTTTCTTTCTTTTTTACTTCAAGGTCTGACCAGAGGACACTACCTTGGTGTGGTGACCAGAGATGACAGTGTTACCCACTGGTATCTTCACATAAATGATGAGGCTGGCTCGTGATGGGAGATAAGATGTAAAATGATAGAATGGTGGGAGTGGACGATGGCTCTGCAAATCCCCCCCAGTGGCTAACCAAAACCCATGAATACAAGCTTGCTAGGTCACCCCGTAAATCCCCTCAACAATGGTTAAGTGGATTAGTGTAATATCCAAGCAGTTATCAGAAATGTAAGGAACTTGATGCATATATAAGAAGGTTATAACGATCAAACATGACACATACCATGATACCTTGGACCAATTACCTCATGGAGCAAGAGCCTTCTTTGATGCAAGTCCAAGCCGATGGTGATGGAAGCTATTGTTGCTGACAGGACAAGTCTGGCGAAGAAGAAGAAAGATAGACCCTCCAGGGCCATTCTCAGGTCGATCCTGCTCTCGGTACTTCATGTCTATGACCTGTGGGCCTCGAGACATAATCTCCTAGTTATCCCTAGAAAACGGGGATAACAGGAACAATAGGGTCGACTTGTCAATATATATATATTATCTTTTTCTTTATTCACAAAAGGGGACAAGAATATTCTTTGCAGTTACACAATATTTCAACACTCCCTCTTAATAAGAAGGATATTCTTTATATTTTGATAGGTCACTAGATGTCATCATCAACTGAACAATATCATCTAGGAAATATCATCAACTGGATAACCATCATCAACTAGACAGTAGCATCAACTGGATAACATCATCAACTGGGCAACATCATCAACTGGGTAATAGCATCAATATAATCCACTTGGTCATCTGGCATCATGATCACTGACTGGTTCTCCATGAATTGATATTAAAGAAGTTTTGTTTTCTTTATCTTCATGCAGAAGATACTTTTTCTTATCTTCACACAGAATATATCTTATCTTCACACATAAGATATTCTTATCTTCACACAGAAGATATTCTATGAGTTTTTCCATTCCTTTTATGTTCTCCCTTCTCTTGTAGTCATCTTTCTCACCCATCCACTAGGGAGGACTACTACCATAGCTTCACTCCTAGTCATCCCATATGAACTAGAGAAGCTAAGATGCTAGTTTGGGCAAGACTAGACTCCCTTTCCATGATCTACACAGGATCATGACACAAACCTCAAGAGCCAACTAACCATTCCACATGGTCAAGGTTTGTATTCTAGGCTACTCAATCCTTGGCCAGAGGAGAGTATTTTCCCGCTGCCCCTTGGAGAAACATCCACACTCCTCTCTATGAGGGTGGTCACACCCCTCTCTACGAGGGTATTCTAGCATGTCCCTAGAGTATCCAAAACTCAACAATTGGATAGAGGCCAACCTTGGAAAATTTCTCATTCCCCTTCTATATGAAGGTCTCTTCCTTCTCTACGAAGGTCTCTTCTCTTTTCCTTCTCTACGAAGGTCTCTTCTCTTTTCCTTCTCTATGAAGGTCTACCTGTGGGATTTCTCATTCCTTCTCTATGAAGGTCTCTTCCTTCTCTACGAAGGTCTAGCTATGGGATCTGAAAAAATATCTTGTGGTCCAAAATATTTCCATGGTATAATACCATGCTACCCATCTGTTGGGCACCATCCATCTTCTTTCCTAACTGCACCAAATCACGATCCTCCATTTGGAACTCGGAGACATAGCTCTCTCTTGCACCAAACTAAGAGCTTCTAATCATCATCCTTTAAGTTCTCTTCTGTAATATCCTGGGTGCCTTCTTGAGTTCGAACATATCTTTCTTTCAAACTTCATACTGGATCAACCTTCTCCCTCTGCATCTATAAGAATGGTATTGGAGCAACTTGCAGTTACTTCCATCTCATCAACTATATCTGAGTATCCATCTTTCTCTTCATCTTGAACATTTTTGTTCTCCATCTTTAGGAGCCTCCTGCTCCTATATAAATATTGGATATTGTCTGGTTCTTACTGACTGATTGGCTGAAATAAATATTTTATCTCTTTCTTTATCCTCTTATTTGATAAGTCTGCATAGACAATGAAATAAAATGAGGTTAATTAACATTCTCACAAAAATATAACTTGTAATGATAAAGTATTAAAGTAAACAAGATACTAAAAATAAACATGAATGCTTATCTTTTTCTTTTGTGTGGGGAGGCTCCATGGACTCCACCATTTTCTATCTTCCTTTAGATCAACTATCTTCAACTTAAAGTACATAATCCTCAATTTCTACTAAATATTTCTTTGAGGGAGAATATTCCTCTTCCTCTTCCACATGTGCTTGATACTTTATTTTCCCTTTTCCTTGAGGACAGTCATAGGAAAAGTGTCCCAACTTTTGACAGTTGTAGCATCTGATCTTTGAAACATATTTCTTCTTATCTGGAACCTTTATGGAGTTAGCTTCTTTATTGTTCTTCCTGAAGGAACTTCTTTTGTTCTTTTGAGTTGTTAGAGCTTCCTCTTCGTCAACAATTAATCTCTTATGTTGGTTTGCAAGTCTAGATTCTTCGTGTGTGCAATCTTCCCATAACTTATCAAACTTGGGTAACTTGCTTCTTGCACACACTCCTTGTACAAAAGGAATCCAAAATGTTGGAAACCAATTTAGGGTTGTGGTTACAAGATCTTTGTCACTAATGACATCTCCAATAGCTTCAAGCTGATCTCTAATCTAAGAAACTCTCATAAGATAAGATGAGACAGATTCTGAGTTTTTCATCTTCATATTACGAAGTTGATTTCTTAAAGCAAGATTTTGGTTAATGTCTTTGCTTTCGTATAACCTGCTAAGTGCTTCATACATTTTCCTTGTTGTCTATAGTTTGGATATATGAGGGATCAAGTGATCCTTTACTGAATCTGACACAATTCTCTTTGCTTTCTTTTCACTCTTTTTGTGCTTGGTCTTTTTCTCTGGTTCTGGTACACCCACTGCAACATGTTCTAGGAGATCATTCTCGTCTAGAATCATCTGCAACATGTGCTTCCAAGATATGAAGTTTATAGATCCTTCCAACCTTTATTCTACCCTCATATCGGTAGCCATTCTTTCTTGCAGTAAAAACCCTAGCCCTCCAAGCTATAGAAATAATAAAAAATCAAATTTCTTGGATCTAAAAACTAAACTCACCAAAAGATGCGTTGGACTGAGGCGAGTATGCTGGTATAGTCAATTTCTGAAAATTCCAATTTTTGACCCTTGAAACTGGACCAGCGGATTTTTGGACTGGTGCTTCTAGTTTTCTGGTACTTTTGGTTTCATGGTACTTCTGGTATTGGTGAAAACTAGGGTTTCACTTTTCAGGAGTTCTATCCACTGAAAAAGTGCGTTGAAGGTGTCAATGAGTTCCTTAGGCTAGGGTGCACTTTTCTAGATGATCTTTGGGCTGAAATTCCTCTTTAATAAAAATCCCTAATTTTCTTGTACGGCAATGGTGACATTTTTCTTTTTCCACTATGAAAGATGCTCTCTTCATTTTAGCTCTGATACCATGTTAAAGTTTCTTTCTTAATGTGTTATTATTAATCTTGATTATAACAACAACATAATAAGGATCTTACTGAAAGAAACACAATCACAAAGTACACAAGCATTTATCCTGGGAAACCCTCAAGGGGAAGAAAACCCAGTAAAACTTACTTAATATAGATTCAATAACCAAGTACAATGTCTCTCACAAGAGAGATCTCACCAAATAGAATATCCACTAGAAACCCTAACCAGAATAGAGTAGTGCACCACTTAGACCAAGATAGTCCTTCACCAAGATAACCTTCACCTTTACTGAGATACTCTTCCTTGTAGTTGCGTCACTTCTCCTTGTAGCTACGTCACTCTCAGACTTGCACACTTGAGAGCTTAATGAGTGTGTACAAATGAGGTGCTATGCCTCTTATAAATAAAAATTGTGCCCCCCTCAATAATTAGTTCAGGGCCGACCTGTCCACTTTACCTTTCTAATTTACAATTGTCTTGTCTAGGAACAATAGGGTCGACTTGTCAATATATATATATATATATATATATATATATATATATATATATATATATATTATCTTTTGCTTCGTCCATAAAAGGGGATAAGAATATTCTTTGCAGTTACACAATATTTCAACAATTCTCTTCAAGAATGAGTGCAATTCTATACTTTCAGGCATGGAATTTTTCCACACCTTCTATCTTTTCAACAAGCTTAGTGCTTCCAGACATCTTTTACCTGGAGATAGGAAAATGACCAAAAAATGAAAATGCTCAAAATTGAATTTTGAACTTACCGGGAGATGCGCTTGGCTAAGGTGAGTAGCCTGGCGTGGTTAGATTTCAGAAAATCCAAATTTTTCCCCTTCAAATTTGACCAGCAAATTTCTGGATTGGTGCTTCTGGTTTTCTGGTACTTCTGGTTTCCTGGTACTTCTTATTTTCTGATACTTCTGGTACTGATGAAAACTAGGGTTTCAATTTCTGGGAGTTCTATCCACTAAAAAGGTGCGCTTAAGGTGCTAATGAGTTCCTTAGGCTAGGGCGCACTTTTCTAGATGATCTTTGGGCTGAAATTCCTCTTTAATAAAAAGCCCTAATTTTCTTGTACGACAACGGTGACATTTTTCTTTTTCCACTATGAAAGATGCTCTCTTCAGTTTAGCTCTGATACCATGTTAAAGTTTCTTTCTTAATATGTTATTATTAATCTTGATTATAACAACAGCATAATAAGGATCTTACTGAAAGAAACACAATCACAAAGTACACAAGCATTTATCCTGGGAAACCCTCAAGGGGAAGAAAACCTAGTAAAACTTTCTTAATATAGATTCAATAACCAAGTACAATGTCTCTCACAAGAGAGATCTCACCAAACAGAAGATCCACCAGAAACCCTAACCAGAATAGAGTAGTGCACCACTTAGACCAATATAGTCCTTCACCAAGATAACCTTCACCTTTACTGAGATACTCTTCCTTGTAGCTATGTCACTTCTCCTTGTAGTTGTGTCACTCTTAGACTTGCACACTTGAGAGCTTGATGAGTTTGTGTACAAATGAGGTGCTAGGCCTCTTATAAATAAAAATTGTGCCCCCCTCAATGATTAGGTCAGGGCCGACCTATCCACTTTACCTTTCTAATTTACAATTGTCTTGTCAAGGAACAATAGGGTTGACTTGTCAATATATATATA
>ML779231.1:786066-826764 GCA_009831015.1 Picea engelmannii | reverse complement strand
CAGGCATGGAATTTTTCCACACCTTCTATCTTTTCAACAAGCTTAGTGCTTCCAGACATTTTTTACCTGGAGCTAGGAAAATGACCAAAAAATGAAAATTCTCAAAATTGAATTTTGAACTTACCAGGAGATGCGCTTAGCTAAGGTGAGTAGCCTGGTGTGGTTAGATTTCAGAAAATCCAAATTTTTCCCCTTCAAACTTGACCAGCGAATTTCTGGATTGGTGCTTCTAGTTTTCTGGTACTTCTGGTTTCCTGGTACTTCTTATTTTCTGATACTTTTGGTACTGATGAAAACTAGGGTTTCAATTTATGGGAGTTCTATCCATTGAAAAGGTGCGTTGAATGTGCCAATGAATTCCTTAGGCTAGGGTGCACTTTTCTAGATGATCTTTGGGCTGAAATTCCTCTTTAATAAAAAGCCCTAATTTTCTTGTACGACAACTGTGATGCTTTTCTTTTTCCTGTGAAATATGCTCTCTTCATATTATCTCTGATACCATGTTAAATTTTAAGATAATATGAGGTTTCTTTTCAATTTACTAGATAACCATAGCATAGATAGGATCACTGAGAGAAACATAATCACAGAGTACACAAGCATTTATCCCGGGAAACCCTCAAGGGGAAGAAAACCTAGCAAAACTTCTTTAATATAGATTCAATAACCAAGTACAACACCAGAATAACTCTCTCTCTATGAGAGACAAACTACTATGATGCTAGACCAAAAACTAATCAAAGACTAGAGAATATCCCCTCCAAGGAATGTGCCTGTCTCTCTCTTCCTTCTTCCGACAACTGGTAACTTGCAGCTTCCTTCAATACTTGTGCACTAGATGACTAAGCTGAGTGAGTGAACAAATGAGTGGTTGGCTTCCTTTATTTATACAAACTGGCAAGTACTGGAAGGAGGTGTCTCTTCACTGGAAGGGTCGACTTGTCTTTCTGGGTGGTTAGGACCACTTTAATTTTCCTGGGGGATAACTTCTTAATTTGCATATTACAATTAGGGTTTGACCAATCTGCAAAAGGGTATTTGGTCAATTACAATGCCTTTATCTTGCACATGTGGGACATCATTTTTAATCCTTTTACTAGCATGTGAGGATTGAACAGGTGAATGCATAGTGGAAATATGAACATTAGGATTTACAGGTGGTGGAGGAGGTAATGACAAATTGGGCCAGCCATGATGGTGAGAGACAAATGTATTGACAATTTTTTGCCATCCATCATTTGCAGGGACTTCTGGTTGCATGGACACATGAGGAGGCATAGGAATATCAAGAATGTTCTGAGGTTGGAAGGGAGTTATATCTAGTCAAGGTTGTATTACTCCTTGCCCGATCTAGTTAAAGAACCATCTTGGAACAACTGGTTCAATTCCTGGGGATCAACATCAAAATGAATGGAGAATATATGCCTTCTAGGCCCTCTATTCCAGTTTCCTCTCCCTCTATTATTTCTTCCATGGATGCCCCTATTGAAGAAACGCATCCTGTAGCAACAATTCATTGGTAACTAAGCCCTTAATAAACCATACATGACATTCAGCTTGCATGAATAAAAAATTGGCTCAAAAATTGACACGAGATACATGCAAATCCATCCATAACAAACCATTTAATAATCGCCAAGTGAGAAGGGGGTGACAGGGTTCATGGGACATATGAATCGAGTGTAATGAGTGAAAGGTGGTATAATGAGAGGGGATAATTACATGAATACTTATCATCAATTAATGAAATAATTTGACTGTGTAAAATATACCAAAATATCAATTGCCAACCATTGATGTGTAATATCTTTTGTCATTGTTACGCAAACCTTTTTAATTTATTTTACAGAACAAGGATGTCAAAAATGAAATGGGGATTATGAGGGGAATATAATGAGAGAAAAGTGGTAGCATAACAAGGACATAATATGGATATTGTTCATATAAAAATAAATCAAAACCAACAATCAAATATAACTATGTTCAGACCTCCACAATTCAATCAACATTCACTTTTCAAAACCACCATATAAATTGTTACTTCCTTTACATATTTCTTGTTGACTTCCAAAAAAAAATCATATGCCCAGAAATACTCAATTACAGTAGCCTTTGCATCTATATAATATTTATATAGCAGTCTTATCAAATAGTATTGAAATCAATATGATGAACATAATAATCCTTTGAGCCATGACCATCTAGAACTCCAATGCTAAATCTCTTTTTCTTTTAAAACCAATAGAAAACGCACAGTGATTCCAGCCATTTATATCCAATATTTATTCTTTAAAATAAAATAAGAATATGCACAGTATTAACTACCATTTTTCCATTATTCAAACATTGTTCGACATAATCAACTAGGAAAAAACTCTTAATCAAACCCTAATCCTTTCACACACAGGTCTCCTTCAAATATAATCAACATAAGAATTGATTCGAATAACATGCAACTCCTAATCCCAAGCTTCACATAAATTAACATGTACATACTTCTTCTTTTTTTAAATTGCCCAATGAGAAATAGAGCCAACTCATGCCTAATCGACCAAGCACACACAGTGCTTATTTACCCTTGACTGGATTGAAACAATATCAAGATTGCATTTGGGGTTAAAAAATAACAAATGGAGATTAAGAACAGTTGGCTTGATTAGAGGACTAAATCCTCGAAAATGCAGACATCTCGTGTCTTTTATAATTTACCATAGACATATAACAAGAAACCATAATCGTGACTGTGAGGGTTACCAAATGACAGTCAACCACCTCCAATAGAGAACGAAAATAAATGAACCCTTAAATAACAAAATAAAATGAGTGTCCAAGCACAACCCGCGCCCAACCAAAAGAATATATAATGCTTCCATTTAACTTAGGGGTGATTTCAAACCCAACTATTCCATTTTCCAAGCAACAATGTCAACGAGAATAATGCTATGATAGATAATAGCTCGAGGTCTTGCCAAGCCAAGGAAAAAAACTTTAAAATTTCAACAATTCACATTGCAATCCAGAGTATCGAAAAATATCAACCACGGAGACGAAAATGGAGGGGAAAATCTTAAACATAGAGACTGGTTGTAACACCCATGCACAAAGCTCAAATCTTGTCAAACATAATAATAAATTTCCCCAAAGAACCAAACCCAAAACCCAAGCCAACCGAACATGCTTCACTCTCATTTTATCAATAAATTTATACAAATATTATCCACAGGAAGGAGAGCACAACCATTTATTTTTTTTAAAAACCAATAGTCCAGAATAATCACCAAAAGAACCCATGGACACAACACCAATACACAGTTCAAAAATCCCATAAAATCTTAAGAAAAACACAGACCACGGGAAATCCTGAGCCAAAAATTGATTCGAAGGGCAGAGAAACCATCATGGATGGAAGAATAAGGAACCCATACCTGGAAATCCTGCGCGAGAAAGAAGCTAGAATGTATGCCTCCTTCAAAACCGAGCAATGTGGAGCATCAACAACCACCATAGCCAAAAACCAAAATGCAAGTATGACTAGGGTGACGGGGTTCGAGGGTTGTTTGAGTGACGTGTAGTAAATGCACGTTGCTTCTTCCCCCCAATGTATGAGCCAGCCAATTCACCATAGTACTAAGCATTTAATCAACCACATAACCATTTCCATATCAACTTTGCATAGTGCACCACCTTTGGTAATATCAAACTCTTTTAAAAATAACCATGTGCTATAACGTTACGCCATGTGTATTCAACATATAACATTCAACAAGGCACTTAACTATAGAAGAAAGGGTTTGTACACCCTTCTTTGTCACAATAATACCACATTAGAGTTTGTATATAGTCCTTTAATTGAAAAGATAATACCCCAATATTATCCCTTTTATCAGAATCATATTAAACCAATTGATTCCATATTTAATTACAATATCAAAACCAACTTATAATAATCCTTTCATTCATAGGGCAGCCTTAACATAATCTGAGAGTGGTCATTAAAGCTATCATTTCCATGCACTAATCAACCAATCATCTTATGTGACCATAACATTTTAACCATGATTCAAAACATCGAACTCTAGAAGACTGTGTTGGTACCATCACAATAGCAAACCAAATATAAGCGTAGGATATCCATCATCGCACCACAAGTCTACAAGGGGGTCCCACCTACTAGTTTATTATTAATATAAATAGTCAATAGAGCTTGGCAATCATTTGTGAGCATAGTATTCATCGTTGCAATTTTAAGCGTCAACAAACTGGCGACTCCACAGGGAAATTTGTTTCCAACATATTAAGAACTCAGAATGTATGGTTTCGCAGACCAGGTGAAACATTAGATCAAGGAAATATAAGTCATAATGATTATGCAACAAGGGAAGTGAGGCGGTTTAAAGGAAAAAAATGATTTGGGATTTTGGGAATAACTCGTGGAAAGTGTTACGTATGAAGGGCTTATTCCTGTATTCATAACATTAGATTAATCATAGTGAAAGTGTTCTTTTCTTTAAGGAGAAAAATTTCTAGTGTGCTCTTTTTGAATCTCGAGGCGGAGGGAAGAAAAGGAAAGCAGAAAATAGGGATGAAAAAACAATTATATTATCTAACAACAGTAATGGAAGCAAATAATGATTTCAATGATGTCTTCAAGGAGGGACATCATGATAATTGTGTAACCTGATTGTTATTGATTAAAAATACTTGAATAATAGCATTGTTGTGGAAAAACTGATCTAGAACTTTATTTCTGACAAGAAAAGAAATTAAACAAAAGAAATGAAATAACAGAGAACTAAAATAGCAAAGCAAGATCCAACAATGAAACAAAAACTATAATACATAAGTAATTACATACATCATTTATCTTTCAAACTGGTTCCACATAGTGTTTCAAGTGGGAATTGTTGGTGCTATAGGAAAATAACTGCTCTTCCAAGTCCTTAGAATATAAGAATTTTCGCCTAGGACAAAAGTGATTTTAAAAGGACCCAGCCATAACTTTTGAAACTTTGAATGCATTCCTCTATCAGCGTGAGCTAAATCCCAAAGAAAGACTTTCTCATTTACCTTAAATCTAACAACTTTTGCACTTTTATTGATATATTTATTTATAGTTTGTTGTCTTCTCTTTATGTTCTCAAAGGAAAACGTCCTTTGTTCCTCTAAAGCCAACAGTGCATTTATCCTTTGAGGGATATTAGAAGAATTCAATTCTTCAATCTGTAGCATCAACCGTAGAGAAGAAAGTTTCAACTCGGTAGGCAGAATGGCTTCTTGACCATAAACAAGTTGAAAGGGGGTGCAACCTATGCTCACCTTGGTAGTAGTGTGATCTACCCAAACGGCATAAGTGAGGAGAGTGTGGCATTCACGAGGCTTATCTTCAATGAGACTTTTGACAATTCTAACCATATTTTTTTTGGTAGACTTGGCTTGCCCATTTCCTTGAGGGTAATAAGCTGGTGAGGTAAAATGTTTAACTCCCAGTTTTGCTAGAAACTGATTTAGAGTAGCAAAAATAAAAGGGGGGGTGTTATCTGTAATAATCTCTAAAGGAAGGCCAAATCTAGAGAAAATATTATTTACAAGGAAATAATTAACCTGCTCATCCCGCGAATTCTTAAGTGGGACAAATTCAGTCCATTTCATAAAATAATCTGTGGCTATCAAGAAGAAAACTTAACATGTTGAAGATGGAGGATGAATAGGACCAATAAAGTCCAGACCCCATTTTGAAAAAGTAAATTCAGGGAGGACAGGTTGTAAAGGCATGGCAGAAAGACATTATTTCCCAGTGAACTTCTAGCACTTGTCACAAGATCTTGAAAAATAAGAAGAATCACAAAAAATTGAAGTCCAATAATACCCTTTTTTGATGATTTTAAAAGCAGTAGTTTTAGCAGAAAAGTGGCCACCCACATGAATAACAGAATCTGAAGATCCATGGGTTTATTGTAATAATTGATGTGCTTCCTCATTATTTACATAGCGAAGTAATATACCATCAGCAGATCTCCTAAACAAGAAGTCTCCTAGAATGGCATATTTGGAAGATTCAAGACAAATCTTTCTCCTTTGATGAATATCTAAGTTATCTGGACATCTCTGATTTTGCAAGTAATACACCAGATATTTGTACCATGGATGTTCAGCTACAGGAAGGATTTGACTATCAATGTAAAATAGTGTTGACAGAGGGTTATCTTGTTCATCAATTTCTTCACTTGCTTCAGTCATCACATTGACCTTATACCAGGAGAGATTTTTCCAAACAAAGCAGCATACATATTGACGCTACAAGAGAATGAAGAGGTTAAGAAGCAAGTCCAGGATTTTATGGACAAAGGGTTGGTTAGAGAAATGTTGATTATGTGTGTTGTACCAACAGTGTTAAGTCCAAAGAAGGATAGTGGATGGAGAATGTGTACATACTTAAGGGCTATAAACAAAATCACCATCAGGTATAGATTTCCTTTACCTAGAATGGATGACTTGATGGATTTCTTGAGTGGAGCAAAGTTTTTTTCAAAAATTGATTTGAAAAGCAGATATCATCAGATTAGGATGAGAGAAGGTGATGAATAGAAGACAACATTCAAGACAAATGAAGGACTGTATGAATGGCTTGTCATTTCGTTTGGTTTGACGAATGCACCAAGTACTTTTATGAGATTGATGAACGAAGTCTTGAAATATTTCATTGGAAAATTTGTAATTGTATATCTTGATGATATAGTGATATTCAATAAGACTAAGGAAGAGCATTTGAGACACCTGACTCTAGTGATGAGGAGGTTACAGCAAGAGAAGTTGCTGCTAAATCTGAAGAATTCATCTTTCATGAAGAAAGAACTCATTTATTTGGGTTTTGTGATCTCTTTGAATGAGTTGAAGATGGATCCTGAGAAGGTAAAAGCAATCAAAGAATGGCCATCACCAAGGAATATCTTTGAAGTCAGAATCTTCCATGGATTAGCCAGTTTTTACAAGAAGTTCATCAAGAATTTTAGTGGAATTAGTGCACCAATCATGGACACAGTCAAGAAAAGACATAAATCTTTTCATTGGACAAAGGAAGTAGAGAAAAGTTTCAAGTTGTTAAAGGAGAAGATAATTGGACAACCATTTCTGGTTTTGCTAGATTTTAGTAAGACATTTTAAGTGAGATGTGACGTGAGTGGATTTTCGATTGGAGTAGTCTTAAGTCAAAACAATAGACTAGTTTCATACTTCAGTGAGAAGCTGAATGATGCCAAAATGAAATATTCCACGTATGATAAAGAGTTTTATGCAATCATACAGGCACTAAAAAAATGGAGGCACTACTTAGTTCTGAAAGAGTTTGTTTTGTACAGTGACAACCATGTTTTACAATTCATAACCAGACCGGAGAAATTGAACTAGAAACATGCAAAATGGGTTGAAGTTATGCAGAACTTTACTTTTGTTATAAATCACATTTCTGGAACTGATAACAAGGTTGTTGATGCATTGAGCAAGAAATGTTTGATTCTGCAAGAGTTTCATGTGAAGACCTTAGGTTTTGATAGCCTTAAGGATATCTACAGATATGATTTAGATTTTGGGGACGATAATGAAGCATGTGACAATCTTGTTCTGAGAGATAGAAGCCAATGGGTTGAATATTTGATCCAGGATGGATTATTATTCAAGGAAAATCAGTTGTGTATCCCGAAGAGTTCTATGAGAGAGAATCTTCTAAAGGAAAAACATAGTGGAGGATTGGCTAGACATTTCGTCCATGAAAAAATGTTTGCGCAACTAAACAATTTGTATTATTGGCCAGGGATGAGGACGGATGGCAATAAATTTGTGAAAAGATGTAGAATTTCTCAGCACGCAAAGGGGAAAAGACACAATACAAGATTGTATCAACCATTACCAGTACCAGAGAGGTGGTAGGATGCAGTAAGCATGGATTTTTTGTTAGGACTGCCAAGGACACAGAGAGGTTCTGATTCCATATTCGTGGTAGTCGACAGATTTTCCAAAATGGCACATTTTATTCCATGTCATAAAACCAGTGATGCAACACACATTGCAAACTTATTTTTCAAAGAAGTTGTTCAACTGCATGGTTTACCCAAGAGTATTGTTTTGGATCGGAATACCAAATTTGTTGGTCATTTCTAGAGGACACTATGGAAAAAGTTGGGAACAAGTTTATCTTTTATCTCAGCATATCACCCTCGGACAGATGGATAGACTGAGGTAGTAAATTGAAGTTTAGGGGACTTGTTGAGGAGTTTAGTAGTTGAACATCATAGTCAGTGGGATCAGATTCTGCCACAAGCATAATTTTCATATAATGAATCACCTAACTGGAGCACAGGACAAAGCCCATTCCAGATAATGTATGGAATCCAGCCAAGAGGACTATCTGATTTGAGAGACTTACAACAGAATGATTGCATAAGTGTTGGAGTGGAGGAATTTGCAGTAGGAATGAAGGAGATCCACAGTAAGATTAAAGAGTGGTTGCAGAGTTCCAACCAAGAATAGAAGTGCAGATTAGATCAGCACAGGAGAGGGTTTCAATTCGAAGTGGGAGATTTATTTTTAGCGCACCTCAGAAAGGAAAGGTTCCCAAGGGGGACGTATAATAAGTTGAAAATGAAAAATATAGGACCGTGTAAGATTCTGAGAAAATTTGAGGCAAATTATTATGAGATAGAATTGTCAGATGGTGTGGGCATATCACCCATATTCAACGTACAAATTTGTATCCTTACATAGAAGATGAAGAAGATGGGGAAGAGACTCAGAAGGAAGTTCAGTGGATCAAACAGATGCCTGTAATTGAAAAGCCTCATATGGAAAAGGTAATTGATCAGAGAGTTAGCAAGAAGACCCAGAAGATGACGTATTTTGAATACTTGGTAAAGTGGAAGGGACACCTGATTGAATATTCCAGTTGGGAAAGCGAAGCGGAGATCCAGAAACGTAGACAGACGGTGTAGGAGCTCATGGACAGGAGACCATGAATTTTTTCAGCCATAGGAGTATGATGCAGGAGCATCGTAAGCAAGCCAACAAAGTGGAGGACAGTTGGATACGCACCAGCGCACATTTTGAGAATGTTTTGAATTTGAAAAGATTAAGCATTAATGTAATATCTGGAAAAGATATTTTTTCTTTTATGTTTTAGAGATTATAACACAGATCTTGAGCGATTGCTCTCATCTATTTGTTAGAGGCAATTAATGTAATAAATATAAAGTAGTTGTAGTCTTTATTTCGATTTGATATCTTACAGTTGTAGGAGGGAAAACTCTATAAATATCCCTCGTATGTATTGTATTGTATCATTATTCTCATTGTAAGAATAAGAGTTGTAAAGCAAGAGAATATGAGAGCAGAGAAGGAGATAGATTGTAGAAGATTGTATAAGCAGCTAGTTGTTGCTATTGAACCCATGTACAAAAGCACTTGAGTTAATATAAGAATGCTTTGACTCAATTTCATGGTGTTGTGATGAAGTCCCGAAACCTGAAACGCCTTTTTGGGTGAAGGTCGTGGTCACATCGGTTGGTCACATGGAGTGGAGGTTCACGCCTAGTGCTTGTTCGCACAAGTGTAACTTCTAAGAAGGACCTGTGGTTATATGTGTGAAGGTTCTAGTGGGAACTAAAGATCCATTCCAGCTCAAGGAAGTAGAAAGATCCAAACATCGGGAGGTCACGTAGAACCTGCTGAGGTAGGGGTGCTACGCCACGTTCTCACCTCATCCAACACATAAATATATTGTGTTAAAAACTTTGGTCACTTGATCCATTCGAATCTCCTCTCCTCATTTCATAGAGAAAGAGAAATCCCACTTAACTAAGGCCCTCTTAGATAATGGATACTCTATCTCCCAAATCAACAGAGCCTTCCGCTCAACTCAAATTACTAAATCCATAAATCCACCTTACTCTTCCCCACCCATTTCTCACCTCTCTTTACCTTACATCCAAGGCACCATAGATCACATTTCAAGAATTCTAGCCAAGAATAATATCAAAACATTTTTCAAGCCATGTAAAACCTTTAAACAACTGTTCAAAATGGCCAAGGACAAATCTGACCCTATGCTAGGCTTGAGAGTCTACCAAATCCCTTGCTCTTGCGACAAATCATACATAGGAAAAATAGATAGATCCTTCAAAGACAAGCTCAAAGAGAAGATAACTGACACATACCACAATAGAATCACCAAGTTAGCTATTTTGGAACATTCCACTAAATCTGAGCATCTAATTTTCTTTGTCCAAACCAAAATTTTCACCTCAGCACCCCATTATTTCACCCATATCATTTGAGAATCACTAAAAATTGAAAAGCACCCCAATAAATTTAACCACGAAGATGGATACAAACTCATCCAATCTTGGAAAGCCCTCATTCATTACCTAGGTCACTAATCTTTCCTTTTTTTAATTTAATCTATTTCATTTTTCTCCTATTCCAAAGTTTTTCTAATCGAAATATTTGGTTTTCTTTTTCTTTTAACCCTCATTTTTAACTTGAATCTCTTTATTTACTGTAATGATATTCTCACTGCTTTAATTTCTCGAGTAATCATTGTACCTCTCATGCCATATCTCTTTAATCCTCTTTAATTATTTTTTTACCTCGTCTCATTTAATTTAATTTAATTTGATTTATAATTTTATTATTTAACCATATTTCATCTCATTAATTTATTATTTAGCCATATCTCTTCATTTCTCTCTCTCTCTTCCCCTTTAAGTATTCCTTTATCTTGTCTCATTTAATTTAATTTAATTCAATTCATAATTTTATTATTTAACCATATGTCATCTTATTAATTTATTATTTATCCAATCTCTCACCATTCCCTTTTCAACGGCTATATTTTGATTCCAACAACTACCTTCTATTTTTCAACCCTTTAAATTCTACCTGAAAGCATACACTTTTCCAATCATTCAACTTATCTTGTCCTGGAGGATTGGTGGAGTGTCCACTTGAAACATTGGACATTTCAAAAACTATCTACACATTTTAACTCCAGAATGATTATACAACAACTATGGCAAACTGTGAAAACGTACACACCAAAACCTTCTTTTCTTCAACCATTTCTCTCACAAAATGATATGGAACATCAATGTGTTTTTTCTTAGAATGATAAGCTAGGTTCTTTCCCAGGAAGATTACACTCTGACTTTCACAATTTAACCTTACAGTTTTTTTCACAAACCCAATACCTAAACAAATACTTCGTAACCATACAACTTCCTTACTCATGCACTCGCATGAATAGCTGCCATGTATTCAGCTTTTGTAGTTGAGAGTGACACTACAAATTGCCTCTTACTCATCCAGTTAATTTCTCCTCCAAATAAGTTAAACATATAACCACTTGTATATCTTTTGCAATCCATATCTCCAACCCAATCTGCATAAAAAAATCCATGTATGTCCAACACTCTTTCTACACCAAGTATACCTTGATATAAAATTACATAATTTGTAGTTCCATGAAAATACCTAAAATCCCTCTTTACAGTTGTCCAATGCTCCTTCCCTAGTTTTGACATATACCTACTTACTCAAAACTCCCACTAAATGAACAATTTCTAGTCTAGTACAGACCATTGCATACATCAAACTACCAACAACACTAGCGTAATGAAAATGAGACATGTATTGTTCCTCTTCACATGTCTTGGGACACTGATCTATAGATAAATTCAATCCTACATGAATAGGTACCTTGACTGTTTTACATTCTTGCATATTAAATATCTTCGATATTGTCTCAACATATTTCCTATAATTTAACCAAATTTTCCTATTTTCCCAATTTATTTTAATTTCCATGCCCAAAATAAAAAATTTAGCACCAAGATATTTCATATCAAACTTAGAAGACAACTGTGTTTTTTCCTCCTTGATGATTTCCTTGTTTCCAATCAACAACATATCATCAACACACAAAACCACATAAATAAAATGATCACCAACTAATCTGAAATACACACAATGATCATCTTTCTTCCTTGTGAAACCAAGTCCCAAAATATAAGTATCAAACTTTCGATACCACATCCTTGGAGATTGTTTTAACCCATACAAGGAATTTTTCAGCTTGCAAACTATCTCTTTCTTACCTTTCATTGCAAAACCTTCTAGTTATTTCAAGTATATTTCCTCTTTAAAATCCCCATGTAGGAATGATGTCTTTATGTCCATCTATTCTACTTCAAGATTAAAAAATAAAAACAACAGACAAAAGAGATATAACCAAAGTTAATTTAGCTTCAGGAGAAAAAATTTCACCAAAATTTATTCCCTCTACCCAGGAATATCCCTTTGTTACTAGGTGAGATTTATACTTATCCACTTTACCTTATGCATTCAGCGTCTTCTTAGACACCCATTTTCTCCAAACAAGGTTTCTTCCAATCAACAACTCAACTAGATCCCAAGCCCTATTTTTATCCAAAGAAGCCATTTCTTCAACCATGTATTTCTTCCAAAGTTTACCATCCCTCTGAATCACTGCCTCTTTAACAGTTCCAGTATCATCATCAATAATAGAAAAAGAAAAACTAGAATAGAAATAAGGTGAATACACCTTTCTGGTTGTCTTATTTTCCAAACCAATCTCCTCAATACTAGAGTATGAGTTTCTTCTTCTTATTATTCATGTTCTTATTTTGAGTCAAATTATTCACCCTCTAACTCAAATTATATTGTTTTTGGTTGTTTTCATTTTGGCGGGAATTTTTTTGGGGAACACCTTTAACCTCTCTAAAGACAACATCCTGACTGTAGACAACCTTCTTAGTTTTTGGGTTCTAAAGTTTATATCCTTTTACACCATATTTATAACCAATAAAGATACACTTTTCATCTTTATTATCCAACTTACTCTAGTTTTCCTTTGGAACATGTACACAAGCATCACAACCAAACACTCACTACTACATATGGGGTTAAAATTCGACAAAAACGTCCGACAATAAGGATAAATTCAATCATATCGTCATGAATTATGACATAATATTTTATTTTATTTTTTCTGAGCACCCTGATGAACGTTGAACTTCCAATGCACATATATATGTCGATTTATCGACGAACCAATAAGATATTTCATCGATCTATCGACGAACTTCGAGGATGCCAACTACCCATTTGAAAATTGTTTAATGGTCACTAACTTCACTGACTTGGTCAACTTTGACATAGTCAACGTTCATCATAATATCAATGGAAGTTTTTTTTTCAACTGTTTTGTTGTAGGTGCAATGGTTATAAAATATTTTTATGCTCATTGTTCATTTTATGATTTATTAGTATTTTTGTTATGTGCTACTTGACTCAAATCTAAGTCTCGATATGCATAGCTCGGATTTTTTACTTTGAAGGTTACAATTTTTTAATATTACTTTGTCTCTTTTTTAAATACCCGTATTGGATCCCTAACCCTTAGACCCTATTTCATTTGGGGACACAAATTTTTCCATAGGAAATAGGTATGAACATGTCTACTCAATTCCATTTAATTACTATACAATTTGTCTTGGTGTAGTTCTCTTTTATTGTTTGATTTTATTACTTTCTTATAGTCAAACTTTGGAACTTATGTGGTAAAAATGTATGGTTTTGATTTTTTGATTAATTGTTGATTATTGTTATAAACCTTTAATAAATCTATGACAAAAAATTGATTAATTCTCTAGTGCATATGGGGTCAATATAATTCGATGACATTTGTATTGTAAGAATATATAATTCATATATTAATGTACTTGTATTGCTTTAGTGGATTTTGTTGTAAATATAGGAAATCCCATTGCCAACACCTGATGAGAGTAAAAGGATGATTGTTAGGTCAAGGGATGCATTGGAGGCACATGTCGGTACTAATGGGAAATGCTTTTTCCCTTGCAATCAATGCAGGGGATTGAAAACAAGACTTGTAAGGAAAATAGTTGAAATACATTGTTTTACGTATGGGCATTGTGAAGGGGGGCATACATTTCGTCCCATGGTAAGTTAGTCATCATATATGTCTTTGTATTGATTTTATTTTTTAAATTTTCTTCTGTTTTAATATTTTTGTATACACTAACGTTATTGATTGTTTGTAATTGTAAAGATAAATCCTCCTAGGTTTCTGTCGTCGGATAAATATCTTCCAAGTAGTAGTATAAATACTATTGTACAAGGTGTGGAAGTTGGTACGGATATTGAAGATCAAGTCAATCCTATGGAAGAAGATGACACCAATAATATTGTTGAGCTGGATGATGGGACAAATAGATTGATCCATGACATATTTGCTCATATCGAAGAGGAAAACGATGATGATATTTATGATGTACCTATGCTTGAGAAGGAAGAACAATGCCTTTATGAAGGATCAAGAACAAATATTCTCTTTGTTATAATGTTGCCGGTGAACTTGAAGGTATTGAATGGTTTTCCAAACACTTGTCTCAAACAGATCCTAAGGTATGTAATATAATTCATCACATATTATATGTAAAGGTGGACATTATTTTTCTCTATTTTTAGTGTCAATTAATGTGTAAATTAAGAATGCAATATTTTTTATTACTATATTTACATTAACTAGTTATTTTTTATGTTGTATATTGTTAGGTGATTTTTTCTTACCACCGTCAAATAATTTAACTCGCACGTACCAATAGATGTGTTCCATTATGAAAGATATTGGAATGGAGTATCAGGCTATTAATTCATATATGAGTGATTGTATTATATATTATGGAAAATATGCATCAGAAACGAAATGCCCGCAATGCCAAATCAATAGATATCGAACTGATCAAGTAACAAAAAAGCTACCTCACAAGGTTCTTCATCATATTCTGATAATTCCACGTTTTCGATTATTGTTTAGGTGCCAAAGCATTGCACAGTTTATGGATTACCATGCATGATACATAAGTGAAGATGTTGTTCTTCGAATGCCTGCAGATGGTTCTGCATTTAGGAAAATCGAAGAAATATGGCCATTTTTTAAAGAAGAACCTCATAACGTTAGGCTTTCATTGGCAACTGACAGTGTCAATATGTTTAGTGAGATCAAGTATATTTACTTAGTGTGGCCTATTTTTGTTATAAACAATAACCTTCCTCCTTGGATGTCAATAAAGAGAGAGCACACAATGTTGGCAATGATTGTTCCAGGTATTTGTTTACAAAATTGGTTTAAAAGTTGTATTTCATTTTTCTTATGCATTGCATAATTTCTTATATATATATATATATATATATATATATACCAATTAGGTAAGTACCAAGTGAAATATATGAATTTATATATTGATCCTCTTATCGACGAGCTACTAAAGTTATGTGTTGGCATCACTATGTACGACATCTCTAGATAAATAGGGAAAAAACAATTTCAATTCCATGGAATACTTACATGGACAATTCATGATGCCCGGGGGCTAACACATTTTTGTGGTATGTAACATATCGATGCACTTTAATATTATATAATTTTATGAAAATATGATGCATGCTTCTTAAATATCAATTCCTCATTATATAAATAATACTGACATTAATCCATATAATCTTTCAGGTATTCAAACAAAGGGTAAATTTTCATGTCTAGTTTATGGTCCTAGGATGAAATCGTGTCATTAAAGAAGTCTAGGAAAGGAGGTATTTAATGAGTATAGGCACTTCCCTCCCTAAGAACCATAGGTATCGAACTACAGAAAAAACATCTTTTCAATTTGAAAGAAGAGACTGGAATAAAACCATGAAGAATGACACCTCACCTATGGAAGTTGGAATATAATAGAAATATTCAAGGTAAGCATTTAGTCTATGTGTCTGCATATATATTAATTTTTTACAATTTTAATTTGTATTGAATTTTGTTTATTGTATCTAACAATCATTGTTGTAATCTCATTAATTATTTTTCATAAATGTCGTCAAGGTATTAATGGGATTCCACAAGGAATAAAAAGTTACCATGTACAATTCAATAGGTTGGCCTACTATGAGCACCTACAAATAGCTCATATATTTGATACAATGGATATCTGGAAGAATGTAACAAAAACATTGTGGAGATTTGTAGATGGAAGAAGTGACAAAGAAAAAATTGTCAAAATTTGTACTAACATTCAGGAATCCAATCATGCACTACAAAATGTGATTTATTCAAATAGCAATGGAGTACACCAAAATAGTCTTCCATGGTTATTTACAGAGCAAGAAATCAATGTTTTAAAAGAGGTCATTCAGAAAAATAAATTTCCCACGGGATTTGCTTCAAACATAAAGAATATCTTAACAAGGAAAGGTGAATTTGATGGGATGGAAACTCATGACTAGCATACCTTCATTAAGGTAATTATTTTGGTCGTAAATTTATATATTGGTAAATATACAGCTTTTTAGTATTATAATATGGTTTTTTTTTCCTAAAAATTAATGATCCCTTTGTTGTTACAATATGTTCTACCTCTATCTCTCCCTGACATCTTTGACAACAATGTAAAACAAGTTAGATATGATCTTGGAAAATACATGAGGTAAATATTAATGATTTATATGCAAAATCATTGTTGCTCAACTTGTCGACATCTATTTTACTTTCAATGCATATACATTGTTGTTAAAACCTATGATCTGATTTGTTATATCATGTGTAGGTGGTTTTCATCTAAAGAAATCCATAAAGAAGATATAAAATATTGGAGGAGATAAATTCCTCAACTAATGTGAGAAATGAAAAAGTATCTACCCCCAACATTTTTCAATGCACAAGAACACTACCTCATACACCAAGTTGAGATTGAAATGGACCTGTACACACAAGGTCAATGTGGATGGTGGAGAAGCACTTGAATTCATTAAAGGATTTCATTATACATAGAGCATGTCCTAATGTATATATGGTATATCAATCGTTATCATATATTAGTTGGTATCTTCCTAAATTAGTAGCAAAAATCATGAAGGTGCCTCGAATTTGGGATCTCAATTCAATTAACAAATTTGAAGGGAAGCTCTTGGTCGAGAAAGGTAGAATGAGGAAATTGAAAGGTAATTAGATGGTAGAGATCTATAATACTTTGCATTCATACTGATTTATTTCTATATTGTACTTATTTAAGTTTTATTTAGCTTCCATGATCAATTATTATTTAATCTTTACTCTAATTAGTAATTTTTATTCTTTTTTCATACATTTGGTCCAGAGTGGGATGTACTACATTTTTGCATTGCGAACAATATTGATTAGATGAAAGTATGGATAGATCGATGTAATATACAATGTAATGGTAGTTTGTCACCGAAAGGAGTGGATACTTTTCTTAGAGAAGTCTGTCGTAACCAAGATACCAATCTTACTCAGAGGGAAATTGATTTATCATATAGTTTAAAATATAAACAGGCAAGCATATTATTCACCCACATCATGTTTCATTTATTTTCCATTCTATTAATCTAGGTCATGGTGTGTTTCTTTTATAAAGTTTCACTAAGTTCAAATATGTTTATTCATTGACAAATATGCATTTTTTATGTGTGGGGCATATTGCAGTTGAAACACCACAAGGCTATGTGGTGGCTGTAAATTTTGCATCAAAAAGTTAGACTATAAGAAAAAAACCTTTGATTATGGGATAACTCCAGTATTTTAGGTCACTAATGTTTCCTCTAGAAGTGAGATGCATCCAACATTATCCAAAAATAGATACTATGGTTATTTGAATGATATAATCGAGTGTGGCATTAACTCCTTCAAGTTAGCTATGTTTGAGGTCAAATGGTATAGGTTACAGACAAATGAATATGATCCTAAAAGAACTATTATTGAGCATGTCAATGTATTTACCACAGTTATTAAAAGGATGTTTGAGCTGAGTACAAAAAATTATGCTCTTCCAAGCCAATGTGAGCATGTCTTTTATTCAGAGGTTCTAGGTAAAGCAGGTTGGTCATACATTGTTATATATGATCCAAGAGGAAGGCCTGTAAAGTATAATGTACCAGAAGAATATGATATTGAATAAGAATAAGATGTAGAGGAGCATGAGGTACATGTATCGTCAGATGAAGAAGTTGAGCCAGATGTAGATAACAATGTTCTCAACAATCATATTGACGATGATATTATTGAAAATGATTTTGATGATGATGATGTTGATATGGAAAATCCTTTCAACATTGATTTTGAACCAGATGATACATATGGACTTGGATGAAGAAGAACATGATCAATGATATTGCAGAAATGATGAAATGTATGAGTTATGTGATTATCTATTTTATATGATTTATTCTCTTTAAAGTATTTATTTATATGGGTTAATCATCATCATCATCATCACAATCACCATCATCATCATCTTCATCATCATGGTCATCCTCATCATCATCGTCATTGTCTTCATCAGCATCTTCTCCATTTTCATTGTCATCATCGTCATCATCGTTATCATCATTGTCATCATCATCTCCATTTTCATGACCGTCATCATCGTTGTCATCATCATCACCATTGTCATCACCATAAATCGTCACCATCATGGTCATCATCATTGACATTGTAATCACCATTGTCATCGTCGTCGTCATCATCATTACCATTGTCATCGTCATAAATCATCGGCACTGTGTGTCATCCCCATCATCATTGCCATTTTCATCGTCATCATCATCGTCATTGTCATGATTTCCATTGTCATCGTCGTCATCATTTCCATCATTTTCACCATCATCATCGTCGTCGTCGTCGTCATCATCCCCCTCCTTATCATTGTCATCATCATTGTCATGATCACCATCATCATCATCATCATCATCATCATCGGCATCATCATCATCATTTCCATTGTCATCACCATAAATCATCATCATCGTCATTGTCCTCCTCCTCATCATCGTCATCATCATTGTCATGATCATCATCATCATCATCATCATCATCATCATTTCCATGGCATCACCATAAATCATCATCATCATTTCCATTGTCATCATCATCAACATGGTCATCATCAGCGTCATCATCCTCCTCATCATCATCATCATCATTGTCATCATCATCATTCCCATTGTCATCGCCATAAATAATCATCATCATCGCACGCCATTGTCATCATCATTTCCATTGTCCACATCATTGTCATCATCATCCTTCTCCTCATCGTCGTCATCATTATTTCCATGATAAGCATCACCATCATCATCATCATCATCATTTCCATTGTCATCTCCATAAATCATTATCATCATCATCATCATCGTGCACAATCGTCATCACCATTTCCATTGTCATCATCATCAGCATGGTCATCATAATCATCATCGTCGTTGTCGTCGTCGTCATCGTCATTTTCATGATGACCATCTTCGTCATCATCATCATCATTTCCATTGTCATCGCCATAAATTGTCATCATCATCACACGCCATCGTCATCATCATTTCCATTGTCATCAGCATGGTCATCATCATCATCATTTCCATTGTCATCAGCATGGTCATCATCATCATCATTTTCATCATCCTCATCCTCCTCCTCATCATCATAATCATCATCATTTTCATGATCACCATCATCATCATCATCATCATCATTTTCATCGTCATCGTCATAAATCATCATCATTTCGCATCATCGTCATCATCATTACCATTGTCATCATCATCGTCATTTCCATCATCATCATCGTCGGCGTCATCATCATTTTCATCATTATGTGTCATCATCATAATCATCATCATTTTCATGATCACCATCTTCATCATCATCATTGTCATTGTCATCAGCATAAATCATCATCATCATCGTCGTCGTCATTTCCATCATCAGTAGCATGGTCATCATCATCATCATCATCATCATCATCATCATCATCATAATCATCATCATCCTCATCATCATCATCATCATCATCATCATCATCATCGTATCATAGTCATCATCCTCCTCCTCATCATCGTTGTTGGACATGTAATCCTTCTTGGATGCATTATTTGTAACCATAATGTACATATGAAGCATCATAGGTGATAGGAAGAGTCATATGTTGGGAATACCAATGATTATATTATTTGTGTATTTATTGAGCTTCATGTGAATAGAACAATCATCAAGTGTGGAGTTATTATTTGCCACTCCTGGCCTGACAATGGTATTAGAGCGAGGCTTAACTCCATGATTTCTCCTGGTGTTTCCATAATGTACATATGAAGCTTCATAGGTGATAGGAAGAGTCATATGTTGGGAATACCAATGATTACATTATTTGTGTATTTATTGAAATTCATGTGAATAGAACAATCATCAAGTGTGGAGTTATTAATTTCCACTCCTGGCCTAATAGTGGTATCAGCACAGGGCTTAAATCCATGATTTCTCTTGGTGTTTCCTTTCACTGAGCGAACAAAAAATTCTCGACCTTTTTGTCAATCATTTTACACTCTAGTATAATGGATTCCCTTTTCATTCCTCAGTCCATTCACCTCTCAAGTCACTTATTCATCCCACCACTCTGTCCATCTACTTCTAAGTTTGTAGTCTGCACAAAATTCTTATTCATGTGTATCTACAAAACCCTAAATTATGTTACTATGCACCCATGTTTCCCTCGACCTAATTGATGCATACAAGGTATACTCCCACTGCTAACTGCACAAGACATTTACCACTCCCTGCACAATGCACAATTCCATAATGCACATTCTCATTGACTGCACAATGCACAGTGCCCATTGATACTGCTCACTCGATTGAATCAAGGTGAAGTTATCTAGTATTATCTGATATTCTCGAATAGGAATTCAACATTCAATTTATTCTCAAAACCTTGTGAGAGGTGTTCATCAAGAAGCATTGGTTGTTTGGTTACTCTTTATTGTACATTTGTTTCATATTCCCTTAGAAGTTGCATATCTCCATTCCCCAATGGTATGATATCATAGTTTCGATCCTGGCCCCATTCAATAATAGCTTTTCCTCCACCGTGTAATATTCAGGTTACCAAGTTTCCCTTTTCTCGTTCATCATAGGGTTTTGGTATTTGTCGATTATTGTGGTCGTACTGGCAAAAATTATTACTGTTGATTTCATTTGAATCCCTTCTATTCAAGAATGCATAACCATTCACTGATATATATTCACTATACTAGTATTCATTGGTGGAGATACGGGCTCGACTCTTGTACATGAATTCCACCCTCTACTCTTTAATTATAATCATACGTTGATCCATTGACTTGGTTGGATATTTATTTTGGTTGCTTTTCCTCGTCGACTTGGTTGTGAAGAATATAGCTTGGGTATTTTTTTTTTGGCTACCACAACGAATTGATATCCATGGTATGGTGATCATGGATGGAAATTAGATACCCAAACGTGGCATAAATGATGCAAAGACGGGCAATTGTTTCCCTTGCCTCACTAGCTAGGAACTCACTTAGTTTTATTTTTTACTTTCATCAATGCAGTCTAATTGTATTATTGATGCAACAACAATGTAGTATTATTGATATAGTAGCATTGTATTCTTGGTGCAACAGAAAACACATTTTTATAGGTGTGGTATGATTGTAATCTTGGTGCAACCTCATTGTATTTTCAATTGTTAATGTGTGTGTGAAGACAACAGAAGACAATGCATTCTCTTGCATATGGACAGCATAGAGAAAATCAGAGAAGATGTAGAAAGAAGAAGCTTAGAGGCAGGGGGGTTGGCATAATCCCCAAGAAAAATTTGACCTTCACTGTACCCGTTACAGAGTGAATGACTCACATGAAGCCTCTGACTACAGAGTTTCATGGAAGAAGATCAAATAATACAGAGACAGAACCTTAGACCTGGAAAAAGGTAAAGCACATGTACATTATGTTGTTTCCTATTGCAATATAGGAGTAAATGAATATCTCTTTAATACTTCATTTTCTTCTTTGGGAGATGCATGGCTTCTTGACACAGGTTCAACCTCCCACATGACATTTCAAAGAGATTTATTTGAATAATTTGATGACAATGTATATGGTGTAGTGTACTTTGCAGATAGATCAAGTCTCAAGCCTTCAAGAATGGGAATCATCAGGCTTAAGTTTCCTGGATTCCCATATTTTCTTCTGCACAATGTACTCTATCTTCCAGAGCTGCAAAGAAACTTGTTGTCCCTTGTGCACATCAGACAACAAGGTCAATCCGTTCATATGATCGGTGAAAAATATGAGATAAGGAAGGAATTTGACAACATGGTTATCATGACTAGAATAGAATATGGAATACTATTGAAGATGAATGGGACATCTTCCCATACACACACTACTGCATACCTCTCTCATAATGACTCAGGTATAATTCCATCTAGTCTTTTGTGGCATGCTATATTTGGCCATATTAATTATGGAAGTCTTCACTTGTTGAGAAATAATGGTTTTTTTGTTCTTCCCACCATTCCTATAAAACTGAAACAATGTGATGCTTGTATTCTTTGAAAGCATAGAAAACAATCTTTTCATGATTCCACTTCCACAGCATGTAGAAAAATTGAATGGATTCACTCTGATTTGTGTGGCCCTATGCATGTTCCTTCTACAAATGGAAATAAATATATCATGACTTTTATTGATGACTACACTACAATTTGTTGGGTGTATTTGTTTAAAGACAAACCACAAGATTTTGAAACATTTAAAAATTTTCATGTATGGATTCAAAATGAAGTGCAGTCTCGTATTAGCTCTCTTCGCAGTAACAATTGAAGAGAATATACTTCTAATGAATTTAAAATCTACCTTCACCAACATGGGATCAAACAAAAAACCACGGTTCCATACAATCCCCAACAGAATGGTGTCACTGAATGAATGAACAGGACACTCCTATATATGGTTTGTTTCATGATGTTTTTCAAGAATGTTAAATTGATGTTTTGGGATGATGTTATTCTATGTGCAGTTTATATAAAAAATAGGTTTCCATATCATGCTATAAAAAACAAGACTTGTTATGAAATGTGGTATGGCCACATTCCTTTGGTGAGGCATCTCAGGGTCTTTGGTTCCACCTGCTATGCCTTGATTCTTGAGTAAAGAAGCAATCTTGATGCGAGGAGTCGGAAGTGCATCTTTTTGGGTTACTCAAATACCACCAAGGGGTATCATCTTTAGGACAAGATCAACAAGAAGTTCATCCTTTACACAGATGTGATCTTTCATGATCCACCAAGAAAGGCAAAATTGTTGAGAGACAGCTTGACCATCTCGACAGATTCACTCGTGTAAAGATATACCGTGAATTTGATGACGAGATCCCACATCTTGAAGGGGGGATCCCTATCTTGGAGGTAATTTAGATAATTCAAACTCAGGTGATGTAGAAAATATGGATGTTTCATATGATTGAGAGTTGAATTTATCTACTAACCATGAACTGACTTCCTTTAAATAAGCCACTTCTCATGATGAATGGAAAGAAGCCATGCATAAATAATATGATTCCCTCATAAAAAATGGGAGATGGAATTTGGTGGACCCTCCATATGGAACCAAACAGATTGGTAGAAAGTGGGCATTCAAGAACAAGTATAGATAATATGGCTCACTTAACAAGCACAAAGAAAGGCTCATGGCAAAAGTATTTGTACAGAAAGAAGGTGTTGATAATGAGGAGACTTTTTCCCCCACAACGAAATGGGCTACCATCCGCACTCTAGTTTCCATGGCAACACAAAATCAATGGAAAATTCATCAAATGGATGTGGATATTGCTTTCTTAAATGGAGACTTGAAAGAGAATGTGTTCATGTCTTAACCAGAAGGATTTGTTGTGAAGGGACAAGAACATAAGGTATGAAATCTCATCAAATCCTTGTATGGCCTGAAACAAGCAACACGAGCATGGTATGAAAAGTTAATCGAGCATCTTTTGAAATTAAATTTCAATCATTTCAATCTTGATGATGCAACTTTGTTTGTCAAGAAAGTTGGAAAAAATATTGTATATATTGCAGTATATGTAGATGATATGTTCATAATAGGGAACAATAAGAACTACATTGCATCCATAAAGAAAGAGTTGAAGAAAGGCTTCCAGATGAAAAATTTGGGACATCTTCACTACTATTTGGGCATTGAAGTGATGCATAATCCAAAGTACATATTCATCTCCCATAAGAAGTACATTAGATAAATTTTGAACAAGTTTGGCATGGTCGAGTGCAACCTTGTTTCTACTCCAATGGAACAGAATTTGACGCTCACATTAAAACAAGGGAATGAATTTGAGGATGAAACCAAGTATAGACAACTTGTGGGAAGTCTTATCTATCTTAATACCACCAAACCATACATTTCATTTATTGTTGGGATTCTTTCCAGATTCATGTAGAAGCCTTGTGAAGGACATTGGCGTTCTACAAAGAGATTTCTAAAATACTTGAAAGGAACTCAAGATTTTGGACTCAAGTACACTAAGGTAGATGACTTCAACCTAATTGGATATTCTGATTTAGACTTTAATGGGGATAAGGAAAATGGAGTGTCAACTTCAGTTTATCTCATGAGTCTTGGATCAACAATTTCCTCTATAGATCACACAAAAAAAACAGTTCTAGCAAATTCCAAAAAAGAGGTAGAATATGTGGTAGTTGCAAAAGTGACAAAAGAGATTGTGAGGCTCAGGAAAATACTTGAATATTTGCAGGAGAAACAAGTAAATTATACTCCTCTTCTAGTTGATAACAATTCTTCAATCAAGTTGGCCAAGAATCCCAGATTCCATGATCGAACCAAGCACATCAACATAAAGTATCACTTGATTTGATATCATGTAGAGGCCAAGACTATTCACTTAAGACGTTGTTCCACAAATGAGCAAATTGCAGACGTCTTCACCATAGCACTTGGAAGAGAAAAATATAAGAATTTCAAAATGAAGCTTGGACTCACAAACATCCCTTCAGATAAGGGGGGAAATCTTGGACATTTAATCCTTCTCGGATGTGTTATTTGTAACCATAATGTACATATAAAGCGTCATAGGTGATAAGAAGAGTCATACGTTGGGAATACCAATGATTACATTATTTGTGTATTTATTGAGATTCATGTGAATAGAACAGTCATCAAGTGTGGAGTTATTATCTACCACTCCTGGCTTGACAATCGCCATCATCATCGTCATCACCATCATCATCATCAACACCATAAATCATCACTTTCATTGTAAACTCAACATTATAAAAGGAAGCTAAGGTGAGAGGAGGAGACACACATAGACTGAGATAGTGAGATCTCATTGATTGAGTGGAGAAAAACTTTCAAATGTGCAAGGTCCGAGGAAGGAACCATGGGGCAGAAAATGAGTATCAACCAACAATATTGAATGACAGATATTGAGGTGTGATCAACTATTTCGTTGTTTTTATTTTTCCTCAGAGGGGTCGTTTTCCTAGGATGGGAACCCTTGTAAACTTGGATTAATTTATAATGAAAATATTATTTGAAAGGCATAAATATGTGTGCATAATTGTGGTTTCTTGTTTATTGCTTCCGCTAATTTATTTATTTAAAATGTTAAAACCCAACTATATTTTTTATTCAGTAAATCTTAAGTAATAAATAAGTTACAACAAGGTATTTACCAAGTAATAATTTACGAGGTGTTGGGTGAGTAAAATTAGCGTTGATCCATAATCTCTATTTAAATAACATGGAATGTCATTTGTTGATGATCGATTGTGAGAAACTCATATCCAAAAAAATTTCCTTTTTCATTAATATGTCCCTTCAAGTGGTCGTGTTGTATGGGGCCATGGATTGTTTCCCTCTCTAAGATTTTTAACCGCATAATGCACTGAGGTACTGAGCTTTATAAAGATGCAAGTGGACCATGAAAATGTGGTATCTTTATGTTGAAAGGTATGACTTTGTCTTAGAATAAATTTGGGATTACTTGGTTGGGCCATGTCACTCACAAGAAGAGATGCAAATTGTTGTGAGCATATCGATTCAAGGTACAAAAACCACTTATTCCAATCATATCCTTAAGAAGCTTTTCATTCTTGAAGACACCTAAGGACAATTTATATGAGAGCAAGCAAAAAGGAGACTTGCATTGGAGGAACAATGGATGATTAGTGTATCCACGGATATGAAATATATGCAAACCAAAACCATAAATTACCAAAATAACTTTACATTTTTTAATTCAAGAAAACAATTAAAAACTAAACTTGTTGCACAAAAAACAATAAATAGGAAATGGAAAAAAGGGAAATGTAGGAATCTAGTTTTCAGAAACAGGGATGGCTAAGGTCCAATTTCGATAGGAAAGTTGGATGGACATAACTAACAAACATAAAGAGACAAGAAAAAAATAATAGGAAAAATTAATGAAGCCTGGGAAACCACTAGAAACTTTAGTGATGTAGCTAGAAATCCATGGAAATAGTGTAAATACTAAAACTTCAAGAAATGTTTCTCAAAATATTTTGGGGCTTCTTTATCCTCATAAATGCTCTCATGGTTGTTAGGAATAATGGTTATGGGGTGTAGAAGTGGTTGTTAGTTATTCTTGGAACTTTATTTTAGATTCTATAATGTCTAATGTCCCAAAGTTTTGATATGAAAAAGATCAATAAGTAGATTTTAGATTCTATAATGTCTAATCTCCCAAAGTCTTCATATGGAAAAGATCAATAAGTGTAGAGTTAAGTTGGAAGTTGTTTGCATATGTCCAAAAGTGACACATCTTGTGATAGGAGAATATTATGGTTATGATAGGAGAATATTATAGTTAGAGGTTTAGTTTTCAATTTAGAATAGAAATATCTTAGGTGTCACCCAATTGTATTATTAGACCATGAGTCTCTAAACAATCGCAAAGTCCAAGATCACCTCTTTATGAGTTGTAGTTCTTATCTATTGATGAGTTTTTAGTGTGTTGGCACTCTTGAATTTATGAGGTGATTACATCCATGTAGTATATATTGAAATCATGGGATGAATATAGTGTTAAAGATGGCTTAAATCTATTTCCACCAACTATTGTTTTGTGTTGTACTTTCTCTATTTCGTAATATCGTACCAAAGCCTCTTTAATCTTAAGGGACCTAGTAGTTCCATCATAATGAGCCATGGAAGGTGAAGGTAAGGTATTGTATCTCTTCATGGTATTGATCCATGAGAGTGTAGCTTATGGTGGAGAGATGTTAGTGATATGCTATGTAAATAGCTTATGAGGGAAATATGCAAATCTGTAGTGTAATGGAAAAGACAAAGACAAGATCCAAGATAGAGATACATAGTCAATCAAATCATACAACTCTATGTATTTTATGTTATTCACCATTTCAATTTGTGAATCAGATTTGAATCGAATTGGTTCCTCCAGTCACAATTTTTTTTTCTAAATCATGTGCTCTAGTGATTTGGTCCAAACCTAGATCTCATAGTTGAATGTTCTTTTATTTTTGATCTACTATTTCAATTTCACTCCTAATTTCAATTGATTGAAAATCGCATCAATCAAAGGAGACTATATATGGAAATCTAGCTTAGTGTTTAAAGTGACACATCATTATCGATCTCGTTGCAAATATGTTGCCAATTGAAATTGCATACATCAATGTCATCGCTTGAATTTGCTTGAATCGACACCAGCACATAGTGATTGATCTTCCAAAGTTTGAGAGTCTGATTGTGATCTATTGATTCAAGGAAGGAGAAATACATGCACAACATGATCCATCCAAGACAACAATTAGATTGTTGACTAGCTTACACCCCTCTTGCTTGGCTACCAGAGTAGATTGTCTTTAAAAAACTACGTTTATAAGACAACATATGGAACTTTCATGAAATTATGTTATCTCTTTCAAAGAGGAACGTCTTTTATTGCAAGCCCCAGTTGATCATTCAATTGTGTAGAGTTATTAAAAAGGGGAAAGGCATGTATAATTGCTATATGCTCATATGTACATATTCAATATCCAATGATTTGAATTACCTCCAGTAATATTATTCCTCCTAATAAAAGTGATTAGTTGCAATTGTTTAATCCCTAGCATATTGGATCGAGGTAGTTGAATCTGCTACGATTTTCAAGTATTTGGAGATAGTTGAATCTACTATGATTTTCAAGTATTTGGTGAAAATACGTTATTGCAACTCACCTGACTTCCTAAAAAATAAAACAATCTCTAGATCTATATGTTCCACAATGGTAACAATAGCAAAAAGGGAATTGACGATTGTGTGATGCATGTGGATGAATGAAATAAAGCATAGACACCCCCCTCTATCTGAACCACGTAGATTCTTGCAACAATCATCCCTTGTCACAAAAAAGGGTAACCTCCAAAAAGAGATTTGATCAAAAGGAACATCAAAATCATTTTTCCTTGGCTCTAGATATCGACTTGGTGCTTGAATAAATATATGTGTAGAACCATGATCTGACTAGTGAAGAACAGCTCAGCATCCCATTGTCATGCAAACACCAGAAAATATGTTTTGTTGTAAAAAAAGGAGACCTTGTGCCATCCCCATATAAAAAAATGAAAGCCTCAATGTTCAAGGTATTTGTTAAATTAAAAGCTTTAACCTACATGCAATATTATTCTAAAGATTCTTTTCTTTATGTTAAAATCGTCCACTAAATGGAAAAGAAAGTGAAAAGTGATCTATGATTATGTACATAAGTGAAAGATGGCTATATGTGATTACAAGCCACATTGAAAATTTGGATGTAATATTTTTATATGAAACAAGTCTCATTGCAGTGGTGATGTCCCTGTCATGGATGAATTTGAAATTGTCATAAAAAAAACAAAATGAAATAGTAATCAATAGCAACCAATTAACTAAATAAACTTTCACGTGTAAGAAGTGTTGATTTTTCATTAAGCTAGGTTCAAGTATGAATTTCATTCCAATTTTAGCATTTTAATTGAATCATAGACAATTGCAGTTACACCATAAACAATTTGTTGCAGTAACCAAGATCATAAGAAGAAACACCATGCACAAGTACATAATAAGTATCCTGGGAAACCCTTCTCAACAAGGGAAGAAAACCCAGCCAATCTTCTGCTATATTCTTCAAGAGAGAGACCTCCCACACCATAAACCTAGCACACAAAAGGGTGCTTACAAAACCCTAGAAGACTAGCACCCAAGAGAGGTGCGCACTTTTCCCAAGAACAAGTACTTGCTGAAATTTCCAAATTCACACTTGTGTTACGATTCCTCAATGGGAAATTTACCTTTATTTATATTAGACTGAGCCTATCAACAGTAGTGTCTATTGGCACAACAGGGCCGACCTCAATAACTCACAATATAATTAATAATTACCATATTAATTATCATTTACATTAATTATCCCTTGCTATATTGTACAAGAGTCGGACTTACATGTAACCCTATTTGTGATGTAAAGGGTACATGTAACCCTATTAATTATCATTTACATCAAAAATAGGGTTACATGTAAGTCTGACTCTTGTACAATATAGCAAGGGATATCATACACCCACTAGTGCTCAGCCACTAGGGGCACATCCATCTATGCTCATCCACAGGGATGTCCACATCTCTATCTCATTGTGTCTCACAGGAGAACCACACTCACTAGTGCTCAACCACTAGGATCACGTTCGCCTGTGCTCAGCCACAGGCACGTCCAACTTAGCTCATCTCTATCTCACTGTGTCTCATAGGAGAATAACATTCACTAGTGCTCGGCCACTAGGATCATGTTCAACTGTGCTCAACCACGGGCATGTCCAACTCAGTGGATATCTTTCTCACTACGTCTCACAGGAGAATCATCTAGAGTATCACATCATCTCAACTCTCTGCACAGAGGAGAACAATAAACCCATCACATGGGCTCCTTCACCCCTCATAGGGCTACACATCGTTTCATCTCAAACGATACACCCATCCCATGGGCACACCAAACGCATGGGCTTTCTCGTAGGCCAACTCACTCAATTTGTGTCCTGGAGGATGTCTCACGCAGTTGCAATCGTCAACACTCCCTCTCAGCTAGGGAGGCATTCTCTATCAGACCAATTCTTGCACGGAAATACCCGAACTTCATCTTGGTTGTAGTCATAAACACTCCCTCTCAGCTAGGGAGGTATTCTCCACCAAGCCAGTTTCTCACGGATGTACTCGAACTTTGTATTGGCAAGTGGTTTCATGAAGATATTTGCAATTTGCTCATGTGTAGGAAGGTATTGCATGTGTATTGCTTTCCTCTGCAACATGTCTCTGATATAATGATATTTTATCTCAATGTGTTTTGATCTATCATGAAACACAGGGTTCTCAGAGAGCTTCACACAGCTTTGGTTATCACAATGAATAATAATAGGATCCATCTCATGATCAAATAAATCTATCAAAATCTTGCGAAGACAAACTGCTTCGCGGACTGCCACACTCAATGCTATATACTCTTTTTTTGTGGTACTCAAGGCCACAGAGTTTTTGTTTCTTGCTACACCAGGAAACCATGGCATAACCCAAGGTAAAACAATAACTGGATGTTCTCTTCCAGTCTATTGTGCTTCTTTCCCAATTGGCATATCCCTGCAAACTCAAGTCTACATTGAAGGCATATCTCAGGCCATATCCAACCATGCCTCGTAGATATCTCAATACATGTTTCGTTGTTATCTAGTGAGTCTGTCTCGGCTGACTCATGAATTGACTGATGTACATTCACTGCATAACATAAATCGGGTCTGGTGTTAACCAGATATATCAATGATCCAATCAGTTGTGGATCAATCTCGTATGAAACATCATCATTCATTTTCTTCATATCCATCACCATCAGTGTAGGCATGGATTTGCATCCAGTCATACTAAACTTCTTTAATATCCCCACTGTATATTTTCCTTGACTTAGGAAAATCTCATCGGTCCTCTATCATACTTCTTGTCCCAAGAAGTAGTGCATCATACCCAGATCCTTCATCTCGAAATCAAAAGTCAAAGCTTACTTGTATCCAACAACAAGGATTTATGAATAATTCACCAAAATCAGGCTCTCGTCACCAACAATGTAATAATATAGGTTTGGATAAGAAACACTCTTGTTGAAACCCAAACTCATCAAGAATCCATCCATATGATGTAGTTTCCAACTCATGGATGGTAGTACGGATGGAAGTGTATTGGGCTTACTGGATCAAGTGTCTCATCATAGACAACTCCCTTTGTTTGTGGGAATCCTCTGGCTACAGATCTCGCTTTGTATTTCTCGACACTTCCATTAGCTGCATGCTTGATCTTATATATCCACTTGGAATTCACCACAGACTTCCCTTTTGGTCTCTGAACAATATCTCATACATCATTCTTTAAGATATACTGGTATTCTTCTGTCATGGCAACTTGCGATACATTTTCACTTGTCGCTTCTCTATCACAAGAAGGCTCGGAATGAATGATGTGGCTCATGGCTAAAGAGTAGCTCGAAAATTTCTTCTCTCTCAGGATGCGCCTTGAGGGGCTTGTATGTTCATCTGCCTCCTATAGAGTGTGTCGATCCTAGGTAGGCCTTTTATGCCCTACTGCAATATCTTTGGGCATATCAACTGGAGCAACTGGATCAGCTGGAATAATGTATGTCTCCCTCTGAACTATTGAAGGGGGAGAAGGTATTGTCTTAATGCCAATCTCCATCTGAGATTCTCTGGATCTTTGAAAGGATGTCTCTTCTTCAAGGACATCTCTTCTTGTCTCAATATGTCTCTGACCAGGGATGTAGATCTTATATGGCTTCGAAGATTCATTTTTATCCCATAAATGTATCCTTTCTTCCTGAAGGGTCTAGCTTGGACCTCTTCTCTTTGGGTACATGAAAATACATTGTGCATCCAAATATCCTGAAGTGTTCAATCTTAGGCTTCAATCTGGTGAAGGCTTCTTCAGGAGTCATGTTCTTCAAAATCTGGTGAGGCCTGATGTTCTGAACATATACTATGTCATGCATGCTTCTTCCCACATGATCATAGAAGGATTATGATCATGCATTATTGCATTGGTTGCCTCAAAGATGGTTATGTTCTTCCTCCTTCTTGAATAGTTTTGACTCCCTCTGAAGTATGAAGTATACATCTTCCTTTGTTGTTAACCTGTCTAGAACAAGAAAACAAATGAAAGGAAACAAAAACAAGAATATATCCTAAAGGAGAATAATGAGTACATCTCTAGAATCAAAACAATTTAAGGATTGTTGTTACAGCTACAACACCTACTTGTAATGTAGCAAATTTTAGAAATGTAGGTTAGAGGCATGATAATTAAAACAATCAAACCTGGAGTCTTCACTTCCAGTGTGTTGTTCCTTTGAATGCACTAAGATCCCTCTGGATTCATGACTTCATCAAAGGTTTCTTCCTCCTACAATTACCCTCATGACAATGATACAAATAATATATACAAGTGCATACCTGAGGGTGTTGATATGATTTATCCAATGGCACCTAGCTAATCTTTGTCCTCTGACATCTTCATGAAGAAGGTATCCATGGTGTCACCATAATTTAAGATTCTTCACAAACCCTTTCTGGGCTAGAAAACCTAATGGCTAGGCTAGGCTAGCAATTTTAGGTTTTGTTGGGATTATGACTACCAACAATAATCCTTGAAAGTTAGAAGAACACAGGTAAGCTTGAAGGCTCCTTCAAAGAGATACAAAAACAGGAAATTTGCAGAACCCTAGAAACCCTCGGGAAAAAACTCCAATTTTTTTGGAATTTCACTTTGAGAGTTTATGGAGGTGCACTGAAGGAGGTCATACATTATTTTCCCAATTTCATCCCCAATGTCCAAGTGTGAAGTGTTGAAACACCCAAAAGAAGAGAGTTGTATAGATTTTCTGGAAACCCTAGGAGGGCCTTAGGTTCTGCAAAAGAGGAGGGATGACTGATAGAAGCTTGTGCAATGGGTTCTTCAAGACCTGTGCTCTAATACCATGTTGATTTTTCATTAATATAGGTTCAAGCATGAATTTCATTCCAATTTTATCATTTTACTTGAACCATGGACAATTGTAGTTACACCATAAACAATTTGTTGCGATCACAAGAAGAAACACCATGCACAAGTACATAAGAAGTATCCTGGGAAACCCTTCTCAACAAGGGAAGAAAACCCAGCCAATCCTTTGTTATATTCTTCAAGAGAGAGACCTCCCACACCATAAACCTAGCACACAAAAGGGTGCTTACAAAACCCTAGAAGACTAGTGCCCAAGAGAGGTGTGCACTTTTCCCAAGAACAAGTACTTGTTGAAATTTCCAAACTCACACTTGTGTTATGATTCCTCAATGGGGAATTTACCTTTATTTATATTAGACTGAGCCTATCAATAGTAGTGTCTATTGGCACAATAGGGTCGGCCTCAATAACTCACAATATAATTAATAGTTACCATATTAATTATCGTTTACATTAATTATCTTTCACTTTATGGTGGGGCCGACCTGTACCTTTTACATCACAAATAGGGTTACAAGCTAAGTCACCTGACACGGGGACACGAGACACGGAGGACACGGAAATACGAGTATCTGACACGGGCACGACGACCCCCGGAAATAGGACACGGAGGACACGTTATATATATATATATATATATATATAATTTATATATCAAAACTTAAATTATGAATTACACATGCAAAAATGAAATAATTAAACTGTAAACAGTTACATGATGATGATACAAATTCAATCATACAACTAGTGCTAACTTAGTATCTACTAAGTTACTAAGTTACTAACATAAATGATGACATTGCCAACTCAACACTGTTGTCCAAACCCATATCATCAGGGAACACATCCCACATCTTTGTCTTTCCCTTCAACTACTCTTCTCTCTGCCCAGTGCCTGCAAATAAGACAGAGGTCGATGTGTAGATACACCACTAAGTCACTTGACACAATGACAAAGAGAAGAGTTCAACAGAAGAGTTTATACTTGAGTGAAGGGTACATTTTTACTGGGGTCATGATAGAAGAGTTCAACAATCAATGCCACCAACATCGAGGTACATAAAGGGTATGGTGCCCTTGATTAAATCCCAGTTTCATACCCTCTTACATGATAGAATCCAGTGGCAACATTGCAATCATGCCAATCTTGAAATCCTGAAAACCGTTAAGTCTACTGAATTTTGAATGGGACCTAAAATTCTACTTTCTCCATATGAAGTCCAATGAGGTTGGAACCACTCTCAAACATCCTGAAACAATTAATGGTAATGTTAAAAATTTAAGTAAAAGGATGAAAATGAAAGATAAAGGAGAATGTCACTTTTAAGAATTTAATATTACCATTAATTATTAGGGAAGGTAAAATGGAGGGGGTGGGGACCTCTTTAAATAGAATTAGTAAGGTAAAATAACCCTTAGTTGCACACTAAAACACCTCACAGCTGCAACTTGCATGAGAAAACATGAGCCGGGGTCCTTTTCTGAGCAAAACACGTGTCCTATTTTCAAGACACGCATGTCCTGTGAACATGACACGTTCTAAATGAGTATCTGACATGTGTCCTACCGTTTGGTGTCTGACACGTAGGATTTGCGACACGAGGGGGGGTTTGGACGTGTTAGGTGACTTAGGTTACAGGTAAGTCTTACTCTTGTAAAATATAGCAAGGGATCTCATACACCCACTAGTGCTCAACCACTAGGGGCACATCCATCTGTGCTCAGCCACAGGGATGTCCACATCTCTATCTCACTACGTCTCACAGGAGAACCACACTCACTAGTGCTCAGCCACTAGGATCATGTTCACCTATGCTCAGCCATAGGCACGTCCAACTCAGCTCATCTCTATCTCACTGTGTCTCACGGGAGAATAACACTCACTAGTTCTCAGCCACTAAGATCACATTCACATGTGCTCAGCCATAGGCTCGTCCAACTCAGCAGATCTCTTTCTCACTGCATCTCACAGGAGAATCATCTGAAGTATCACATCATCTCAACTCTCTGCACATATGAGAACTGTAAACCCATCACATGGGATCCTTCACCCCTCACAGGGGTACACATCATTTCATCTCAAACGATACACCCATCTCATGGGCACACCCAAATTATGGGCTTTCTCTCTGGCCGACTCACTCAGTCTGTGTCCTAGAGGATGTCTCACGCAATTGTAAGCATCAACAAGAAGAACAAAGAATATAAAAAAAGGTTCCACAAAATAAAGTAAGACATTGAACTCACAAGTAACCAAGAAAATCATGCCAATAAATAATTCACAAAAGTTATTCGTAAGAGATTCAAAATGAAAATGTTAAAATCATAAAATTAATATTTTTATTACTTGTTTTTGCCATTCTATTATCTACTACTAGAATTGAAAATATGGATAAAATAATTTTGTTTTGTTATGGGAAACTATGAAAAAATACTCAACTAATAACTAATGAGAAAGTCAATATCATGGTTTCAATTTTATAACAAAATTACAATGAAGTACATATTTCACTGTATCGAGGATAGATGATTTATTTGATAACCATTATATTTCATTTAAATATTTATCCAAATATTTGACCAAGATTAATTCGAAAAGTGAATATTTTCATATCTAAATAAAATCAAAAACAAATAAAGAAAATTATGAATGATATAAATTTTTGGTCACAAGGTTTGTATAACTCTACATCATATTAGTTTATATTATTATTATTTAGACTAGCCTAGCCACTTAACCCATGGTTAATGAACGTCGAGAGACGATGACATCTTGTTACTTACCATCTTCTTACTCGCTAAAGCTTATACAAGGCAAGCATACAAGGCAAGCAGGTTAATCGAGTTAATTAAAACATAGATTAATCTGGAATTTTTCAATAGGTATACACATCTCCGCCTAATAAATACATAATTTATATTATTTATGCTTAAATAAAAACAAAGAAACAGTGAATGCTTATAGGCGATGGGTGGTAACTGATTTGTTGTTCAATATTTATCTCATTAAGAATTCATTTGGTTTCTTAGCCATGAGATATTTTAATTGTCATTATTTGGTCTATGGAGTCTCGACTTCACTCACATTTTCACCTTTAATTAGTCCATCTTCTGCTACTTTTTTATTAATTAAATTTTCTTGTATTGAGAGGAGCAATGAGAGGTGGGGAAATGAAGAGGAGCAATGAGAGGTGGGCAAATGTGAAAATAATAAAACAAAAATTTATTTACTCAACAATAAATTAAGTAGTTTGCTTAACAATTTCATGGTAAACATGAATTTATAAGCTAATATATAACGTGACAGTTACATGTCTTTCACAATGATGATGAAAATTAACTTCTTGGACTCTCTTTTGACATTTTTTTTAATCTACAAGGTGGCTTTGCATCAAGCATTTACACATCAATAGGCAATTGTTGATTGTGTTATCAAAAACTTGCTATAAATTACTCCCACTGTAGACAATAGAGGTTGATCTTCCTACTTGTCCTTCACATCATATTTCATCTGCAGGAAAGGAGAAACGATTGCCTGTGTGCAATCCAACAAATATGGCTTCATTGCTACTACATTATTAATTCGGTTAGGATCAAACTTGTCTATTTCGATTGCATAGAGAGGAGACAACATTGTGTACGTCTTCTTCAACAGGTAAGAGAAGTCTCGTTCGTGTTCCTTAGCTAAAACGTCTTTTCCTCTAAATTATCATTGAAAAGGAGAACAAAAGTTTACTGGTTCTGGTTTCCAAACTCTTTGTAAAAAGGTTTCTTTTTAGACCTATGTTTTGAATAAAAGCTTTGTAAGTTTGGTGGTAAAAACAAAATGAATGTGCCTTAATATGCAATCATATTCGAAGGCAGAGGTTGAAAAGGAGAAAAAAAGCCTAGTGCTTTCTTGGAAAGCTTCAACATGTGCTAATTTTTTTAATAAAAATGTCATTTTTGTCGTGTTAGTTGTGTTTTAAACCACCCCAAAATGGAATAAGGGGTCTAAGGAGCTTCTTGTGCTTGTGTGCATGTATGATGGTGTCTTCTCATACATGGTGTCTCTTTTTCCTTCATCACAATATTGCTACACTCAGTTTACATATTCAAGCACATATAATCAACGCCAAGCAAACACACTAAGTGGCAAATTGTAAATCCATCAATAACAAACACTTATTTGAATCAAGAGTTAATTGAATCATTGAATTGTAAAAATTTGAAGAAGGATAAAACATTAAATTGTACAAAGGGGGGATTATAGAAAATCCTTTTAATAAGGTGTTTTTCATTTTAAAATTCAATTGTGCAAATTGTCATAAATACCTGCTTGAAATTGAATAAGGAGGTCATTTTCAAAAGCATTGTAATCACACGTTGTGGTGCATGATCAATAGTACATGACACCCTAAGGTTGACAACAAACAAGTGAGTGTGATATAAAAGAAACAAGTGCAAGCGAATGAGTATAAACAAGCATGATAAGGACAAATTCTAAAATGGGTAAAGGAGGAAAGGGTTCACGAAACACAAATCAAGAAATTAAAGAATTATAGGACTCCTTACATGATTTGGATAAATCGGTTCTTAATCTTCACAAGCAAATTGATTGGAAGGATAAATTAATAGAAGCAATTCAACTAAAATTAATTGAAAATGAGCAACAAATTGAGAACATGGTTGATGCAACTTGTGCAACAAATAATCTCATACAAATGTTTGATGTTACTTGCAACTCAGATGATCTAATGCAAATGCTTGATGCTACTTATGACACGAATGATCTAATGAAAATGGTTGATAAAAATCCAATAAAATAGATGGTTGATGATTCCTTAACAAGGTATGAGATGGAATTATTCATCAACAGTAAATTGACGAAATAAAGTTTTGTTGAAGATGAGTCAAAACCAAAAGCACGGAGTGATAACGGCAATAGTGAATGTGAATTTGAAGTTACAAAAGAAAACATTTATGAAGAACATTAAGAAGTACAAAAGTATCTTTCCAAGATGATTATTAGACCTTGGAAATAATTGCAATTCAACAAGAATCGACATGGTTTAAAATATGACAAAGGAAACAATTTTCATATTCCACATTACTCCAAATTGGTTCAAAGTGTGAGTGCAAGGTTTCTTGATGAAAATTTTAAGGCTTCAGAAGTTAATGAAGAAGTTAAGAATGTTGATGATACAATTGATGATAAAAACAATGAACAAATTCCTGATAAATGTCAACATTGTCATAGAGTTGGCCATATTGAGACAAAGTATTTTGATCTCCATCGATATCTTCATTATGGGAAGACAAATCATCATTTAAATAGGATGTCGAAAGAATAAGGATAAAAATCAAAAAGTTCATTATGGTTGGATAACTCCTTGGCAATAGAAATTAAAATCCAAGATTAGGAAATCCATCGGACATCCACGTGAATCCCAAGGAAAACGCACTCCCTCAGCCAGCGGGATTCTTGGAAGGTTCACTCTCTCAACTTATTGGAGGACAAGAATAGTTGGGCACAAGTCCCAAGGAGGCAGTTGATTAACTAACTAGTTGTTATAAGCTAGTTGTAGCTTGACCCATTCAAGCCATCATGTAATAGCAGGCATATATATAAGCCTACCCCCTATTCTAAATAAAGCGACGATCATTTTTCTCTTAGTTTGGTTATAGTATTCATGTTTTTGTGTTCTAGTTAAATTCATGAGTGTTATTATTGGAGATCAAATGGTATCAGAGCCTCAATCTGAGATGCTTTTGATCTAGTGAGTTTCTGACAGAGATAAATAAATAAAAATTATGGGTTTCTAGTGTTTGCACTCATCCCATATTCAGATCCAGAGGTGCACTAGGGGTGGCTCCACCCTCCATATCTAAGGTAGTGTGTTAGGTTTTGCTCCAAATCTCCACTGCTCGGTTCTTTGTGGTCATTTGCAGCTTTAGAGGTGCACCCGGGGTCCAGCTCACCCTCCATCTCTTCCAACACAGTGTGCTAGGGTTTCTCTCGCCCTCCACTACTCAATTTTTTAGTGTGGGGCTCTTCCACTCCATTAACCAATTTGTGCACGAGCGCATTAGGGTTTTCCATCGTGACTTAGCTCTTGATGCTAATCCCTCTTCAGAACCAAATCCTGATCTAGATCCAACTCTCAGTTTTTTCAATATGTGAAAATCATGCCTCCTCATAATGACTCCCCTCCCCCCCTCCCGAGGAGTCTACATCTACGAAATCTTCTCCCATTCAAGACCTGGCTCTGGCTCTGAATGAACTCGTGGCTCTAGCGGAGCTCCCCAATGGCAATGCAATTGAATACTCGCTTCCAGCTGCCTAAGTTTTCAGGGCATATGAATGGTGAGGTCGTTCATTCCTGGATCTGCAATCTATCCACTTATTTCAAGACCTGCCCAGGAATGACAGAAGAAGAAAAGCTACAGTTCGTCAATTTACAATTGGAAGGGATTGCTCAAGCTTGGTGGGACACCCAAACAAAGACCTCCTCTCGGGTGGTGGACTTCGGTGATCCTTCTGTGGAGACCCCTCCACCTATTGGTTCTTGGGATACCTTTTTTCATGCGTTGCGGATTCGCTTCTATCCCCCGGGGTACCATCGAAATATCCTAGATCGTTGGTTACAACTCCGCCAACTCTCATACCAATCCATCCAAAGCTACATTGAGGTGTTTACTAAGCTCTACATTCAGCTACAGATTCAAGATCTAGACAAGGTACTCATTGTTAAATTTAACTCTGGACTTTTATTATTAATACGCGGAGAGGTTGATTTATTAGAAATCTCTTCCTTAGATAGGACCTTTCTTCGGGCCTTGGTTGTGGAACGGAAGCTCACGCCTCTCCTTCGATCTCCTCTATCCAAATTTGGCCCTTCCTCAACTCCTTCTTCACCTGCCTCTCCCACCTCACCCAAAACTAACAAATTGTGTTCTTATCACAAATATCAGTTTCACTCCTTCGTTGAATGTCATGTTCTTCGTAATCAGAATCTTGTCAAGACTTTATTCGTTGATGCTCCTGAGTCCTCCTCAAGCACAACGCCTCCCCCTGAGCTGATCAGCTTGGAGAATCCTACATAACTAGACCCCTGTCTCTTGTTCATGACCACTAATTCCCAGAATTCTTCACCGCCGCCTTTGTTTACTCATAATTTCCAGATCAAGCAATCCTTGGCCACACTCATCCTCGACAATGGTAGCCAAAAGAATTTGGTCGCTCGGGATTTGGTGGAGCGGTTGGCGCTTCCTACTACCCCTCATCCAACACCCTACAAATTGGGTTGGGTTCAAAAGGATGGTCCTCGTGTGATGGTGACCCAACATTGTGCCCTTGCTTTTTCCATTGGCCCTTTCCGCGATATTGTTCTTTGTGATGTGTCTCATTTGGATTGTTCTTTGTGATGTGCCTCACTTGGATTGCGCAGATGTGCTTATAGGTATTCCCTATCAGGAACTTTGTCACACTGTATATCATGCTTGCAATGATCAATATTATCTTCATAAAGATGGTTGTACCTATGTCCTCACCTCATCCTCTTTGAAAGACCCTACCTTACTTTCCATCCAACATGTTGTTCGTCAAATCAGTCTCAACAAGTCCATTACCCTTTGTTTCGTGCACCCTCTTAAACCAAACATCCCCTCTCATGCCCTTCCTT
>ML779231.1:683782-727669 GCA_009831015.1 Picea engelmannii | reverse complement strand
GTTGTTTTCTTGGACTCTTTTGGAGGGTGATGGAAGTGCTTGGGATTGGTTTCTTCTTCGTGATGATAAATCAATCAAGACCATACGAGACTTTCTGCATGACTTTTTGGAAAGATTTGGGGATGATCAAGATGAAATTTACAATGAGTTGGTTGATGATTTTATTGGAAAATGGAGGAGGAAGAATCTTTCTAATATAGAAACAACCAATTCAGACACAGAGGTTGATGATCCTCCAGATCCCATTGAGGAACTTAAAGAAACTATTACAAACATGCAGTTTGCCCATGAAGAACCGTGTGAAACCATGGAAGACAAATTGGAAATCATGGAAGATGATTTCACAGAAGCTTATATTGAATATTCAGACCCCCATGGACTTGAGCTTGACAGTGAAAAGGATAGGGAAATCCATGTGGAAATTTCAGATGAATCCATAGATGAATCAGTCATCTATTCTGAGGAGGTGAAGGAACTTGAGTTTGAAAATATTGAATATCTAGATGATTTGAGTTCCCACCCACCTCCCGATGAACCAGTCTATTTGAAGGATAATTTTGAAAATCTTGAAGAAAACAGTATGGTGGTTCCTGAGATATGTTCTTCTTCAGTTTTTCAACCAGAGGATAAGTTAATGCAGAATTATGTGGAAATGGAAGGCAACTTCAGTTTATCAATGTCATATCATTATGAGTACTAGTTGGCCTCCTACCTTGACAGTCATAAGCAGCAAAGTATTCAGATTTTACACAACTTGTCATATTCCAGTGTTTGGTTGAAAGGAAGAAGGATAATGGTACTTGGTTGGTTCTTCCTTATGAAAAGTTCCAAGTTGATCAAACTTGGGAAGGGGTCTTCTGTGAGTCATCCTGGACTCGAATTATTCAGACACCTGCGGCATCATTTCACCCACTCCATGGGTGGTTGTAACGTATCTCTAACCCTTCCTTGTACTTTAATTTTGTATTATTTCAATTTATTATGTCAATATGTACTTAGAATTTTTTTTCAGTATCATAGATTTCAATTTGTAGTTATTATGTTGTACTTTAGAAATTTCATTATGTAAATGTTGTTTATATCATTGATTTCATTTATCATGTATGAATGTATACTAATGTTAATTTCTGGTGTTCACTTTGGGGAGCACTCTGTTTTGTAGGTGCTGGATTCTCGTATGATCTCCGCCCCGTTCGAGTTGATCGACCACACGTCCCCATGTGGAGCCAGATGTTGACCGCCCATTTAGCAACGGTGGTCAACTCATGTGCCATGAAGTATTCATCCATGTTGAAGACAGTTATGGTTCTACTTGGTGTCTGATGTTCCAGCACAAAAAAATTTGTAAACGAAATGTCTGCACCCCTGCGTGGGTTTATAATGTAATAAGTCTGCATGGATCATAGTTAGGTCAGGTACCTTGGGTGTTTCCGTCAGGGGAGTACCTTTCATCGAGGGTTTTTTATCCTCAGGTTGTCGACCAGACAAGCTCCTGGCCGACTTCCCTTGAGTTTTTCCCTCCACATGACTTCCTCCAAAGTGGTGGAAGGCGCTCTGATGGTCTCATTTATTGGTAACCTTGTTAGGAATGTTGTAAATGACCATGCTAGACAGTGTAGAAAGTTTCGCGGAATTTCGTCGAGTCTAGAGTAGTTTTTTTTTTTTTATTAATTAAATTTTTAAAAATTTAATTAATTAATTATTTTTGAGCTAAATGTTGTAAAAACTTCGTCCTTGGGAGAAAGATAGGGGTATTTGTGCTCAAAATGAATGGAATAGCACTCCCTACACCCATGGACCAAGTTTCAGCTCAGTCGGACTAAGTTTACTATGTCTTAGTCCACTTAGAGTCAGTTTAGGGCAAAACAACAATTTTAATTGCTAAGATGACATTATTAAAATGTCATAAAAACCTTGTAATTTTGAGTTAGTGAGTCATAAAAACATTGTAAATTTCTCAGGGATCCCTAGGCGAAGCATTTGAAGGTTTTTTTCTTTTGGCTTTTATCTTTTGCCAGCTACTTTGGCCCATTCTTCCCACAAGGTAAGGTACAACCCCCTTTGCTAGCTTGGAAAACCCAATTCCCAAACCAATGTAGGGGACTGATGAGAGGGAAAAAGATGAAAAGTGATAAGTATGGTCGGAATGGATGATGACCTTTCATGAACCCACCCAGTGGCAACTCAAACCCTATGGGAACCAACTTGCTAGGGCATCTTGTCATTCACCCCAGGTGTGGACAAGTGGAAAGGCATAAGGTCCAAGCACACGTCAGAAGTAAAAAGAATTAAATGCACATATTCAAATGTTTTGAGAATCGAAGTGAAACATACCATGATACCCGAACTCATTACCTCATGGAGCAAGACCCACTGTTGTTGAAGGACCAGGCCGATGGGATGGATGTTGTTGTTGCTGACAAGATGGAGGCGCTGAAGAAAAAAGATGGGCCCTCCAGGGCCAGGCTCAAATCAATATGGCTCTCGGTACTCCATGTCTAGGACCTGTGGGCCTCGAGACATAATCTCCTTAGTTATCCCTAGGCTAGGGGATAACAAGATGCACCTTTTTTCACCACTCTAGGCCTTTGAGCCAGTTCTCGGGCTAAAGGGGAGGTACCCTCAATGATTCCTTAGCTGTCACACAAGGACAACCTATTTAATAGATGAAGCTCAAACTGGATTTATAACAGAGAAAATGGTGCATGGAGTCAATCTCCGATATTGATTTTGAACGGGAATAAGATGTTGAATTTTAATTTTGGAGGAAATTCAAAAGGGGGCCAACCAACAAGGGGGTTTTAAATTTTAATAGGATTTAGTGATAGAAATGATCTTCTAAATCATGGAAACCATAATCTAGTTTGGTTGGGAAAATGACTCAAGAAAGAACAAATACGGGCAGAGGAGGGGGCATAGCTACTTTCCTAGCACATATTCATCCATAAAAAACCAATGGGAAAGACAAGCATAGAACCATTAGCTTATTCAACATTATGCAAGACAAAAAATGAAGAGGAAAGAACCAACATAACTTGCTTGAATTTACTATTGACCAGTGGTAACAACCATAGTCATGATTTCACAATAAATCCAATAGTTGATCAAACAATAGTTGTAACGTCCCCAACCACCCAACACGTCGGGCAACGCCACAGAGGAACATCTTACTGCACTGATACCAATTTGTGACGTCCCCAGCCACCCAACACGCCGGGCAATGCAACAGAGGAACATCTTACTGCTCTGATACCAATTTGTTTTAACACCCCTGGCCACCCAGGTCGGGCCATGCTATCTCGTAGAAATAACAATTATCATCTGCCTATAAATATAACCACAGACAAACAACATACTCTGCTAATACACAAACTGATGCGGAAATAATAGTAAAAGCATACATGCAGTAATCCAAACAAAACCATAGATGTAACAGCATATATACATACATAGCATGTGAATGAACAAGGGAAATGAATACTTATCTTTTAATTGAGATCCACCAATTGCGTGCAGACCTTCCACGAACCTCCCAGCCTTAGACCACGTTGCTCATCACGCTCAGCAGTGGGTCACCCCCGAGCTGGGACTAAGCTCCACCCAGGGCAAGGGAATCCTAGACTAGGCTGAGGTTACAGGAGACTGCACAGTGCAACTGGAAGGATTCTCTCCAAGAGCCTTCTTACGCCCACTACTCATGGACTCTCATTCCCCACATGCCTGTTCCACCCCAGGAATATGCACCTTCATTGTTCCATAGTCCATTGGTTGCTCCACTTCCCTTTCAGGGTCTCGGCAACATGCCGAATCAGGAATTCTCAAAGCTCCATAGCTGGTGTTGGACTCTCTCTAGGAGAAAATCACTTCCCAGCAAACTCTCTCACCTGGAGAGAGTTGCTCACAGGCCTGACAACCTGCCTCTTCAACCATGGGCCTGACAACCCGCTTCTTCAAGCAACTTCAACTTAGTTCCAGCAAAGTGAGGACAACAGCAAAGGTGCAATATAGCTCAGGGAATGGCAACAACCACAATTCGGTAAGGCACAACACGGTTTTGGCAAGTACAGATATGTTGGGCGTCATAGGAAACACAGGTCGACTTCCCCAGTTATTGGTTTCAGAGGTGTGTCCAAGATGCAGAGGTCCACGACGGAGGCCCGGCAAGTTAGGCGAAGGATGGGAGAATGGGGAGCGAACCCCCCCAACAAGCTGACTCTTCAGCTTTAACTACATGCGCCCAGGTCGACACCTGTCTTCCTGGAGCTACATGCACTCCATTTAGCATTCGTTCCCTTTCCCAGGAACTTAGGATAACTGGGTTTAATTTTCCCCACTTTAATATTTTCATTTTTCAAGAATACATTATAATATTCCCTTGGGTTAAGCCCTCTAGCTTAGCCCCTCTTTCCTAGCCTCTCAGCCCCATCCCTTTCCCTACTTGGTGAAGCTTCATCCCCCATCACTCTTTCTTCGTGGTCGGTCTACACGCAGCAATGTATAATTTTTATTAATGATCTGCATAATTACATATACAAAAATCAGGCTTATTGGCCTTAGCATCGAGGATCTTCGGCCTATAACACATAATCCTACTATCTTATCAACACGCAGCTCACCAGCCTACAAACACCAATACATTTCACATGGGCTCGGCCTGGAGTATTACAATAGTTCTAGTGTTGGGGACTATAAAAGTCTCAGATCTGAAACAACCATTCTATTAGTCAAAAATACACCAAAGGTTGGGATTACAAAATCATTGTCCTAGCCCTTCTTGCTTTCCTCTATAAAGCATGCTACTCAAAGAATGCTTATAGTAAGAATGAGAATGAAGGAAATGAGAAGTGGAAGGAGGAGAACACCATCTCCTACTGCTGCAAAACCGTGATGCCCAAGGAAAATCTTCAATTTTCGATGACCTTTGTCTTTGTTCCGCCCTCTTCAACTACCGAAAAATGTAATCTCAATGAAAAGACTTCCCTTGTAAAAAAGAAAATTGTCTTACTTATACACCATTGGGGAAAAAGTGTGCCCGATATTTGGTTCAAAAAGTACCTTTAGGGCCACCATTCTCTCTTAATCCTTCAATCTCGCAAACTGCTAACCAAAATTTCCGTTAACTCGTACTTAGGGGCCAGCACTCTCTCTTAATCGCGTGAAATCAAGGCCACGCATGCGAGTTCCATCTTGAAAATGGTTATGCTACACACATGGAGATTCCTTGCCAGGTGTCTTCTCTATGTAAATTCCAAGCCCTAGGTGACTAAAGTCCTTATGATCTCAATTAAACAAGTAAATTGCTAAATTTACTTAACCTAGAATTAAATTTCAAACCATGGCATCAATCACGCAATAGTTGGAAATCAAATAGCGGAAGCATAAACAATTTCACACATACACAATTAATTACTCCTTCAAATCAGCATTTCATTCCTTTAAAGAACTTACAAGGAAACCTCCACAAGCTGCCATAAAAAATAGCACTGCTGGTTACCGAAATCACCCTGAACTAAGCAGAACAACCTATTGTACGATTGTACGTCCTGTCCGTATGAACTGTACGGATCTGTACTGCAACCTGTTGAAAGTTGCCTCGATTCGCCTCTGCCTGAATCTGCCTCTCTCTCTCTTTCTCAGTTGCTCAACCTGTTCAACTACTCTTGTGTATTAAACCTTCTATCTTGTTCTATCTTTATACTTTTAGCTGAGACCAAAACCCTAATCTATTTTTGAGATCACTCCTACTCTAAGTCATGCATGCATGAAATACACTTTTTAGACTCGACTGCTAAAAATAAGACTTTCATTTTTTAACTAAAGTGAATTAAAAAACAGAATTTGCTTTTCGAAAATATCTTGAACTACTTCTAACACATTCACACTTAACCTATGCAGAAGTTCTTGTCCGAGCTATAACTCTCAACACTCCCTCTTAGAGAGAGAAATTTTGCACCAATCCAAGTCTATCGTTGAATGCCTCAAACTTCCTTTTCGCCAAGGGCTTGGTCAAAATATCAACTACCTACCAATCCATGGGAATATACTGGAGCTTCACTACCCCCATCTGAATCTTGTTTTGTATGAAGTGATCTCTACTCTATGTTGAGCTAAGTGCCATGGAAGTTTGCTTCCTGCTGAACTAGGATACCATCGATAATCCAAAGCTAAAGAAACGCCCTAAGGTGCTCTTCTTGTCTGTTTCATTGCTTTCCCAATATGAGTTTGTATACACCAGCAACTTCACTTCACCATCTCCAAGATATCTCAAACCATACTCCATTGTGCCCCTCAAATACCTAAGCACTTGTTTTGTTGCTACCCAATGCCTTGACTCCACCATGAACCGATACAAAGTGTTCACTGCAAAACAAACATGGTACTCCTTCCCACTTAATTCAAATCCCTGAAGTTGTTTTGTGTACCTGGCGACTGGAGCAAAAGTCTCCTTGTAGTCCACTCCCTCTCTTTGGTAGAACCCTCTCACCACAAACCTCACTTTGAACTCCTCAATGCTACCATCTATAGGATGCTTGATCTTGTAAAGCCACCTGGAACTCACAACTGACTTCCCCTTCGATCTTGGCATTGTGTCCCAAGCATCATTCTTCATGATGGAGGTATACTCCTCCACCATGGCATCCCACCATACCTGCTAGTCTATTGCCACCAGAAAACTAGAAGGCTCGGAATCTAGAATGTTGCTCATTAATGCCATATAATCTGGAAACTTCTTTGGAGGTCTCCTCTCTCTGAATGTGCTCCTAGGAGTCTCAACATGCTCCTCATCATCCCTCGAAGTTTGAGTGAACCATCAAGGTCTCCTAACAAAAGTGGAAAGGGATCCTATCTACCCCTATTCACTTGAAGGTTGTTGTACTGCCTTGGAAATCACTGGTGACCACAAATCAACCTTCGAAACGTCCTGCTCCTCATCCTCTGTCCCTAGAATAAGCTCATGGGACTTCCTGGATGCAAAGTCTTCCTCGAAATTTACATCCTAGTTCACTATTGTCTTCCTCTGCTCTGGAATAGAGACCTTGTAAGCTTTTAAAGTCTCACTATAACCCACAAATAAACCCTTCATGCTGGAAGGTTCCAACTTGATCCTCTTCGCTACCAGTACATGGATATAAACTGGACAACCAAAGATGCGAAAATGACTCATCTTTGGCTTAACACTACTGAATGCCTCCTTTGGTGTCTTGTCCTCCAAGATTATGTGAGGACACCGATTATGGATGTAGACTGTCGTGTTGCATGCCTCTGCCCAAAGAAACATCAGCAAGTCTTGGTCATATATCATGGCCTTAGCAACCCCTATGATGGATCGATTCCTCTGCTCTACAACCCTATTCTATTGTGGGTTGTACAAAACTGTCAACTCCCTCTTGATTCCTACTTCCTTGCAAAAACCCTCAAATTCCTTGGAGGTATACTCACCCCCATTATCTGATTTCAAGGCTTTGATCTTCTTCCCTGTATGGTTTTCAACTAGAGCTTTAACTTTTGAAACTTGCTAAAAAACTCATCCTTGGTCTTTAAGAAGTAGATCCAAGTCTTGCGAGAGAAATAATCAATAAAGGAAACATAATACATGCTTCATGTTATTGACACAACCGACATCGGTCCACAAACATCTGAATGTACTAGGTCTAGAATCCCCTTAGACCTATGTTCATTGCTTGGGAAAGTAGCCTTGCCAATCATGCACCCTCTGCATACACCATGCTACTAAATACTGAATTCAGGAAGACCTATGACTATATCCCTCGGAATGGGCAATGCCCTGTGATGCAGGTGCCCCATCCTCTTATGCCACAACTCACACAAGTTGTCATTGTCATGCACCAAGGCTCGAACAGGTTCACCCTACAACCTATACAAATAACCTTCTCTAACGCCTATTACCTGAGCTATATCTAGGCTAGATTCTTTTGGTCTGATGAAAGCTTGTTGATTCTTGAACTCCACTACAAAGACCTCATCTTCCATTATCGAAACTAAGAGTAAATTCTTCCTAAGACATGGTACAAACAAGACATCGTCAAAATCTAAAGAATTACCCGACTTGAGCTATAAGGTAATAGTACCAACTCTTGTTACTGGGTACTTGGCATCATCACCAAGCTCAACCTGCACTCCTGAGTCTTGCTTCTTCAGACTAGAAAACAACTACCGAGCTGATGTCATGTGTCTATATGCCCCACTATCCACATACCACGCATTCCTCAAAATCGCATTGATAGAAAGGCAAGATGCCAACGAAAAATCCTTCTAGAACTTGGCAGCAAACTCATTCATTTGATTTTCTGCAGAGGATGCTCCCTGCTTCTATTGTTGCTTCCCTTTACCCTTCTTCTCCAAACACTGTGATGCATAATGACCCTGTTTATGACAACTGAAACACTTGATTTTACTCGTCATTTTTTCCTAGTTGTGAAGATGACTACTCACTCTTTTCCTTACCCTCGCTAGGTCCTTTACCTCTTCCTTTATTTGACTGGCCAAATAGAGGTAAGTTCTCAACACCATCCTTCTTGTTTGCCTTTGACTCCGTCCAAATCTCCTCCTAGATATAATCATCCCAAAGCCTCTCAAAGTCAGGAAGGTTTTCTCGAGAGCAAATACCTTTGACAAATGGTTCCCATGAAGCTAGGAATCCTTTCAGTGCCATGTTCAATAACTCTGCATCTTCAACCTTCTCCCCAATTGCTGCAAGTTGATCATGAATTTGCATGGGCTTCATAAGGTAACCGGTGACTGCATTTGATCTGGTCATCACTATGGATCTGAGTTTGTTTCACAATATCATCTTCTTGTTTATGTTATGACTTTTGTAGAGACTAACAAGGGCATTGAACATCTCCTTCGCTATCTTCTTCTCAGATAAATGAGAGATCAAATGATCCTTTACGGCATCCAAGATCATCCGCTTGGCCTTCACTTCCCTCTTGTTGTGCACTACCAGCTATTGCATATCTATAGGTGGAGTCACAATGTCCTTGACAATATCCCATAGATCATTCTCTTCTAGTAAGAGTGCAACCCCCAGCTTCCATGATAAGAAATTTGAGGCACCATCCAATGTATCATCAAACCCGAGGTTAGTTGATGCCATCTTTGAGATCTACTGCACAAACTACCAAATTTGAAAATAAAACTTTGAAACCCTCTCACTGCTAGTCCTTCTTCCTTGCAGTTGATTTACCACTACAAATCCTAGAGAATCTCAATCAGAGAAATAACCTCCGATACCATGTGTAAATTTCAAACCTTAGGTGACTAAAGTCCTTATGATATCAATTAAACAAGTAAATTGTTGAATTTAATTAACCAAGAATTAAATTTCAGACCATAGCATCAATCACTCAATAGTTGGAAATCAAATAGCGGAAGCATAAACAATTTCACACAACACAGGTAATTACTCCTTCAAATCAGCGTTTCATTCCTTCGAAGAACTTACAAGGAAACCTCCACAAGCTGCCATAAAAAAAACACTGTACTGAAATCACCCTTAATTGAGCAGAACGACCTGCTGAGAAGCACAGCTTGCTATATGACTATATGGACCTATCCATACTGCTGTATGGATCTGTACTGCAGCCTGCTAAAAGCTGTCTGGATTCACCTCTGCCTGAATCTCTCTCTCTCTCTCTGTTGCTCAACCTGTTCAACTACTCATGTGTATTAAACCTTCTATCTTGTCCTATCTTTATACTTTTAGCTAAGACCAAAACCCTAATCTATTTTTTAGATTACTTCCTAGTCTAATTCATGCATGCAATTTTAGACTCAACTACTAAAAATAAGACTTTCACTTTTTAACTAAAGTGAATTACAAAATAGGATTTACTTTTTAAAAATAGAATTATTTTTCAAAAATATCTCGAACTACTTCTCGCAAGTTCACACTAAACCTGTGTGGAAGTTCCTATCCGAGCTATAATTCTCAACATTCTCCTCATAGTGCCAGATCTTGAAATCGGCCAAGGCAGCAGCTCGAACAGTGAAAAGGGGGATCTGATTTATAAATTGGGATGAAAGAAAAGTTCAAACAAGGAAGAAAAGGCCAAGGTTTTAGATCTTTGTGACAGGTTCCAAAGGCTGAAAAGTTATGGGAAAATTTGCTAAGTGTCAAGGAACCCTCGAGTATGTGAAAACTATGAATGCAAGGCTTGATTTCAAATGTAATTGGCCATGTAAGTTCTTTGGACTCAGCAAGGTGATAACAAAAGCTAAGGAACCCAACTAGTGGCAATAGGAACAACACGACAGGGTGATTGTTACAAACAACAAGCAATTGGTGGGAGCGATATTTTAAAGATGAGAGACAAAGATGAATGATTTATCAAGGACATTAAGTGCAACAAAGGGATTTAGGAATGGATGTTCAGGTGAGGAATGAAAATGCATGAGATTAATAAAAAGGGAACAAAAAGTATGAGCAGAATATCAAGAATCAGTGTATTGCAAAATACAATAGATAATGATAGGAATAATAATAACAGTGCACGATAAGTCATACCTTTGATCTTAACACACTAACGATCACACTTAAATGTGAACGTTAGTGTACGTATAACTTATCTGTGTGGATTATACAATGAACCATTAACAGGAGAATGAGAACCAAAATGCCAGAGATTGCTGAAATGTACATATTATCGCCAATATGGAAATGAGCAACAAAATTGGCAAGGATCAAAGAGTTGTAACTTGTGAAAGCACTATGATTCTAGTCATGAGAGAGAACTGCTATGTCAGTTCGACGTTGCCAAGATTATAATCTAAGGAAGTGAGAGAAAAGGCAAGCCTAACGAATTCATCTATGTTTGCAACTGAATCATTGCTAATCCTATTTGCAAGTTATGAGGGTCTAGGAGTTTCCTAGTCTTAACATATTCATACCTATTTGAAGATGGAAGCTAGGAAGAAATTCCTCCATTAAAATCATTTTTTTGTCTTAAGAGATGATTTTATCAGATGAATTATCAGCGGTCATTATGGTTTTGATTTGTACCTGACAGGAATTATTTGGTTGAGAAAAAAACCGTGGATTTTTCCCTATGTAGTTTTACTCTATACAGACTGGTCTATTCACAATATTGATCTCTCATTGTTGAATAACCTGTCTAGTCCAAAGTTCTGCACCCACCCTGCCCCTGGGTGACAATTTCTTCTATTAGAGAAAAACAAAGCAATACACAGAAGAACCTTGAAGGACGTTTACAGTTTGCCGTGACAACCTCCTGGATAATTTTTTTGAAAGTGCTTCCTTTAAACTCAAGAGAAACATTAAAACTGGCCCAAAGAGAAATGCTACATGTTTTCCAGGGAAATTCCGCTTATACATTGCATGAAATGCGATTTCACAAGCATGAGAACTTCAAACATTATATCAGCCTCTATGTAAACTTGAATCACATGTGTACTTACCAAACTGATAAATTGATGTGGATAGCACGGACTTATTCTGATATTCTTCGCAAGCACAAGTCCATGTATCTCAGTTTTGAAAGAGCTTTTGAGAGCAACATTAGTTACAATTCCCTTCTGGAAGCATCAAACCATTTAGTTTGCTTTTCAACAATATTCAAGTACTTTCCTTCTGTGTTGGAAACACCATTCAGAAAATTCCTAAGAGGCATCCCAAGCTATTGGAACTCAAATATTTTACTCAAAGGAGGTCATAGAGACTTAATGTTACTTCTCAAAATATTATATTGGAAGTGGAATGTTGTGCAATAGTTCTCACTTTCTGAGCAACACTTTTGACAACCAAGCCTCTCTCTATCATTCCATTCCAGAACACCTCAGGTCTGCCATCCATCTCTAGAGCATACTTAACAAATACATCAAATGTTTTAAGATTGATCAGAATCCTTTTTGAATCCATTTCTTCACAGAGTTCTAAAGCTTTACTTTGCTCGCCTGCTCCCAAGTATGCATAAACAAGAGTAGCATAAATAAGGGCATCACCAACAAGACCCCTCTCCGACATTTTATAGAATACTTTTTCAGCACTTCTCAGCTTGCCTTTCCTGCACAAACCTCGAATGACGCTACTATAGAGAAAAACATCTTCAGAGAAACCTCTTTTGATATATTCATCAGGCAGCTTCAGAGCTTCCTCTTCATTGTGTTGGATACAATAACCATCAATTAGCCATGAGTAAACACTAAAATTAGGCATAAAACCTGCACCCAACAGACAACAAACTAATTTTATTAATATCCAATACTAACAACAGGCCCATTTCTCGCAAATGGAAATGGATACAGCCAATCCTATTCGTGAAGTTGGGCACTATACATGAAAAAAACTCAGACCTATACTTGCAGAAAAAAAATCAGGATTATAAGAGGAAGTAAAATACTCGAATTAGTTGGAAATTACAAACCTGCACTCATCATTTCAAACAGGACCTCCTTTGCTTGATCTATTTTCCCAGACTTGCAAAAGCCATGAATAAGAGCCTTGTAAGTATACATGTCAAAAACTAGCCCGCTTTGTAACATCTTGTTGCGAAGTTTCCAGGCATCAGCCATTTTACCTCTCTTGCACTGTGAATTGATCAAGGTATTGCATGTAAAGTGATCAGGTTCAAGACCCTTCTCCGCCATTTCATTCAAGAGATCATTTGCTTCTTCCAATTTCCCTTCCTCGCACAGCTTATGGAGGAGAACATTGTATGTCACCGTTCCTGGCACCAGCCCTTTCCTTATCATTTCATCCCGCAGTCTGAAAGCCTCAGTCAGATTATTTTCTCTGCAATATCCATTGATCAGTGTAGTATACGTTACATTATTTGGAACCAGATCACCCATTTCGTTCAAAATCTTCAATGCATCCCTCATCCTGCCTTCTTTGCAAAACCCATGTATCAGAGTGTTGTATGTTACAATATCGGGTTGAATGCCCTTCTCTAGCATTGTGTCTTGGATGCTTAAAGCTTCATAATGCATTCCTTTCTTGGAAAGAAGGGAAATAAGACTATTATATGTGAACAAATCTGGACTGAATCCATGCTTCTTCATCTGATTTACAAGTTCTTCGGCATTTTGCAGATCACCTTGTTTGCAGCAGGCATGGATCATGACATTGAAAGTCCGAGAATCAGCATCGATCCCTCTACACAACATTTCCCTATAGATTTTCCAGGCCATGGCTGGGGATTTGGCCTTGACGAGACTGTTTAGAAGGATATTACAAGAGTGTACGGTGGGGTTGATTCCATAAGAACCCAATTGATAAAAGACTTGGATAGCATCTTCGGTCATTCCGAATTGCGCATATGAATTGATCAACATGCTCAGAACTGTAGAATTGGTGCCCAAATTGCTATAATCGTTGATCATAACATCTAAGACTACTGGAGAAGATAGGAAGCCTTTATGGGCAATGGACTGTAGCAACGACTGAGCAGTTTTTAACTTATTGTTCTTAGCGAGGATATGGATTATGGTCCAGTAAGAGCGGGTGACGTGCTGATAGTGTGGCAAGTAGGCAGCCCAGTTGAAGAATCTCCATGCCAGGTTTCCATCATGCCTGCCAATCTGCAGAAGGATCTCGCTCATAATGCAGGGATTTAGCCTGGAGACGATTTGGGCATTTGACAAATAGTTCCAGGTCCCCTCCAGAACCACTTTGGAGACATTCTGAATGAATTCTGAATCTGGAATGGTGCCCATGTCCACTTGGGGTTCATTTTTAGATAGGGTTTCGCTGACTGCACTTGTGGAGAAAAAATTGTTGTTGAAGTGGGTATTGTAATAAATACTGTGCAGAAGTCTTGTATGAAGTTTGAATTGAATTGCTTTCATTGGTTTCTATAGACCAGGGAACTCTTAGCTTGGAAATGTTTAAAATGTGAAGAAAAACTCATACCTGGTTACAAATAAAAATCACTGGAGTCCGGGATATCGTAGATCATTTGGTTGATGATGTAAATTATATGGTAGTGTTCGTTCATCAATCACGCAGTGAAATGGATTTACTCTACCCGGCTCCACAATTATGGCCTAAACAATATTTGCAAACCTCTCTCACCTCTCGTAGATCCGTTCTTTATTTAGTCCAAATCCAGTGCTTTTTATATTTATAATAAATGCGAGTAATCTTTGGAAATGTGACAATGGCATACCTTAGTTCCTCTCAATTAGATTTGGAAATGGAGATATCATATAATTACGATCAATAGAGGTTTAGTGCTTAATAAGTTTTTTATGGACAAAATTAAATATGGTTGAATATTCTTAGTGGTTACACAAAATAAATGGCTGTGATTTCAATCATTAACTTTCTAGCTATTATAAAAACATCCGTTTATGTGTTTACTTTTTTACATTTACCTAATCATATTTAAAAATTACTTTGATAGCTAATTGATTGCCAAGTAAGTGATTAAGAGAAATTAAAATAAATTATTTACCAGCCAATACCTTTGGGCGTTCTCCTGCTATATTAGCAGTTGTGTTAGTTATAATTATTGATGATTACTATGAAATATGAATAATATGTTAATTAGGGGTTAGTAAAAGAAATCAATTTGTGAAGATTTTAAATGAAAAAAATTAATCAGATTTATCATATGTAATATTGGCCAAGATCTCTACCACATTTTTACTTTAATTTGGATGTTGTATAGTTTTGGGATTAACCTAAATTTCATTCCAATTAAGTTAAACTATCCAAATGCAAATTGCAAATTGCATTTTAAAAATATTCAATTTTTCTTTTTGAAAATAAACCTTTCAAATTTAATAATATTTTTTTTTATATAATATTTATTATATTACATAATAAATATAATCTAAATAATATATTAGATAATAAATATAATAATGCATAAGAATAAATACATAGAACAACTTTTTATATTTAGATGTGGTGATTGGTGAAATCCATTGATTATGTAATTAATTCTACATATTGAAAGACATGAAGGGAGCAATAACACTTCATTTCTATCAACCAATTAGAAATGAGGAACACAAATATTTTTATTATATCCAAAAATATATATTTGTTTTCCTATGTTAAACATTACATTGCATACACAAATTTATGGTAACAAACAAATTAATATCACATCAAAAGAAAACTCATTGCTATAGTCCCATGGCACGGACTAATAAAGTTATATTTTGAAAAAGTCATGAAACTTTGAATCCTTATTTCATTTGTTTATCACCCTTGACGCTATAAATGTTAGGAGTATTTGATTTTTGACATCTCCCTTATACTAGGTTGTAGAAAGTGCCTCTCGATGCAATGAGGTGATCAAGCCAGATGTACAATTCTCCAACCAAAATAGACCCAAGAGAGTGGGATGTCTCCATCAAAGAGGGAAGAAGATGAGTCAAAGGTGCAACATCTAGCCTCCAAAGTCCTCCAATCGGGTATATCCACAATTAACTCCTCAAAGTAGGCAATGAAAACCTCCTAGATCTCCTCCAAGGTGGATGTGTAACTCTGCAAGGGTGGACGACCTCCAATAGATGCATAAAAACATGGGTCATGTGACCTCAATATCTAGGATACTCTTCATCATGGGAACATATCAACAATGAGTTGCCCAAATAAGCAAAAGATGTGGGTTGTTCCCCCAACGAGTGGTCAAAATTGTGGGGCAATTATTCCTGCGACAGATTTAAAAAAACCATAAGTATGTCATGTTTTCCCAATTTTCTACTATGACCACATTTTGGAAATCACATGGCCATTTTGTATCTAATGGCATTGATCTGGCATAATTATGGGCACTCTGTTAAAATATAACTACTTCTAAATCTAGGTTGCACTCAAAATATGCAATGTAACCTTAGATCTAGGGTTTGGAACCTCTTGGATCTTCTCCAAATTGAGACATCCCATCAACAAGCATCATAAAATGTGCAAAATAACCTCCAAAGTGGAAATCATCCTCAAATCAAGCAAGTGGATCAGTGATGCAGGGCCTCAACATGTGGAATGTGAATAACACTTAACCATCTCCATGAAAAGAAGGGACGACCCCACTAAAATTAGTTGCAATGGTTACGTGTGAGGTCTCCATGTGTAACCTCCTCCTTAAATCATGTTATCCATATCCTAAAGTCAATGGAAGTTCAAGAAGGTCAACACGTTCCAAATAGAAGGCCCAGTAGCTAAGTAGTGGACATCCCATCAAACTATGTGGCACATACCTTCAAACATGTGAATAGGTTGAACATTAAAAGATATATGACGTGGCATGACATGAAAGGTCCTCATGCATGAAGAATATCCCCAAACTACCTAGGGCATTGTGACCAATGCCTCATGAGTTGTGAAGGTGCCTTGAGACTTGTGAATATTCCAAATGTCATGTTGAAGCCAATGCAATTCCCACTTAGCCCCAAAATGATAGGGTGCTCCACTAAGAGATGTATACATCCTCATGTCCATTCACTTAGCAAGGAGTGGAGACTAGAACATCATATGATCAATTAACACATTATCATCTGTGTTATCAACAATCCATGGAACCAAGTGAGTGCCCCAACTATACAAAGCTCTTTGTGATGAAAATCATAAGGGTAGTGAAGAAATTCACTAATACTACCCCCATGCAAAATGAGGGGTAACATATGGCTCCAACTAAGGGACATGTGCTCTTCTTAGGAGTGCATGAGAACCTCATAATATCTACATGTACCTATTAACAATGACCTCTAACATCAAACAAGATATGTGGTAGGATGGATCCATATCAACATCCCTAAACACCACATTTACATAGTCCATTGCATCAATACTTCAAAAATGGTGTTTACACAATAAGGCACAAGCCATCAATGCCAATGACAACTTTAAGTAAAATCTAGTGCTCACATGTTGAGTTTATTCATGCCACTCTAATGCTAAGGGAGTTTATTCTTTCTTTGTTAATGTTAAGCCCTAAATAGTGGCACATTACCCCTTAATTGGGGAATATTACATTAGCAATGTTATTTTATTTATGTCGGCTTGGGTCCATTAGTTGTAATTGTACCTCCTAGTCTCCTATATATACCAAGGAGACATTTTCATTTGGAATCATTTTGTATTTGGAAATTTATGTGGTGTATAAGGAGATTGCCCCCTCGAAGAGGCTTATTATCTGAAATTCTATCTTTTTCAAGGCTTTGAGTACTTATTCTGAGGTTTTTCTATGCTATCTTGATATTTTTTTCTTAACATTTGGTATCAGAGCAAAAGGTCTTGGGGTTTCGCTACTACATCTGAGACACCTTGGAATTTTTGCTATATTTTTTTTTCTACGAAGTTTCAGAAGGAACGCCTTGGAGGATATTTAGTAGACGGATCAAGGTACATTGGGTTCAAATTTTAGCTCTTGGGGCCTTATACTTTAGTAGATACAACCTGTGTAAGATAGGGTTCCGGAATCATCCTGAATTTAGTCATCACAGAATTTTTGCTATGAAATTTTTTATGTAACTTTTCAGACTCTAAAATCCATAGGATATTCACAGAAATTATTAAGGTATCTGTGATAAAAATTTCAGCTTCCAGGTCATCTTACATTTGTAGATAGACCCTGTGGAATATAGGGTATTTGACTAGTCTCAAGAAGGTGTTCCGGGTAAAACAATCATAAATTTTTCCTCGAGTATCCAAATTGAGTGAGACTGGTTGCATTGGACAGTGGACAGTATATAGTATTTATGGTACAATTTTTAGAATTGTATATCAATTATTTTGTGTGGGGCACTCTATACAAGTGAGATCTCCTGGAAAGGACAAAATTCAGCAAGTTGTGGGGAAGTTACCATAAATTCCACTTAGCACATCTAATTTTGATCAGACATGTGGCATTGCAGAGAAGAAATATCAAAGAACTACAAAAAATAAATTTTCATACCCAGAAGGGCCAAAATTTTGGAGATACAACAAAAGAAAGATTGTCTAGTAGAACCACCTCAAAATCAAGGTTTAAAGTGATACTTGGCCACCATGCCACCAAAAAAGGGAACTTCTACACCAAATAAGCCTCCAAACAGTCCTACTTGGACTCTTGATGAAGGTGAAGAAATGCGTAGGGACATAAATGATTTACAAAAGAAGACAGTAACAAAAGATGAACTACAAGGGATGATGGATTCAACGGAAGCTAAGTTGGAGGTAATAATGGATACTAAGATGGATGGTTTAAAAAGAGAGATCATGGAAGGATTGAAAAATTTCCTAATAGAGAGGACACCTGAAAGTGAAAATGTATCACATGAAATTCATGATGAGGACGCAAGGAAGATGAATCAAGAATGGAGAAAATCTAACCTTGGGTTGAAGACCAACCACTTTTCTAAGATCGACATGAGGAAGTTTGATGGCAAGGTCCCAATCACACAGATACTTCAGATGGAACAATTCTTTGATCTGCATAATGTGCCACATACACAAAAGGTACGAATTGCTTCTTTATATTTAGAACCCAATCAATTTGTGTGGTATTAATGGCTTTGTTCTCGCAAATCACTCATCACTTGGACAATTTTCATGGAAGAAATGATAGCACACTATGAGGATACAAGGAGCAATATCTTCTTTAGCCAATAGATAAATCTCAAGCAAAAGGGTTCAGTTACAGAGCACATTGAGAACTTCCAAAGATTGAATATAAAGGTAACAGATATTCCAGATAAGCACTTAATTGATGTATTCATAGGAACTTTAAGGGATAACATTCAACATGAGGTTTGCCTTTGGGAACCCAAATCATTGGAGAATGCATTTAGGGTGGCAAGAAATGTTGAAAATAAAAATATGTCTATGGTTACTAGAAGGACCACTCCTAACATCTATCGAGAGAATAATGTTCCCTCTTCTAAAACACCTCAACCTACAAGGTTGGAACCTCAACAATTGGAGGAAAGAAAAGCAAAAGATTTATGCTTTAATTGTGAAAGAAAGTACAGTAAGGGACATAAGTGTGGTGAGAAGAAATTATTCTACATAGATTATGAAGAGGAAGAAGAACTAGAACTAAAACAAGAACCATCTCAAGATGAAAACGTAGAAGCGATTTCTTCTGAAGAGTTGACTCCCACGATATCGTGTAATGCATTGGCTGGAATTAACACTCCTCAAACCCTCAATATTGAAGGATATATCAAAAAGAAAAAGGCAATATTCCTAATTGATTCTGGTAGTGCTCATAATTTCATTCACTATAAATTAGCCAAAGCTCTCAATTGCTTTGTATATCCAGCACCAGAGTTTCAAGTAATGATTGCAAATGGAGGAACTATCAATTGCTCGGGAAAATGTAATAAGATCAATATTACTATGGGGGCATATGTAATGAATAGTCCAATGATTTCTATACCCATGGGTGGTGCTGATGTCATACTAGGAATCCAATGGTTACATTCATTAGGAACAATGGCTTTTAATTTTCAAGAACTTTTCATGAAATTTTCATTGGACAGAAAAGAAAGCGAGTTAAGAGGTATCATAGGGAAACCCAATAAGGTGATAAGCTCTAATAGCATGACAAAATTATTGAAAAAGGGGCATCAAGGTTTAATTGCACAACTATGCTCACTAGATGTTCAAACATCTAATCCATCTATTCCCCTAGATCTCCAAGGGATCATTGATAAGCATTCCAAAGTATTTGAAGATATTCCCAAAGGTCTTCCACCCACTCGAAATCATGATCATGATGTTAACCTAATTCCTGGCAGTGTTCCTCCTAACATCAGGTTATACAGATACCCTTATGCCTAGAAGAGTGAAATTGAGTGTATGGTTGAAGAAATGTCAGAGGCTAGCATTATTAGACCTAGCCAAAGTTCTTACTATGCACCGGTGGTAATGGTACTCAAGAAATATGCTTCATGGTGTATGTGTTCATATTATAGAGAGCTCAACAAGATCACTATTAAAGTTAAGTTTCCCATTCCCATCATTGATGAATTGTTAGATGAACTACATGGAGCAATCTACTTCACAAATTTGGATCTTCGTTCCAGGTATCATCAAATTAGAATGAAGGAAGAAGATATCCCAAAAACAACGTTCTGAACTCATGAAGACCATTATGAATTTTTGGTCATGCCTTTTGGCCTTACAAATGCACCTTCCACATTCCAAGGGTTGATGAATTCCATTTTCAAGCCCTTCCTTCAAAAATTTGTATTAGTATTTTTTGATGATATACTAATCTATAGCAAGTCTTGGGAGGATCATGTGTGACATGTTGACAAGGTGCTACAACTACTAAAGGAGCAACAACTATATGCCAAACTGTCCAAATGTTTCTTTGGGGTGAAGGAGGTAGAGTATTTGGGTCATATTGTATCTCATGAAGGTGTCAAAGTAGACCCTAACAAGATTAAGGCCACGATGGACTAGTCAATTCCCAAAACATTGAAGAATCTTAGAGGATTTTTGGGTTTGACAGGTTACTACCGCAAGTTTGTTTGGAACTATGGGAGAATAGCAACACCTTTAACGACACTAACTAAGAAGAATGCATTTTCATGGACCCCAGAGGCAACTAAAGCTTTTGAATAACTTAAAGAGGTGATGTGTAAATCTCATGTCTTGACCACACCAGACTTCACAAAAACCTTTATTGTGGAATGTGGTGCCTTGAGAAATGACATTGGTGTTGTCCTAATGCAAGAAGGAAGGCCCCTAGATTTTGAAAGTCGACCACTCAAGGGAAAGGACTTACACAAACCCATTTATGAGAAGGAAATGATGGCAATACTACATGCATTGAAGAAATGGCACATTTACCTAATAGGTAGGCTCTTCAAGGTAAAAAAAAATCATGATAGTCTTAAATACTTCTTGGAACATAGATTGTATTTAGAAGAACAACAAAAATGGGTGACCAAGATATTGGGTTATGATTTTGAAGTCATTTATAAAAAATAGAAGCAAAATGTTGTGGCAGATGCACTCTCAAGAGAGGACAAAGATGTTGAGGCCTTTCTCTATGTTATCTCGATCATCCAATCCGATTGGATAAAATAAGTGAGGGGTGAATGGAAGAATGACAAAAACGTGTGGACTCTCATTCAAATGTTGCAGCAGGATTCCAGTGCATCAGATACATTTACATGGAAAAATGATTCACTATGGTACAAAGATCGCTTATATTTATGTAAGAACTCCCAACTCAAACAAAAGGTACTATTGGAATTGTACACCTCCCTGATAGGAGGACACTCAGGATTTTTGAAAACCTACCATAGGGTCAAGAAGGATTTTTTTTTGGATGGCCTTAAAAATGATGTTCAAAGGTTTATAGCAGAATGTTTGGTTTTCCAACAAAATAAGGTGGAAACAATTAAGACCCCGAGTCTTTTACAACCATTAGCCATTCCAAGTCAGTATCGGGAGGAGGTTTCCATGGATTTCATCACAGGGTTACCAAAGTCTGAAGGAAAGAGTGTCATCATGGTGATTGTTGATAGACTGACCAAGTATGCACACTTTTGTGCACTCTCTCATCCCTTCAAAGCCAGTACAGTTGCCACCACATTCATAGAGATAGTTCAAAAACTACATGGAATCCCAAAGATTATTGTAAGTGACAGAGATCCTATCTTCACTAGAAATTTTTGGACAAAATTATTTTCTTGTTTGGGTACTCAATTGGCTCATATATCATCCTATCATCCTCAATCTGATGGACAAAATGATATAGTGAACAAATGTCGGAAAGCTACCTTCGTTGCTTTGTCTCTGATAAACAAACACAATGGTTCAAATGGCTACCCTTGACAGAATGGTGGTATAACACTTCATTTCATACTGCAACAAAAATGACACCATTTATTGCACTCTATGGATACCACCCTCCTTCCATCACTTCTTCTCTAAAATAAAAATCTAAGGTTCAAGTAGTGGAATATCACATCGAGCATCAACAACAAGTTCTCCAAATCTTAAAAGACAACCTGACCATGGCACAAAATCGCATGAAACAACAAGCAGATCAACATCGTAGTGAAAGAAGTTTTGAAGTAGGGGATTGGGTGTTTTTAAGACTACAACCATACAAACATATGTCCCTCAAGCAAGCCAAGAAGGATAATAAATTATCACCAAAGTACTATGGCCATTATAAATTTTTGCAAAAGATTGGTACTATGGCATACAAATTGGAGTTGCTTGCATCCTCGCGAGTACACCCAGTTTTCCATGTTTCATGCTTAAAGAAGGTTATAGGTGACAAAATCCCAGTTCAAACTATATTTCGAGAACTTGACGAGGAAGGAAAAATCATATTGGAGGCTAAAGCCATCACTGACACAAGAATTCGCCAGCTGAGGAATAGATCCATTTCAACGTATGTCATTAAGTGGAGGAAAATACCTGCTGAAGATTCCACTTGGGAAGATGATTCTTTTATACAGAAGCATCCATAATTACTCAAGCGTTGCGGACAACACTTGTCTCAAGGGGAGGGGCATGTTAAGCCCTAAATAGTGGCACATTACCCCTTAATTGGGGAATATTACATTAGTAATGTTATTTTATTTATATTGGCTTGTGTCCATTAGTTGTAATTGTACCTCCTAGTCTCCTATATATACCAAGGAGACATTTTCATTTGGAATCATCTTGTATTTGGAAATTTATGTGGTGTATAAGGAGGTTTCCCCCTCGAAGAGGCTTATTATCTAAAGTTCTATCTTTTTCAAGGCGTTGAGTACTTATTCTGAGGTTTTTCTATGCTATCTTGATATTTGGTTCTTAACAATTAAATCCTATATAAAGTTCCATGTTATATATAAAATCCCTTATTGAGCCCTAGATATTGAATTATTACAATTATAGTGCTATATTTGTATGTAGGCTAGAACCCTTCATTGTACCTTTTCATTATAATTGTACCCTTTGTCTCCTATATATATACCAAGCAGACCTAGTCTTAGGATCTTTTTATCTTGTCTTTTAAATTGGATATATTGTAAAAGGAGGTTTCCCCCTTGAAGTAGACTATATTCATTGATTTTTTGTCATTTTTATGGTGTTGGATCATACATTTGGTATTGGAGCATCGACCCTAGAGTTGTGTTGCTTCAAGCAATTAATCTTGGAATTTTCATTATAAATTTTTTTACAGGATGCTCCAGAAGTCAAAATTTTGAGGTTACTTAGGAGACATATCAAAGTACATGTGGTAAAAATTTCATCTCCCGGGTTGTTATACTTTCGGAGATATAGCCTATGGAAGATAAGGTTTTTGACTCATCCTGAATTCAATTTTAAATGAGTCATCTTGGGATTTTTGCAATAACATTTTTTTTCAGGTTGTTTCAAAAAATGAAATTTTGTGGAGACCGAGGAGAAATTTCATAATACATGTGGTCAAAATTTCACGTGTTGGTTCGATATACGTTCGGAGATATAGTCCATGGAAGACAAGGTTTGTAACCAATCTTGAAATCAATTATCTTGGAATTTTCATTGTAAATTTTTTCAATGAAGTTTTAGACTCGAATTTTCATAATCCCGAGTTGACATAGTGAAGTATGAGGAAATTTTTTCATATTTTGAATCATTATATTTTATGATATATTGTTTGTGGAAGTTAGGGTTTTGCATAAGTTATTTTCTAGTGATTTTAAGAGCTTTTCCTATAGTTAGCAAACTCATTTAAAAAAAAAATTAGAGATGTGTTCTCACATCTTTATATAAAAAAGGATCTATCATTCAACAAGAAAAACTGCAGTGGTGGGAGAATAAATGTAGGAAATATAGAATGTTTCATGTGGTTACTTGAAACCATTGTTTCACTTGGTTGAAAACCTTCGTAACCCTTGTTGGTACCCCTTCAAGTAGTATCGCATTAGAAAACACCTGTAGATGGAAGCTCACTTCCACGTTTTGGGTAAATAGGAAGTCCCCTAGGTATACTTCAAATTATACTTATATCAGTTATTCAACTGGTCCAAGTGGATATCGGTGGCCACCCACTTTCTCCAACTGGCCCAAAACATGTTTTTGACAATTTTGGTAATTTACTATTTTTAGCAGTTTTTAACTTCTGGGGCCACTTTGAGGCACTAAACGATGTTTTTTGAGAAAACGAGAAGCAACATGAATCATGGATCAATGCTGCTCACCCAAAAGTTGTAGTTATCAGATAGATCTTTCCAACGAGCTATCGAGCGCCCCAAACGGAGATCGTATGCAAAAGTTACGCCCCTGGGAAGTTGACGTATCAACTACCCCCATCGGGGCCCATAAACCTTTTGGATTTTCATCTTCCGGGGTTAGGGTTTTGGATTTTACTTATGTTAAAAGGGCCTTTAAAGCCTCATTGTAATAATCATCTTCTCACGGATGCGAGTAGCCATCACATCTCTTCTCAGAGATAAGCTACCACCATTCTAGCGAGTCTTTCACTCTGTATTTTATAGTCTCTGTACATTTATTTCGTTAATAGAAATCGTGTATTACTGTATATCTCTTACTCTTGTTTTATTTCAACTATATATCTGTTATATTATTGTCTCTCTTACAATATCTCTGTGCATTTTCTTTATTATATCTCCGATCTCATTTCGTGCCGAAAATAATCTGGATCAGTGGTATCAGAGCAGACTGCTCTTGATCGTTTTCAGTGCATGTCCCCAACGAGGTCTAAGTATAGCAAGTCAGGTCTCGAGCTTGTCTCTCTTGAGGACAATCGCTCTCACACACCCAAGAAACCCTCAATGGCGGAAGAAAATAAAAATGACAGAGTAAACGATCCTATCAGTATATTGCTTGAGCAAGCTCTCACGTGACAAAGGGACGAAATGATGGATATTTTTTCCCACATCCTTCAACGCCTCCCGATAGCATCAGGCGCATCTTCATCAAGCGACCACTTTGGAGGCACCTCGCCTTTCAAGGTACAGGTTAATTTTCATATTCCTGTATTTGAAGGTCAAATAGATGCATATGCCCTAGATAAATGGTTAAATCTGCGAGAAGGTTATTTCTCTGTTCATAATTTTTTCGACAAGGAAAAGATCACCTTCGCACTCCTTAAGGCTCTCCCCCATGTCAAACATTGGTGGGAAACTTACTAGGAGCAAAGTTCCACAGAGGAGTCTGGAATATATGGGGCCGATCCCACTTGGGATTTTTTTGTGGATGCAGTAAAGGAAGAATATTATCATATTGGCAACTATGAAGACCAGTACATGAGATGGACCACACTGCAACAAGAGAGGGGGCCAAGCAGATTTTGAGTTCACCAATACCTTACATACCTTGCGCACCAAGCTGGGTATCAAAGACTCTGAACGACATTTGGTTCTGAAATACAATGGGGCTATACACAGACACATCCAAACTGAAATAGATTTTCTGGACATCTCATCACTCGGTGCTGCTTATTGATATGCTATTAAAATCAAGCAGAAGTTTAAGCACCAGAACAAATGGGAATTCAAGTCTGCAAATCCTCAACAACCAAAGTATGACAAAGACAGCCTTAACAAACTGTCTCCTGAAAACTAGTCCAAGACATAAGAAAAGAAGGGTCACGAGAAGACAAAGAAGGACACCCGAAAATGGTGCGATTTCCACAAAATCCCCTGGCACAACACCACTGAATGTCTCTCAAAACAATCATTGGTGGCCGAGATCAAAGACAAGGAGCCGAACCCTGATTCAGAATCTGATTATGAAAATAATGGGAAAAGATAGATCATTTACGTAGACCCCACTGTTATTGTTGCGACCACAACAATTCAACCAGAAGAACCAACAGATCCTGAAGAGGGGGAGCGCCTTTTTCATTCACAGATGTGGGTGAAGGGGACCCCGTTGCATTTTATTGTTGATAGCGGAAGCCAGAACAACCTCATCTCAGCAGAGGTCGTTAAACAGTTGGGATTGTCGACAACACCACACCCGCAGCCATACAACATTGGGTGGCTTTGTCAAAGACGAGATTTTCGTGTCAGCCAGCAGTGTCGATTGTCATATGGCATCCAACCCTTCAAGGATGAGGTATTATGTGATGTTGCCCCACTGGTTGTTTGTGATGTTCTCTTGGGCCAACCATATATGTGGAAGCGCCATGCTATTTATGAGTCTCGACCCCGTAGTGTCATTGTTACTTTGGGGTATCATCTCTACAGTATACCTGAGGTAGTACCAACTACTGCCCCACCTAAACAGTGCCGCAAGGTAGTATCTCATACTACAAAATTAATCTTCTTCACAATTTGTTCAAAAGGTGAATAGAAGGATACTGCAACCACTACAGCTTCGGCCCAAGCACCTTCTATCCAACAGAAGCAGGTCGACAAGGTTGCAGCAAAACACAAAGATTCCTTCTGCACACAGTCATCTAAAATAGCCAGACTAGTTAAAAAGGTCTAAACCTTCTAGCCAAAGGTTCGTGATAGCCTTCAACAAGCTAAGCAACGCCACTTCTCCAGCATGGCAAGCAAATCACCAAGATTCAGATTCAACAATCACTTTCCCCTCTCCCTCTGGAACTCAACACAATGGAGAACTTTTCTTCCTAAGGAGGGAGGATTGGTCCAGGTGGATATCGGTGGCCACCCACCTTCTCCAACTGGCCCAAAACATGTTTTTGACAATTTTGGTAATTTACTATTTTTAGCAGTTTTAAACTTTCGGGGCCATTTAGAGGTCCTAAACGATGTTTTTTGAGAAAACAGGGAGCAACATGGATCATCGATCATTTTTCTCACCTAAAAGTTGTAGTTCTCAGATAGATCTTTCCAACGAGCTATCGAGCAACCCAAATGGAGATCGTATGCAAAAGTTATGCCCATGGGAAGTTGACGTATCAACTACCCCCATCGGGGCCCACCAACCTTTTGGCTTTTCATCTTACGGGGTTAGGGTTTTGGATTTTACTTATGTTAAAAAGGCCCTTAGAGCCTCATTGTAATAATCATCTTCTCACATATGCGAGTAGCCATCATATCTCTTCTCAGAGATAAGCTACCACCATTCTAGCGAGTCTTTCACTCTGTATTTTACAGTCTCTGTACATTTATTTTGTTAATAGAAATCGTGTATTACTGTATATCTGTGACTCTTATTTTATTTCTGCTATATATCTGTTATATTGTTGTCTCTCTTGCAATATCTCTATGCATTTTCTTTATTATATCTCTGATCTCATTTCGTGTCGAAAATAATCCGGATCAGTGGTATCAGAGCAGACTGCTCTTGATCGTTTTCAGTGCATGTCCCCAACGAGGTCTAAGTATAGCAAGTTGGGTCTCGAGCGTATCTCTCTTGAGGACAATCGCTCTCGCACACCCAATAAACCCTCAATGGCGGAAGAAAATAAAAATGACGGAGCAGGCGATCCTATCAGTCTATTGCTTGAGCAAGCTCACACATGACAAAGGGACGAAATGATGGAGAATTTTTCCCACATCCTTCAACACCTCCCGATAGCATCAGGTGCATCTTCATCAAGCAGCCACTTTGGAGGCACCTCACCTTTCAAGGTACAGGTTAATTTTGATATTCCTGTATTTGAAGGTCAAATAGATGCATATGCCCTAGATAAATGGTTAAATCTGCTAAAAGGTTATTTCTCTGTTCATAATTTTTTCGACAAGGAAAAGATCACCTTCGCACTTCTTAAGGCTCTCCCCCATGTCAAACATTAGTGGGAAACTTACTAGGAGGAAAGTTCCACAGAGGAGTCTTGAATATATGGGGTCGATCCCACTTGATATTTTTTTGTGGATGCGGTAAAGGAATAATATTACCCTATTAGTAACTATAAGGACCAGTACATGAGATGGACCACACTGCAATAAGAAAGGGGCCAAGCAGTTCCAGAGTTCACCAATACCTTCCATACCTTGCGCACCAAGCTGGGTATCAAGGTCTCTGAACGACATTTGGTTCTGAAATATCGTGGGGCTCTACACAGACACATCCAAACTGAAATGGATTTTCTGGACATCTCATCACTCGATGCTGCTTATCAACATGTTGTTAAAATCTAGAAGAAGTTTAAGCACCAGAACAAACGGGAAGTCAGGTCTGCAAATCCTCAACAAGTGAAAGTATGACAAAGACAAATTTAACAAAGAGTCTCCCGAAAACCAGTCCAAGACATAGGAAAATAAGGGTCAAGAGAAGACAAAGAAGGACACCGGAAAATGGTGCGATTTCCACAAAATCCCTTGGCACAACACCGATGAATGTCGCTCAAAACAATCATTTGTGGCCAAGATCAAAGACAAGGAGCCGACCCCTGATTCACAATCTGATTCTGAAAATAATGGGAAAAGACAGATCATCGACGAAGACCCCACTGCTATTGTCGCGACCGCAGCAATTCAACCAGAAGAACCAACAAATCCTGAAGAGAGGGACCCCATTTCATTTTATTGTTGATAGGGGAAGCCAGAAGAACATCATCTCAGTAGAGGTCGTCAAACAATTGGGATTGTCGACAACACCACACCCGCATCCATACAACATCGGGTGGCTTCGCCAAGGACGAGATCTTCGTGTCATCCAGTAGTGTCGATTGTCATACGGAATCCAACTCTTCAAGGATGAGGTATTATGTGATGTTTCTCCACTGGTTGTTTGTGATGTTCTCTTGGGCCAGCCATATATGTGGAAGCACCATGCTATTTATGAGTCTCGACCCCATAGTGTCATTGTTACTTTGGGGGTCATCTCTACAAGATACCAGAGGTAGTTCCAACTACTGCCCCACCTAAACAGTGCCGCAAGGTAGTATCTCATACTACAAAATTTAGCTTCTTCACAATCTGTTCAAAAGGTGAACAGAAGGATACTGTAACCACTACAGCTTCGGCCCAAGCACCTTCTATCCAATAGAAGTAGGTCGACAAGGTTGTAGCAAAACACAAAGATTCATTCTACACACAGTCATCTAAAATAACCAGACTAGTTAAAAAGGTCCAAACCTTTTAGCCAAAGGTTCGTGATAGCCTTCAACAAGCTAAGCAATGCCACTTCTCCAGCATGGAAAGCAAATCACCAAGATTCAGATTCAACAATCGCTTTCCCCTCTCCCCCGGGAACTCAACACATTGGAGAACATTTCTTCCAAAGGAGGGAGGATTGGTCCAGGTGGATATCGATGGCCACCCACCTTCTCCAACTGGCCCAAAACATGTTTTTGACAATTTTGGTAATTTACTATTTTTAGCAGTATTTAACTTCCGGGGCCATTTTGAGGCCCTAAACGATGTTTTTTGAGAAAACATGGAGCAACATATATTGTAGATCAATGTTGCTCACCCAAAAGTTGTAGTTCTCAAATAGATATTTCCAACGAGCTATCGAGCACCCCAAACGGAGATCGTATGCAAAAGTTACGCCCCTGGGAAGTTGACATATCAATTACCCCCATCGGGGCCCACAAACCTTTTGGCTTTTCATCTTCCGGGGTTAGTGTTTTGGATTTTTCTTATGTTAAAAAGGCCCTTAGAGCCTCATTGTAATAATCATCTTCTCACGGGTGCGAGTAGTCGTCACATCTCTTCTTAGAGATAAGCTACCACCATTCTAGCGAGTCTTTCACTCTGTATTTTACAGTCTTTGTACATTTGTTTCATTAATAGAAATCGTGTATTACTGTATATCTGTGACTCTTGTTTTATTTCCGCTATATCTCTGTTATATTGTTGTCTCTCTTGCAATATCTCTATGCATTTTCTTTATTATATCTTCGATCCCATTTCGTGTCGAAAATAATCCGGATTAGTGGTATTAGAGCAGACTGCTCTTGATCGTTTTCAATGCATGTCCCCGACAAGGTCTAAGTATAGAAAGTCGGGTCTCGAGCTTGTCTCTCTTGAGGACAATCGCTCTCGCACACCCAAGAAACCCTCAATGGCGGAAGAAAATAAAAATGACGGAGCAGACGATCCTATCAGTCTATTGCTTGAGCAAGCTCTCACGTGACAGACGGATGAAACAATGGAGAATTTTTCCCACGTCCTTCAACGCCTCCCGATAGCATCAGGTGCATCTTCATCAAGCGACCACTTTGGAGGCACCTCGCCTTTCAAGGTACAAGTTAATTTTGATATTCCTGTATTTGAAGGTCAAATAGATGCATATGCCCTAGATAAATGGTTAAATCTGCTAAAAGGTTATTTCTCTGTTCAGAATTTTTCCGACAAGGAAAAGATCACCTTCGAACTCCTTAAGGCTCCCCCCCATGTCAAACATTGGTGGGAAACTTACTAGGAGCAAAGTTCCACAGAGGAGTCTGGAATATCTGGGACCGATCCCACTTGGGATTTTTTTGCGGATGCGGTAAAGGAATAATATTACCCTATTGGCAACTATGAGGACCAGTATATGAGATGGACCACACTGAAACAAGAGAGGGGCCAAGCAGTTCTGGAGTTCACCAATACCTTCCATACCTTGCACACCAAGCTGGGTATCTAGGACTCTGAACGACATTTGGTTCTGAAATACCGTGGGGCTCTACACAGACACATCCAAACTGAAATGAATTTTTTGGACATCTCATCACTCGGTGCTCCTTATCGATATGTTGTTAAAATCAAGCAGATGTTTAAGCACCAAAACAAATGGGAATTCGAGTCTGCAAATCCTCAACAACCAAAGTATGACAAAGACAGCCTTAACAAACAGTCTCCCAAAAACCAGTCCAAGACACAGGAAAAGAAGGGTCATGAGAAGACAAAGAAGGACACTGGAAAATGGTGCGATTTCCACAAAATCCCCTGGCACAACACCGATGAATGTCGCTCAAAACAATCATTGGTGGTCGAGATCAAAGACAAGGAGCCGAACCCGAATTCACAATCTGATTCTGAAAATAATGGGAAAAGACAGATCATTGACGTAGACCCCACTGCTATTGTCACGACCATAGCAATTCAACCAGAAGAACCAACAGAGCCATAAGAAAGAAATTGCCTTTTTCATTCACAGATGTGGGTGAAGGGGACCCCGTTGCATTTTATTGTTGATAGCAAAAGCCAGAAGAACCTCATTTGAGCAGAGGTCGTCAAATAGTTGGGATTGTCGACAACACCACACCCGCAACCATACAACATCGGGTGGCTTCGGCAAGGATGAGATCTTCATGTCAGCCAGTAGTGTCGATTGTCATCCGATGAGGTATTATGTGATGTTTCCCCACTGGTTGTTTGTGATGTTCTCTTGGGCCAGCCATATATGTGGAAGCACCATGCTATTTATGAGTCTCAACCTCATAGTGTCATTGTTACTTTGGGGGATCATCTTTATAGGATACCAGAGGTAGTTCCAACTACTGCCCCACCTAAACAGTGCCGCAAGGTAGTATCTCATACTAGAAAATTCAACTTCTTCACAATCTGTTCAAAAGGTGAACAGAAGGATACTGCAACCACCACAGCTTCGCCCCAAGCACCTTCTATCCAACATAAGCAGATCGACAAGGTTGCAGAAAAATACAAAGATTCCTTCTACACACAGTCATCTAAAATAGCCAGACTAGTTAAAAAGGTCCAAACCTTCCAGCCAAAAGTTCGTGATAACCTTCAACAAACTAAGCAACGCCACTTCTCCAACAAGGCAAGCAGATCACCAAGATTTAGATTCAACAATCGCTTTCCCCTCTCCCCCGGGAACTCAACGCAATGGAGACCATTTCTTCCTAAGGAGGGAGGATTGGTCTAGGTGAATATCGGTGGCTACCGACCTTCTCCAACTGGCCCAAAAAATGTTTTTGACATTTTTGGTAATTTACTATTTTTAGCAGTTTTTAACTTCCGGGGCCATTTTGAGGCCCTAAGTGATGTGTTTTGAGAAAACAAGGAGCAACATGGATCGTAGATCGATGTTGCTCACCCCAAAGTTGTAGTTCTTGGATAGATATTTCGAACGAGCTCTCGAGCGCCCTAAATGGAGATCGTATGCAAAAGTTACGCCCCTGGGAAGTTGACGTATCAACTACCCCCATAAGGGCCCACAAACCTTTTGGCTTTTCATCTTCCAGGGTTAGGGTTTTGGATTTTAATTATGTTAAAAAGGCCCTTAGAGCCTCATTGTAATAATCATCTTATCATGGATGCGAGTAGCCCTCACATCTCTTCTCAGAGATAAGCTATCACCATTCTACCGAGTCTTTCACTCTGTATTTTACAGTCTCTGTACATTTATTTCGTTAATAGAAATCGTGTATTACTGTATATCTGTGACTCTTGATTTATTTCCGCTATATCTCTGTTATATCGTTGTCTCTCTTGAAATATCTCTGTGCATTTTCTTTATTATATCTTCGATCTCATTTCGTGCTGAAAATAATCCGGATCAGTGTTATTAGAGCAGGCTACTCTTGATCGTTTTCAGTGCATGTCCCCGACGAGGTCTAAGTATAGTAAGTCGGGTCTCGATCTTGTCTGTCTTGAGGACAATCGCTCTCGCACACCCAAGAAACCCTCAATGGCGGAAGAAAATATAAATGACGGAGCAGATGATCCTATCAGTCTATTGCTTGAGCAAGCTCTCACATGACAAAGGGACGAAATGATGGAGAAATTTTCCCAAATCCTTCGACGCCTACCGATAGCATCAGGTGCATCTTCATCAAGCGATCAATTTGGATGCACTTCGCCTTTCAAGGTACAGGTTAATTTTGATATTCTTGTATTTGAAGGTCAAATAGATGCATATGCCCTAGATAAATGGTTAAATCTGCTAAAAGGTTATTTCTTTGTTCATAATTTTTCCGACAAGGAAAAGATCACCTTCGCACTCCTTAAGGCTCTCACCCATGTCAAACATTGGTGGGAAACTTACTGGGAGCAAAGTTCCACAGAGGAGTCTGGAATATCTGGGGCCGATCCCACTTGGGATTTTTTTGTGGATGCGGTAAAAGAATAATATTACCCTATTGGAAACTATGAGGACCAGTACATGAGACAGACTACACTGCAACAAGAGAGGGGCCAAGCAGTTCCGGAGTTCACCAATACCTTGCATACCTTGTGCACCAAGCTGGGTATCAAGGACTCTTAACGACATTTGGTTCTGAAATACCTTGAGGCTCTACACAGACACATCCAAACTGAAATGCATTTTCTGGACATCTCATCACTCGATGCTGCTTATCGATATGATGTTAAAATTGAGAAGAAGTTTAAGCACCAGAACAAACGAGAATTCGGGTCTGCAAATCCTCAACAACCAAAGTATGACAAAGACAACCTTAACAAATAGTCTCCTGAAAACCAGTCCAAGACACAGGAAAAGAAGGGTCACTAGAAGACAAAGAAGGACACCCCCGAAAATGGTGCGATTTCCACAAAAGCCCCTCGTACAACACCGATGAATGTTGCTCAAAACAATCATTGGTGGTTGAGATCAAAGACAAGAAGCCAAACCCTGATTCAGAATCTGATTCTGAAAATAATGGCAAAAGACAGATCATCGACATAGACCCCACTGCTATTGTCGCGAAGGCAACAATTGAACCAGAAGAACCAACAGATCCTAAAGAGGGGGAACACCTTTTTCATTGATAGATGTGGGTGACGGGGACCCCGTTGCATTTTATTGTTGATAGAAGAAGCCAGAAGAACCTCATCTCAACAGAGGTCGTCAAATAGTTGGGATTGTCGACAACACCACACCCACAGTCATACAACATCGGGTGGCTTCACCAAGGATGAGATCTTTGTGTCAGCCAGCAGTGTCGATTGTCATACGACATCCAGCCCTTCAAGGATGAGGTATTATGTGATGTTTCCCCACTGGTTGTTTGTGATGTTTTCTTGGGCCAGCCATATATGTGGAAGCGCCATAATATTTATGAGTGTCGACCCCGTAGTGTCATTGTTACTTTGGGGGGTCATCTCTACAGGATACCAGAGGTAGTTCCAACTATTGCCCTACCTAAACAGTGCCGCAAGGTAGTATCCCATACTACAAAATTCAGCTTCTTCACAATCTGTTCAAAAGGTGAATAGAAGGATACTGCAACCACCACAGCTTCGGCCCAAGTACCTTCTATCCAACAGAAGCAGGTCGATAAGGTTGCAGCAAAACACAAAGATTCCTTCTGCCAGACTAGTTAAAAAGGTCCAAACCTTCCAGCCAAAGGTTCGTGATAGCCTTCAACAAGCTAAGCAAGTCCACTTCTCCAGCAAGGCAAGCAGATCACCAATATTCAGATTCAACAATCGCTTTCCCCTCTCCCTCGGGAACTCAATGCAATGAAGACCATTTCTTCCTAAGGAGGGAGGATTGGTCCAGGTGGATATTGGTGGCCACCCACCTTCTCCAACTGGCCCAAAACATGTTTTTGACAATTTTGGTAATTTACTATTTTTAGTAGTTTTTAACTTCCCGGGCAATTTTGAGGCCCTAAACGATGTTTTTTGAGAAAACGGGGAGCCACATGGATCTTGGATTAATGTTTCTCACCCAAAAGTTGTTTTTCTCGGATAGATCTTTCCAACGAGCTATCGAGCGCCCCAAACGAAGATCGTATGCAAAAGTTACGCCCCTGGGAAGTTGACGTATAAACTACCCCCATCGAGGCCCACAAACCTTTTAGCTTTTCATCTTCCGGGGTTAGGGTTTTGGATTTTACCTATGTTAAAAAGGTCCTTAGAGCCTCACTTTAATAATCATCTTCTCACGGATGCGAGTAGCCGTCACATCTCTTCTTAGAGATAAGCTACCACCATTCTAGCGAGTCTTTCACTCTGTATTTTACAGTCTCTGTACATTTATTTCGTTAATAGAAATCGTGTATTACTGTATATCTGTGACTCTTGTTTTATTTCTTCTATATCTCTGTTATATTGTTGTCTCTCTTGCAATATGTCTGTGCATTTTTTTTATTATATCTCCTAACTCATTTTGTGTCGAAAATAATCCGGATCAGTGGTATCAGAGCAGGCTGCTCTTAATCGTTTTCAGTGCATGTCCCCGACAAGGTCTAAGTATAGCAAGTTGGGTCTCGAGCTTGTCTCCCTTAAGGACAATCACTCTCGCACACCCAAGAAACCCTCAATGGCGGAAGAAAATAAAAATGACGGAGCAAACGATCCTATCAGTCTATTGCTTGAGCAAGCTCTCACGTGACAGAGGGACGAAATGATGCAGAATTTTTCCCACATCCTTCAACGCCTCCCGATAGCATGAGGCGCATCTTCATCAAGAGACCACTTTGGAGGCACCTCGCCTTTCAAGGTACAGGTTAATTTTGATATTCCTATATTTGAAGGTCAAATAGATGCATATGCCGTAGATAAATGGTTAAATTTGCCAGAAGGTTTTTTCTCTGTTCATAATTTTTCCGACAAAGAAAAGATCACCTTCGCACTCCTTAAGGCTCTCCCCCATGTCAAACATTGGTAGGAAACTTACTGGGAACAAAGTTCCATAGAGGAGTCTGAAATATATGGGGCCAATCCCACTTGGTATTTTTTTGTGGATGCGGTAAAGGAATAATATTACCCTACTGGCAACTATGAGGACCAGTACATGAGATGGACCACACTGCAACAAGAGATGGGCCAAATAGTTCCGGAGGTTCACCAATACCTTCCATACCTTGCGCACCAAGCTGGGTATCAAGGACTCTGAACGACATTTGGTTCTGAAATACTGTGGGGCTCTACACAGACACATCCAAACTGAAATGGATTTTCTGGACATCTCATCAGTTGGTGCTGCTTATCGATATGATGTTAAAATTGAGCAGAAGTTTAAGTACCAGAACAAATGGGAATTCCGGTATTCAAATCCTAAACAACCAAAGTATGACAAACACAGCCTTAACAAACAATCTCCCGAAAAGCAGTCCAAGACTTAGGAAAAGAAGGGTCACGAGAAGACAATGAAGGACACTGGAAAATGGTGCGATTTCCACAAAAGCCCCTAGCACAACACCGATGAATGTCGCTCAAAACAATCATTGGTGGCCGAGATCAAAGACAAGGAGTCGAACCCTGATTCAAAATCTGATTCTGAAAATAATGGGAAAAGAAAGATCATTGACGTAGACCCCACTGCTATTGTCGTGACCACAACAATTCAACCAAAAGAACCAACAGATCCTGAAGAGGGGGAGTGCCTTTTTCATTCACAGATGTGGGTGAATGGGACCCCGTTGCATTTTAGTGTTGATAGCTGAAGCCAGAAGAACCTCATTTTAGTAGAGGTCGTCAAATAGTTGGAATTGTCGACAACACCACACCCCCAACCATACAACATTGGGTGGCTTCACCAAGGACGAGATCTTCGTGTCAGCCAGCAGTGTCGATTGTCATACGCCATCCAATCCTTCAAAGATGAGGTATTATGTGATGTTGCCCCACTGGTTGTTTGTGATGTTCTTTTGGGCCAACCATATATGTGGAAGCGCCATGGTATTTATGAGTCTCGACCCCGTAGTGTCATTGTTACTTTGGGGGGTCATCTCTACAGGATACCAGAGGTAGTTCCAACTACTACCCCACCTAAACAGTGCTGCAAGGTAGTATCTCATACTACAAAATTAAGATTCTTCACAATCTGTTCAAAAGGTGAACAGAAGGATACTGCAACCACCACAGCTTCGACCCTAGTACCTTCTATCCAACAGAAGCAGGTCGACAAGGTTGCAGCAAAACACAAAGATTCCTTCTGCACACAGTCATCTAAAATAGCCAGACTAGTTAAAAAGGTCCAAACCTTCCAGCCAAAGATTCGTGATAGCCTTCAACAAGCTAAGCAACGCCGCTTCTCCAGCAAGGCAAGCAGATCACCAAGATTCAGATTCAACAATCGCTTTCCCCTCTCCCTCGGGAACTCAACACAATGGAGACCATTTCTTCCTAAGGAGGGAGGATTGGTCTAGGTGGATATCGGTGGCCACCCACCTTCTCCAACTGACCCAAAACATGTTTTTGACAATTTTGGTAATTTACTATTTTTATCAGTTTTTAACTTCCGTGGCCATTTTGAGGCCCTAAATGATGTTTTTTGAGAAAACGGGTAACAACATGAACGTAGATCCATGTTAATCACCCAAAAGTTGTAGTTCTCAGATATATCTTTCAAACGAGCTATCGAGCACCCCAAACGGAGATCGTATGCAAAAGTTACGCCCTTAGGAACTTGACTTATCAACTACCCCCATCGGGGTCCACAAACCTTTTGGCTTTTCATCTTCTGGGGTTAGGGTTTTGGATTTTACTTATGTTAAAAAGGCCCTTAGAGCCTCATTGTAATAATCATCTTCTCACGGATGCGAGTAGCCGTTATATCTCTTCTCAGAGATAAGCTACCACCATTCTAGCGAGTCTTTCACTCTGTATTTTACAGTCTCTGTACATTTATTTCGTTAATAGAAATCGTGTATTACTGTATATCTGTGACTCTTGTTTTATTTCCGCTATATCCCTGTTATATTGTTGTCTCTCTTGCAATATCTCTGTGCATTTTCTTTATTATATCTCCAATCTCATTTCGTGCTGAGAATAATCTGGATCAGTGGTATCAGAGTAGGCTTCTCTTGATCGCTTTCAGTGCATGTCCCCGACGAGGTCTAAGTATAGCAAGTCGGGTCTCGAGCTTGTCTCTCTTGAGGACAATCACTCTCGCACACCCAATAAACCCTCAATGGCGGAAGAAAATAAAAATGACAGAGCAGACGATCCTATCAGTCTATTGCTTGAGTAAGCTCTCACGTGATAGAGGGACGAAATGATGGAGAATTTTTCCCACATCCTTCAACGCCTCTCGATGGCATCAGATGCATCTTCATCAAGCGACCACTTTGGAGGCACCTCGCCTTTCAAGGTATAGGTTAATTTTGATATTTTTGTATTTGAAGGTCAAATAGATGCATATGCCCTAGATAAATGGTTAAATCTGCTAGAAGGTTATTTCTCTGTTCATAATTTTTCCGATAAGGAAAACATCACCTTCGCACTCTTTAAGGCTCTCCCCCATGTCAAACATTGGTGGGAAACTTACTGGAAGCAAAGTTCCACAGAGGAGTCTGGAATATATGGGGCCGATCCCACCTAGGATTTTTTTGTGGATGCGGTAAAGGAATAATATTACCCTATTGGAAACTATGAGGATCAGTACATGAGATGGACCACACTGCAACAATAACTTCCATACCAATACCTTCCATACCTTGCGCACCAAGCTGGGTATCAAGGACTCTGAAAGACATTTGGTTTTGAAATACCGTGGGGCCCTACACAGACACATCCAAACTGAAATGGATTTTCTGGACATCTCATCACTCGGTGCTGCTTATCGATATGCTGTTAAAATCGAGCAGAAGTTTAAGCACCGGAACAAACAGGAACTCGGGTCTACAAATCCTCAACAACCAAAGTATGACAAAGACAACCTTAACAAACAGTGTACTGAAAACCAATCCAAGACACAGGAAAAGAAGGGTCTCGAGAAGACAAAGAAGGACACTGGAAAATGGTGCGATTTCCACAAAATCCCCTGGCACAACACCACTGAATGGAGCTCAAAACAATCATTGGTGGCCGAGATAAAAAACAAGGAGCTGAACACTGATTCATAATCTGATTCTGAAAATAATGGGAAAAGACAAATCATTGACTCAAACCCCACTGTTATTGTCGCGACCGCAACAATTCAACCAGAAGAACCAACAGATCCTGAAGAGGGGGAGCGCCTTTTTCATTCACAGATGTGGGTGAAGGGGACCTCGTTGCATTTTATTGTTGATAGCGGAAGCCAGAAGAACCTCATCTCAACAAAGGTCGTCAAACAGTTGGGATTGTCGACAACACCAAACTGATAGCCATACAACATCGGGTGGCTTCGCTAAGGACGAGATCTTCGTGTCAGCCAGTAGTGTCGATTGTCATACGGCATCCATCCCTTCAAGGATGAGGTATTATGTGATGTTGCCACAATGGTTGTTTGTGATGTTCTCTTGGGCCAGCCATATATGTGGAAGCGCCATACTATTTATGAGTCTCGACCCTACAGTGTCATTGTTACTTTGGGGGGTCATCTCTATAGGATACGAGAGGTAGTTCCAACTACTGCCCCACCTAAACAGTGCCGCAAGGTAGTATCTCATACTACAAAATTCAACTTCTTCACAATTTGTTCAAAAGGTGAACATAAGGATACTGCAACCACCATAGCTTCGGCCCAAGCACCTTCTATCCAAAAGAAGCAGGTCGATAAGGTTGCAGCAAAACACAAAGATTCCTTCTCCACACAGTCATCTAAAATAGCCAAACTAGTTAAAAAGGTCTAAACCTTCCAGCCAAAGGTTTTTGATAGCCTTCAACAATCTAAGCAATGCCACTCTCCAGCAAGGCAAGCAGATCACCAAGATTCAGATTCAACAATCACTTTCCCCTCTCCCCCGGGAACTCAACGCAATGGAGAACATTTCTTCCTAAGGAGGGAGGATTGGTCCAGGTGGATATTGGTGGCCACCCACCTTCTCCAACTGGCCCAAAACATGTTTTTGACAATTTTGGTAATTTACTATTTTTAGCAGTTTTTAACTTCCGGGGCCATTTTAAGGCCCTAAACAATGTTTTTTGAGAAAACTGGGAGCAACATGGTTCGTAGATCAATGCTTCTCACCCAAAAGTTGTATTTCTCGGATATATATTTCGAATGAGCTATCGAGCGCCCCAAACGGAGATCGTATGCAAAAGTTACGCCCCTGGGAAGTTGACGTATCAACTACCCCCATCGGGGCCCACAAACCTTTTGGATTTTCATCTTTCGGGGTTAGTGTTTTGGATTTTACTTATGTTAAAAAGGCCCTTAGAGCCTCATTGTAATAATCATCATCTCATGGATGCGAGTGGCTGTCACATCTCTTCTCAGAGATAAGCTACCACCATTCTAGCGAGTCTTTCACTCTGTATTTTACAGTCTTTGTACATTTATTTCGTTAACAGAAATCGTGTATTATTGTACATCTGTGTCTCTTGTTTTATTTCATCTATATCTATGTTATATTGTTGTCTCTCTTGCAATATATCTTTGCATTTTCTTTATTATATCTCCGATCTCATTTCATACCGAAAATAATCTGGATTAGTGGTATCAGAGCAGGCTACTCTTGATCGTTTTCAGTGCATGTCCCCGACGAGGTCTAAGTATAGCAAGTCGGGTCTCGAGCTTGTCTCTATTGAGGACAATCGCTCTCGCACACCCAAGAAACCCTCAATGGCGGAAGAAAATAAAAATGACGGAGCAGACGATCCTATCACTCTATTACTTGAGCAAGCTCTCATGTGACAGAGGGATGAAATGATGGAGAATTTTTCTCACATCCTTCAACGCTTCCCGATAGCATCAGGCACATCTTCATCAAGCGACCACTTTGGAGGCACCTCGCCTTTCAAGGTACAGGTTAATTTTGATATTCTTATATTTTAAGGTCAAATAGATGCATATGCCCTAGATAAATGGTTAAATCTGCTAGAAGTTTATTTCTCTGTTCATAATTTTTCCGACAAGGAAAAGATCACCTTCGCACTCCTTAAGGCTCTCCCCCATGTCAAACATTGGTGGGAAACTTACTGGGAGCAAAGTTCCACAGAGGAGTCTGGAATATATGGGGCCAATCCCACTTGGGATTTTTTTGTGGATGCGGTAAAGGAATAGTATTACCCTATTGGCAACTATGAGGACCAGTACATGAGATGGACCACATTGCAACAAGAGAGGGGCCAAGCAATTCCGGAGTTCACCAATACCTTCCATACGTTGTGCACCAAGCTGGGTATCAAGGACTTTGAACAACATTTGGTTTTGAAATACCATGGGGTTCTACACAGACACATCCAAACTACAATGGATTTTATGGACATCTCATCACTCGATGTTGCTTATCGATATGTTGTTGAAATCGAGCAGACGTTTAAGCACTAGAACAAATGGGAATTCAGGTCTGCAAATCCTCAACAACCAAAGTATGACAAAGACAACCTTAACAAACAGTCTCCCAAAAACCAGTCCAAGACACAGGAAAAGAAGGGTCACGAGAAGACAAAGAAGCACATAGGAAAATGGTGCGATTTCCGCAAAATCTCCTGGAACAATACCGATGAATGTCTCTCAAAACAATCATTTGTGGCCAAGATCAAAGACAATGAGTTGAACCCTGATTCAAAATCTGATTCTGAAAATAATGGGAAAAGACGGATCATCGACGTAGACCCCACTGCTATTGTCGTGGCTACAACAATTCAACCAGAAGAACCAATAGATCCTGAAGAGGGGGATTGTCTTTTTCATTCACAGATGTGGGTGAAGGAAACCCCATTGCATTTTATTGTTGATAGTAGAAGCCAGAAGAACCTCATCTCAGCAAAGGTCATCAAACAGTTGGGATTGTCGACAACAGCACACCCGCAACCATACAACATCGGGTGGCTTCGCCAAGAACGAGATCTTCATGTCAGCCAGCAGTGTCGATTGTCATACGGAATCCAACCCTTCAAGGATGAGGTATTATGTGATGTTGCCCCACTGGTTGTTTGTGATGTTCTCTTGGGCCAGCCATATATGTGGAAGCACCATGCTATTTATGAGTCTCGACCCCGTAGTGTCATTGTTACTTTTCGGGGTCATCTCTATAGGATACCAGAGGTAGTTCCAACTACTGCCCCACCTAAACAGTGCCACAAGGTAGTATCTCATACTATAAAATTCAGCTTCTTCACAATCTGTACAAAAGGTGAACAGAAGGATACTGCAACCACCACATCTTCGGCCCAAGCACCTTCTATCCAACAGAAGCAGGTTGACAAGGTTGCAACAAAACACAAAGATTCCTTCTGTTGATCCGTAGGATCTTTTAATGACTATGGTTGAGTTTTTATTTTGCATGCGTTAATTAACCATATGAGAAGCTTAATGAAAGAATGAGGAAAAGAGAGGAATTATGACAGCCATATACACATATGCAGATCTGAAATGAAATAATAGACATCAAACCATAACACGAGAATTGATAACGGAGTTCGGCACAACGTTGCCTATGTCTCCGGGCCTTTGTCTCTGTGGGGGAGGCTTCTTTATTTCTGTTCAAAAGCTCAAAAATACATTGCAGCAGTGCCAATTGGCTACAAGACTGATCTGGTCATGTTCTTCCAGATCTCTAGAACCCTGTAAAGAAAACGACACGCAAAACGGACGTCCGGTGCGCCCAGAAATGGCCCACAAGCGTCTGCTCCTCAAATAGCTTCCCTGCATAAAAATGGCTTTGGCTTGGCTTCCCTTCAACATAAATCTACTATTACTGTCCTCCATGGCCTCAAATAGGCCTAGTTTATATAGATTTGAAGTTGGTTATCCATCTCCAACTTCCTCCCAAAATTTGGGCTCCAAAAATGCCCAATATCTCCCAAAAAGTAATTAAATCCATTAATAATAGGCATAATATCAAATAAAATCAAATACAATATACAAAAACCCGCTTTTGTATAAAATTAGGGAATAAGCCCCTTATTCCGTGCGCGCGCCCCCTTGGTAGGGTCACATGGGGCCATGTGGCCGAGAGCTAGCCCCTCTGGCTATGCGTTGGCCCTTCCCTCGCGCTCTAGCTCCTGGTCTTCGACGCGTTCCATGGAACCAGTGGCTAACCGTGCGCCATGTTCGGAATATAGTCCAGGTCATATGGAACCCGCCCATGGACCAAGGACTGGTCCCTATCTGCCAGCTCCCCGCACAAGTTAAACCGTGGTCGTGTGGTAATGTGTTAAACCGTGGGCTGGGGCTAGGCCCAACCCTTTTCCGCCTCTGAATATACTTTGGATCAAACACAAATAGATTCATTGTCATATGACTAACAAGGAACACTAGTGGCCCGGATGGTTAGCCCGGTCCTGCCAGTCCATTGCCCAGAGGAGAGGTCGGGGGTTCGACCTCGGTGGAAACCATAAAATTTTACATAAACCACGAACCAACCACAGGGTGCCACGTGGCAGCCCATGATTGGGCCACGTGGCACATCAACAACCAAACAAAAAATGCCAAGTGTCGAATGCTGACTTGTCCACGTGCCTACCACCTATCATCGTACCTGCCCAGTCACTGCCTTATCAGCCTTGCCACGTGTTTTCCACGTCAACCTGTGCCACGTGCCACCCTTACAGTGGTGACATGTGTCACCCTCTTGTAAGTTTTAAACCTGCGAAGTAAAGCAATGCATATATATTCTGAAGCAATACAGAAATTAATCAATGTCTCATCCACAGAATACACAGAGATCTTTACCGGAAACCCTCAACCGGGAAAACCTTTCTTTTTCATTATATCGAATTTCACCATTCGCCATACAATATATACAATGTTTTTAGGTATTCCGTAGATACCAAAACCCTAATCCCTTAATCCGAGATTAATTTACAAATCAACTAAAAATAGCAAAATCCGCTAAAAATAACAAAAACCGCCCAAAAACGCTCCGCATAACCAGGGGGGGGCATACCTGCCCCCCCTGGGACCCCCCTAGGAAAGCGCCCGGCGCACACGGCAGAGCCCTAGGTGAAGGGATCGTCAGACGCAGTCGTCGTATCTGACGCACCCACACACACACACATGCAAATAATATAACACATACCCAACATTCTCCCACTTGTTGTTTTCTTTGCATCCAGGGGTCCAGGGGATTATATAGTCAACAATCCAGGGCAACAATGCCCATTGTTACTCTACACCAAGAGAAATTTTCTGTTCTCACAGACTTTGTCAATGAATCTGCAGCATTCGTCAAAGTGTCAACCTTTTCCAACAACACCTTCTTTTCCTCAACCATGTCTCTCACAAAGTGATACTGAACATCAATATGCTTTGTCTTCGAATGATAAGCTGGGTTCTTTGCCAGGAATATTGCACTCTGACTGTCACAATCT
>ML779231.1:642933-677668 GCA_009831015.1 Picea engelmannii | reverse complement strand
GTAAACCTCCTATATACTTCATAAGAGTTTCTTGTGTTTGCAAAGGGATATCTAACATTAATGCCATTTTTCGAAATCCATCGGTGTATTCTTGCACTATTTGTCCTTTTCTTAGTTTTAAAGATTGCCATTCAATTAATGCTCTTTCTTTATAACCCAAAGGATAGAATTGTTTCCTAAGTGCAGAAATGAAACTCTTCCATGATGGAAATACATTACCCACTTGTTGTGTTCCCTTTTGCAGATTGCTTTGCCACCAGATGAGAGCTGTACCTGCAAGCCTCAAAGATGCCAACTTGATTTGTGTGGCCTCATCTTTGATCTGTTGCACACTGTAGTATACCTCCATCTGCCTGATCCAATTGTCAAGTTTTTCTGCATTTACTTCACCATCATATATGGGAAACTCAAATTTAACATCAAGTTTTAACAATGGCATTTCATTTTTATTCTTATGAACATTTTTCTTTCCATTAGATTTAGAACTTGAACTTGAAGAAGAAGGAGAAGAAGGAGGTGTTGATGGAGGTGAAGGAGGAATCTGAGGATGATCCTCTTCCTCTTCACTTTTTCCCTTTGAAGATTCACCCAAAACTGGTCTCTTTCGTTCCAAGTAATCCTCGTACAAAACTTTCACCATCTCCGACATAGCAAGGAATGTTTTCTGGAACTCTTTCTCATCCTGAGAAATCCCTTCTTCCGATGCCATCTTCTCATTGTGAGAATCTCTCTTTCTCAATCCAATTAATGGATTCTCTGCAACAAGCTCACCTTCACCATGCTGTAGCTTTTCCCTGGTTAACATGCAAAACTCAAATCCAAATGTCAACTAGCTCTGATACCACTTGATCCGTAGGATCTTTTAATGACTATGGTTGAGTTTTAATTTTGCATGCGTTAATTAACCATATGAGAAGCTTAATGAAAGAATGAGGAAAAGAGAGGAATTATGAAAACCATATACACATATGCAGATCTGAAATGAAATAGTAGATAGCAAACCATAACACAAGAATTGATAACGAAGTTCGACACAACGTTGCCTACGTCTCCGGGCCTTTGTCTCTGTGGGGGAGGCTTCTTTATTTCTGTTCAAAATCTCAAAAATACATCGCAACAGTGCCAATTGGCTACAAAATTGATCTGGTCATGTTCTTCCATATCTCTAGAACCCTGTAAAGAAAACGACACGCAAAACGGACGTCCGGAGCTCCCAGAAATGGCCCACAAGCGTCTGCTCCTCAATAGCTTCCTTGCATAAAAATGGCTTTGGCTTGGCTTCCCTTCAACATAACTTTTCTCTGACTGTCCTCCATGGCCTCAAATAGGCTTGGTTTATATAGATCTGAAGTTGGTTATCCATCTCCAACTTCCTCCCAAAATTTGGGCTCCAAAAATGCCCAATATCTCCCAAAAATGAATTAAATCCATTAATAATAGGCATAATATCAAATAAAATCAAATACAATATACAAAAACCCACTTTTGTATAAAATTAGGGAATAATCCCCTTATTTCGTGTGCGTGCCCCCTTGGTAGGGTCACATGGGGCCATGTGGCCAAGCGCTAGCCCTTCCCTCGCGCTCTAGCTCCTGGTCTTCGGCACGTTCCATGGAACCGGTGGCTAACCGCGCGCCCTGTTCGGAATATAGTCCGGGTCATATGGAACCCGCCCGTGGACCAAGGGATGGTCCCTATATGCCAGCTCCCCATGCAAGTTAAACTGTGGTCGTGTGGTAATGTATTAAACCGTGGGCTAGGGCTAGGCCCCAGCCCTTTTCCGCCTCCAAATATACTTTGGATCAAACATAAATAGATTCATTGCCATATGACTAACAAGGAACACTAGTGGCCCGGGTGGTTAGCCTGGTCCTGCCAGTCGATTTCCCAGAGGAGAGGTCGGGGGTTCGACCCCAGTGGAAGCCATAAAATTTTACATAAACCACGAACCAACCACAGGGTGCCACGTGGCAGCCCATGACTGGGCCACGTGGCACATCAACAACCAAACAAAAACTGCCAAGTGTCATATGCTGACTCATCCACATGCTTGCCACCTGTCACCGTACCTACCCTGTCATCCTTTCCACATGTCTGCCATGTCAGCCTATGCCACGTGTCACCCTTACAGTGGTGACACATGTCACCCTCTGACTGGTCCAACTGTATCGGTTGTATGCCACATCACCTGCCACGTGTCGTCTTCAGGAGTTGCCATGTCAGCTGTATGGCCGTACGACTTGTACAGTCAGCATGCCACGTGGCACTGTACGGACTGTATGGACTGTACAATCATCCATTTTTTTGCCTGTCTGGGTTTTCGGACATAACGCAATATATTTCACATACGAAACCCATTTGACGAAGTAAATATATGGCCGAAATCAGGAGGACAAGATGGACACAATGGTGCCGGTTTCGTCAGATTCCGAGCACTTTCATTTTTGAGCCTTTTTGAGTCATGTTAGGCTTCTGGATCCGATTCTGGATCATCTGTACACATTCATCTAAAATAGTCAGACTAGTTAAAAAGGTCCAACCCTTCTAGCCAAAGGTTCGTGATAGCCTTCAACAAGCTAAGCAACGCCACTTCTCCAGCAAGGGAAGCAGATCACCAAGATTCAAATTCAACAATCGCTTTCCCCTCTCCCTCTGGAACTCAATGCAATGGAGACCATTTCTTCCTAAGGAGGGAGGATTGGTACAGGTGGATATCAGTGGCCACCCACATTCTCCAACTGGCCCAAAACATGTTTTTGACAATTTTGGTAATTTACTATTTTTAGCAGTTTTTAACTTCCGGGGCCATTTTGAGGCCCTAAATGATGTTTGTTGAGAAAACGGGGAGCAACATGGTTCGTAAATCAACGTTGCTCACCCAAAATTTGTAGTTCTGGGATATATCTTTCTAACGAGCTATCGAGCACCCCAAACGGAGATCGTATGCAAAAGTTACGCCCCTGGGAAGTTGACGTATCGATTACCCCCATCGGGGCCCACAAGCGTTTTGGATTTTCATCTTCCGCGGTTAGGGTTTTGGATTTTAATTATGTTAAAAAGGCCCTTAGAGCCTCATTGTAATAATTATCTTCTCACAAATGCAAGTAGCCATCACATCTCTTCTCAGAGATAAGCTACCACCATTCTAACGAGTCTTTCACTCTGTATTTTACAGTCTCTGTACATTTATGTCGTTAATAGAAATCATGTATTATTGTATATTTGTGACTCTTCTTTTATTTCCAATATATATCTATTATATTGTTGTCTCTCTTGCAATATCTTTGTGCATTTTCTTTATTATATCCCCGATCTCATTTCGTGCCGAAAATAATCCTGATCGGTGGGATCAGAGCAGGTTGCTCTTGATCATTTTCAGTGCATGTCCCCGACGAGGTCTAAGTATAGCAAGTTGGGTCTCAAGCTTGTCTCTCTTGAGGACAATCGCTCTCACACACCCAAGAAACCCTTAATGGCGGAAGAAAATAAAAATGATGGAGCAGACGATCCTATCAGTCTATTGCTTGAGCAAGCTCTCACGTGACAAAGGGATGAAATGATGGAGAATTTTTCCCACATCCTTCAATGCCTCCCTATAGCATCAGGCGCATCTTCATCAAGCAGACACTTTGGAGGCACCTCGCCTTTCAAGGTACAGGTTAATTTTGATATTCCTGTATTTTAAGGTCAAATAGATGCATATGTCCTAGATAAATGGTTAAATCTGCTAGAAGGTTATTTCTCTGTTCATAATTTGTCCGACAAGGAAAAGATCACCTTCACACTCCTTAAGGCTCTCCCCCATGTCAAATATTGGTGGGAAACTTACTAGAAACAAAGTTCCACAGAGGAGTCTGGAATATATGGGGCCGATCCCACTTGGGATTTTTTTGTGGATGCGGTAAAGGAATAATATTACCCTTTTGCCAACTATGAGGACCAGTACATGAGATGGACCACACTGCAACAAGAGAGGGGTAGGGCAGTTTCAGAGTTCACCAATACCTTCCATACCTTGCGCACCAAGCTGGGTATCAAGGACTTTGAACGACATTTGGTTCTGAAATACCGTGGGGCTCTACACAGACACATCCAAACTGAAATGAATTTTTTGGACATCTCATCACTCGATGCTGCTTATCGATATGCTGTTAAAATTGAGCAGAAGTTTAAGCTCCAAAACAAATGGGAATTTGTGTTTGCAAATCCTCAACAACCAAAGTATGACAAAGACAGCTTTAACAAACAGTCTCCCGAAAACCAGTCCAAGACACGGGAAAAGAAGGGTCCCAAGAAGACAAAGAAGGACACTGGAAAATGGTGCGATTTCCACAAAACCCCCGGCACAACACTGATGAATGTCGCTCAAAAAAATCATTGGTGGCCGAGATCAAAGACAAGGAGCCGAACCCTGATTCAGAATCTGATTCTCAAAACAATGGGAAAAGATAGATCATTGACGCAGACCCCACTGCTATTGTCGCGACCGCAACAATTGAACCAGAAGAACCAACAGATCCTGAAGAGGGGGAGCACCTTTTTCATTCACATATGTGGGTGAAGGGGACCCCATTTCATTTTATTATTGATAGCGAAAGCCAGAAGAACCTCATCTCAACAAAGGTCATCAAACAGTTGGGATTGTCGACAACACCACACCCGCAACCATACAACATCGGGTGGCTTCGCAAAGGATGAGATCTTCGTGTCAGTCAGCGGTGTTGATTTTAATACGACATCCAACCCTTCAAGGATGAGGTATTATGTGATTTTTCCCCACTGGTTGTTTGTGATGTTCTCTTGGGCCAACCATATATGTGGAAGCACCATGCTATTTATGAGTCTCGACCCCGTAGTGTCATTGTTACTTTGAGGGGTCATCTATACAGGATACCAGAGGTAGTTCCAACTACTGCCCCACCTAAACAGTGCCGCACGGTAGTATCTCATACTACAAAATTCAGCTTCTTCACAATCTGTTCAAAAGGTGAACAGAAGGATACTGCAACCACCACAGCTTCGACCCAAGCACCTTCTATCCAACGAAGCAGGTCAATAAGGTTGCAGCAAAACACAAAGATTCCTTCTACCAGACTAGTTAAAAAGGTCCAAACCTTCCAGCCAAAGGTTCGTGATAGCCTTCAACAAGTTAAGCAAGGCCACTTCTCCAGCAAGGCAAGCAGATCACCAAGATTCAGATTCAACAATCACTTTCCCCTCTCCCCTTGGAACTCAACGCAGTGGAGACCATTTCTTCTTAAGGAGGGAGGATTGGTCCAGGTGGATATCGGTGGTCACACACCTTCTCCAACTGGCCCAAAACATGTTTTTGACAATTTTGGTAATTTACTATTTTTAGCAGTTTTTAACTTCCAGGGCCATTTTGAGGCCCTAAACGATGTTTTTTGAGAAAATGGGGAGCAACATGGATCATCGATCATTTTGCTCACCCAAAATTTGTAGTTCTCGAATAGATCTTTCCAACGAGCTATCGAGCGCCCCAAATGAAGATCGTATGCAAAAGTTACACCCCTGGGAAGTTGACGTATCAATTACCCCCCATCGGGGCCCACAAACCTTTTGGATTTTCATCTTCCGGGGTTAGTGTTTTGGATTTTACTTATGTTAAAAAGTCCCTTAGAGCCTCATTGTAATAGTCATCTTCTCAGGGATGCGAGTAGTCGTCACATCTCTTCTCAGAGATAAGCTGCCACCATTCTAGCGAGTCTTTCACTATGTATTTTATAGTCTCTGTACATTTATTTCGTTAAGAGAAATCGTGTATTACTGTATATCTGTGACTCTTGTTTTATTTCCGCTATATCTCTATTATATTGTTGTCTCTCTTGTAATATCTATGTTTATTTTCTTTATTATATCTCTGATCTCATTTCCTGCCGAAAATAATCTGGATCAGTGGTATCAGAGCAGGTTGCTCTTGATCGTTTTCAGTGCATGTCCTCGACAAGATATAAGTATAGCAAGTTGGGTCTCGAGCTTGTCTCTCTTGAGGACAATCGCTCTCGCACACCCAAGAAACCCTCAATGGCGGAAGAAAATAAAAATGGCGGAGCAGACGATCCTATTAGTATATTGCTTGAGCAAGCTCTCATGTGACAGAGGGGCGAAATAATGGAGAATTTTTCCCACATCCTTCAACGCCTCCCGATAACATTAGGCGCATATTCATCAAGGGACCACTTTGGAGGAACCTTGGCTTTCAAGGTACAGGTTAATTTTGATATTCCTGTATTTGAAGGTCAAATAGATGCATATGCCCTAGATAAATGGTTAAATTTGCTAGAAGGTTATTTCTCTGTTCATAATTTTCCCGACAAGGAAAAGATCACCTTCGCACTCCTTAAGGATATCCCCCATGTCAAAAATTGGTGGGAAACTTACTGGGAGCAAAGTTCCACAGAGGAGTCTGGAATATATGGGGTCGATCCCACTTGGGATTTTTTTGTGGATGTGGTAAAGGAATAATATTATCCTATTGGCAACTATGAGGACCAGTACATGAGATGGATCACACTGCAACAAGAGAGGGACCAAGAAGTTCCAGAGTTCACCAATACCTTCCATACCTTGTGCACCAAGCTGGGTATCAAGGACTCTGAACGACATTTGGTTCTGAAATACCATGGGGCTCTACACAGACACATCCAAATTGAAATGGATTTTCTTGACATCTCATCACTCGGTGTTGCTTATCGATATGCTATTAAAATCGAGCAGAAGTTTAAGTACTAGAACAAACAGGAATTCGGGTCTGCAAATCCTCAACAACCAAAGTATGACAAAGACAACCTTAACAAACAGTCTCCCGAAAACCAGTCCAAGACACAGGAAAAGAAGGGTCACGAGAAGACAAAGAAGGACACCGGAAAATGGTGCGATTTCCACAAAATCCCCTGGCACAACATCGATGAATGTCGCTCAAAACAATCATTGGTGGCCAAGATCAAAGACAAGGAGCCGAACCCTGATTCAAAATTTGATTTTGAAAATAATGGGAAAAGACAGATCATCGACACAGACCCCACTGCTATTGTCGCGACTGCAACAATTGAACCAGAAGAACCAACAGATCCTGAAGAGGGGGAGCGCCTTTTTCATTCATAGATGTGGGTGAAGGGGACCCCGTTGCATTTTATTGTTGATAGAAGAAGCCAGAAGAACCTCATCTCAACAGAGGTCATCAAACAGTTGGGATCGTTGAGAACACCACACCCGCAACCATACAACATCGGGTGGCTTCAGCAAGGACGAGATCTTCGTGTAAGCTGGCAGTGTCGATTGTCATACGACATCCAACCCTTCAAGGATGAGGTATTATGTGATATTGCACCACTGGTTGTTTGTGATGTTCTCTTGGGCCAATCATATATGTGGAAGCACCATGCTATTTATGAGTCTTGACCCTGTAGTGTCAATGTTACTTTGGGGGGTCATCTCTACAGGATACCAGAGGTAGTTCCAACTACCGCCCCACCTAAACAGTGCCGCAAGGTAGTATCTCATACTACAAAATTCAGCGTCTTCACAATCTGTTCAAAAGGTGAACAGAAGGATACTGCAACCACCACAACTTCGACCCAAGCACCTTCTATCCAACAGAAGCAGGTCAACAAGGTTGCAACAAAACACAAAGATTCATTCTGCACACAGTCATCTAAAATAGCCAGACTAGTTAAAAAGGTCCAAACCTTCCAACCAAAGGTTCGTGATAGCCTTCAACAATCTAAGCAATGCCACTTCTCTAGCAAGGCAAGCAGATCACCAAGATTCAGATTCAACAATCGCTTTCCCCTCTCCCTCGGGAACTCAACGCAATGGAGACAATTTCTTCCTAAGGAGGGAGGATTGGTCCAGGTGGATATCGATGGCCACCCGCCTTCTCCAACTGAGCCAAAACATGTTTTTGACAATTTTGGTAATTTACTATTTTTAGCAATTTTTAACTTCCGGGGCCATTTTGACGCCCTAAACGATGTTTTTTGAGAAAACGGGGAGCAACATGATTCGTAGATCAATGTTGATCACCCAAAAGTTGTAGTTCTCGGATATATCTTTCCAACAAGCTATTGAGTGCCCCAAATGAAGATCGTATGCAAAAGTTACGCCCCTGGCAAGTTGACGTATCAACTACCCCCATCGGGGCCCACAAACCTTTTGGATTTTCATCTTCTGGTGTTAGGGTTTTGGATTTTACTTATATTAAAAAGTCCCTTAGAGCCTCATTGTAATAATCATCTTCTCATGGATGCGAGTAGCCGTCACATCTCTTCTCAGAGATAAGCTTCCACCATTCTAGCGAGTCTTTCACTCTGTATTTTACAGTCTCTGTACATTTATTTCGTTAATAGAAATCGTGTATTACTATATATCTGTGACTCTTGTTTTTTTTCCGTTATATCTCTGTTATATTATTGTCTCTCTTGCAATATCTCTGTGCATTTTCTTTATTATATCTCTGATCTCATTTCGTGCCGAAAATAATCCGGATCAGTGGTATCATAGTAGGCTGCTCTTGATTGATTTTAGTTCATGTCCCCTACGAGGTCTAAGTATAACAAGTCAGGTCTCGAGCTTGTCTCTCTTGATGACAGTCACTCTCGCACACCCAATAAACCCTTAATGGTGGAAGAAAATAAAAATGACGAAGCAGACGATCCTATTAGTCTATTACTTGAGCAAGCTCTCACGTGACAAAGGGACGAAATGACGGAGAATTTTTCCCACATACTTCAACGCCTCCCGATAGCATCAGGCGCATCATCATCAAGTGGCCACTTTGGAGGCACCTCACCTTTCAAGGTACAAGTTAATTTTGATATTCCTGTATTTGAAGGTCAAATAGATGCATATGCCCTAGATAAATGGTTAAATCTGCTAGAAGGTTATTTCTCTATTCATTATGTTTCCGACAAGGAAAAGATCACCTTCGCACTCCTTAAGTCTATTCCCCCATGTCAAACATTGGTGGGAAACTTACTGGGAGCAAAGTTCCATAGAGGAGTCTGGAATATATGGGGTCGATGCGGTAAAGGAATAATATTACCCTATTGGCAACTATGAGGATGAGTACATGAGATGGACCACACTGCAACAAGAGAGGGGCCAAGCAGTTCCGGATTTCACCAATACCTTCCATACCTTGTGCACCAAGATGGGTATCAAGGACTCTGAACGACATTTGGTTCTGAAATACCGTGGGGCTCTACACAGACACATCCAAACTGAAATGGATTTTCTAGACATCTCATCACTTGGTGCTTCTTATCGATATGTTGTTAAAATCGAGCAGAAGTTTAAGCACCAGAACAAATGGGAATTCGGGTCTGCAAATCCTCAACAACCAAAGTATGACAAAGACTACCTTAACAAACAGTCTCCCGAAAACCTGTCCAAGACACATGAAATGAAGGGTCACGAGAAGACAAAGAAGGACACCGAAATATGGTGCGATTTCCAGAAAAGCCCTTGGCACAACACTAATGAATGTCGCTCAAAACAATCATTGGTGGTCAAGATCAAAGACAAGGAGCTGAACCTTGATTCAGAATTTGATTCTGAAAATAATGGGAAAAGACAGATCATTGACGCAGACCCCACTGCTATTGTCGCGATCAGAACAATTGAACCAGAAGAACCAACAGATCCTGAAGAGGGGGAGAGCCTTTTTCATTCACAGATGTGGGTGAAGGAGACCCCATTGCATTTTATTGTTGATAGAAGAAGACAGAAGAACCTCATCTCAGCAGAGGTCGTCAAACAGTTGGGATTATCGACAACACCACACCCGCAACCATACAACATCGGATGGCTTCGCCAAGGACAAGATCTTTGTGTCAGCCAGCAGTGTCGATTGTCATACGACATCCAGCCCTTCAAGGATGAGGTATTATGTGATGTTGCCCCACTGGTTGTTTGTGATATTCTCTTGGGCCAACCATATATGTGGAAGCGCCATACTATTTATGAGTCTCGACCCCATAGTGTCATTGTTACTTTGGGGGGTCATCTCTATAGGATACCAGAGGTAGTTCCAACTATTGCCTGATGCAGGAGCATCTCTCCACGTCAGCCAACCAACCATCCAGCCACGTCGAGTGCGTGCATTCAAGATGAAGAGAGGCGCAACCTCATTTGAAATTTGAATTGAATGTAATTTAATGTCTAGGTTGGTGAGCCATAGAAGCGATGCCTTTGCGCAGGCTGTAGATAAGATAGGCATTTAATGTGTGTATGGCTGAGATCTAGATCCGATTCTGGACTAGACAGCCCATTCAATGTAATTGAATAGGGTAGGTAGGTTGGAGGGAAGAGCTCGAAGAGCCCCCTCAGGAAAAAGATATTTTCATATCTCATTTTGAGTTAGTATGGTTGTAAGAGAGAAGAGCCAAAGAGAGCTCGGGAACACCATTGTAAATACATGCATTTGCCATTTTAATATAATCAGAAGTAGTTTTTCCTGCATGTCATTCTGTGTTATGTGGATGTCTGTGAGTGTTCTTTCAGATGCTGTGAATGTATGTGTGTTGTTGCGTTCGTAGGGAGTTTATGTGATTTCAGGTGAAGGTCTTTGAGGCTTCACACCAGGAGGGTGTGACAGAACGCTGTGGGTTCTGAGAGCCATGCACAAAGGATGCACTTCTGAACACTGCGGGGTTCAGACAAAGGTGTGTTGAGGCACAAGAGCTGAAAACAACAACTCAGGAGGAAGACCTTTGAGGTTACTGAACACCTCAGGAGGCAAGGCTGTGTATGAGAGACACAGTTGCAGACATAATTCTGCTGTGAATTCTGTAAATCTCTGCCAAGTGGGAAATTGAGCATAGGCACAATGGTGTTGAGGGAAGAACTCTGCTGTGAGTTCAGAAGAAACAGAATCATTGAGGGTTCTGAGAGCTCTGCCAAGTGGGCATCGAGCGGGTGCATAGGTGCACAGAAGGAGAAGACAAGACTGCTGAACGTTCTGTGGAAGGGAAACTCTACCAAGAGGGCATTGAGACTTTGTGCATTCAGGCACAGAAGAAGAAAATAACTCTTTGAGTTCTGGAAGTGAAGAAAGGTCCACTGAGGGATCTTCACTGGGTTGTTGAACACCTAGAAAAACTCAGCAAGAGGTTGCTTGAGGCAGAAGGATAGCCAGGGGGGCGTCCATATTCTCCATCTGTGGGAGAAGAAAGATAAAATCCTGTAGGGGTCTAAGCATTTGAGAAGCTCAGGAGAGATAGCACTTTGGGTGTGGGAAAACCCTATAGTGGCGCAGGAGTCCGAAAGTCCCTTGAGGATTCGACGTAGAAGCTTAGGAGGGTGAGTGCTTTCATGCATAGAGTCGGGCTGCAAGGAGTGCAGAGGCTGAAGAACTCTTTGGAGGGTTCAACGTTCCCAAAGATTAGGAGGAATAACGTCTTCATACACAGAGGCAAACTCGAAGTCGAGAGCTCGCAGGAGGAATAGCGTCTTCATACACGGAGGCAAACTCGAAGTCGAGAGCTCGCAGGAGGAATTAGACATGGGCCGAGGTCTTTAGAATCCTTGGAATTTCTCCCAAGGTTGGGAAGATAGCACAGGAAGCTCAGGTGAGAGCACAGTCGCCGTCAGATCGACAGGAGAGAGATCTGGATCGTTGGTTTTCACATCCAGGAAGGCGCACAAGAGAAGCACACAGGAGAAATGATCTGAGCCATCAGATCTGGAGCAGAAATCCCGTCAGCCATTGGATCGGGTGTAGGCGCGCAGAGGTTAAGCCTCTAGAGGAGTGCAGGGAAGGAGAACATATCTGAGCCGTTAGATCTGGAGCAGGATTGCCGACAGCCGTCGAATCTACAGAAGTTGCGAGGGAGTTAAGTCCTCACGGACAGGAGGAGAAATCCCAATAAGGGTTGGAGCCATCGGGATATCGACAATCGAGAAATCGGGATTCTCGAAGTCGTGAAAATTGGGACATCAAAAGTCTCGAAACACCGGAAGGATCTGGACCGCCCGTTGGTGGAGATACGTGGTGGGGATCGAGCGATCATCGACATATTCAGCATCGGGAAATCGGAGTTCTTGAGGACGAAGGAGGTGGGACATTGAAAGTCTCTAAACCCTGGAAGGATCAGGACCGTCCATCTGGAAGGACGCGTGGCAGCGATCAACGTCATCGGGAAAGTCCCGACAAGGAAGCTGTTCATCGGTGTTTAGTTCATCGGGATATCGGTGATCCCGGTGACAAGTTGTTTATGCACTTTGGAATCGCGAAATGCGATACCCCGATGAGTGGGAGCCAGCTGTCAACATCTCAGGAATGTGGAAAGCTCCGTTGAGTGGGAGCCAACTGTCATCACAACAGAGGAGGAGGACATTGCCATCGTGAGGGGCCAGCTTTCAGCAGATTAGAGAGTCGGGATTCGAAGAATCGGGGATCCCGTGAGCAAATGTTCTTTGACATTTGAAACCGCGTAGCCCCGACAGGAGACAGGACTGCGGTCATGGGGGCAAGGTCATGTAGACCAGGGGTTGAGTCAGGAGGGCTAGCTAAAATTTTAGCGCGTCGGGAATCGGAGGATCGTGGATCCAAAGAGATAGTGCATTTTGGCATAGCAAAGCCCGAAACCCCGATAGAAACCTATGACTGTGGTCATATGAATGCAAGTCATGTGGACCAACAACACAGATAGGAGGGGCTAAGGAAAAGGGGTGCGTCGACAAATTGTCCCATCGGTGATCGGTCTGAGGAAAAGGGGCGCGTCGACAAATTTTCCCATCGATGATCGGGAAAAAGAGAGGATAGTGACTCTCGACAGCAGGAAGCTCGAAACCCCGAACCCCGATATTGAGTCGGGAAAAGGTCACGGTAAAGAGCAGAAGACCGTGCAGTGAAGGGAAATGACCTGTGGATCGGATTTCAAGCAGAGGATTCAAGAAGGGGATCTAAAGAGCTAATTTGGCTCATGAATGTAGTTGATTGAGCGATCCTGTGAGCGGGTGTTGGAGGAGAAGGCTTGCGCTTGCGTCACTGCCCCACCTAAATAGTGTCGCAAGTTAGTATCTCATACTACAAAATTCAGCTTCTTCACAATCTGTTCAAAAGGTGAACAGAAGGATACTGCAACTACCACATCTTCGGCCCAAGCACCTTCTATCCAACAGAAGCAGGTTGACAAGTTTGCAACAAAACATAAAGATTCCTTCTGCACACAGTCATCTAAAATAGCCAGACTAGTTAAGAAGGTCCAAACCTTCTAGCCAAAGGTTCGTGATAGCCTTCAACAAGCTAAGCAACGCCACTTCTCCAGCAAGGCAAGCAAATCACCAATATTCAGATTCAACAATCGCTTTCCCCTCTCCCCTGGGAACTCAACGCAATGGAGACCATTTATTCCTAAGGAGGGAGGATTGGTCTAGGTAGATATCAGTGGCCACCCACCTTCTCCAACTGGACCAAAACATTTTTTTGACATTTTTGGCAATTTACTATTTTTAGCAGTTTTTAACTTCCGGGGCCATTTTGAGGCCCTAAATGATGTTTTTTGAGAAAACGGGGATCAATATTGCAACATGATCGTAGATCAATGTTGCAACATGATCAATGATGTATATCAATGTTTCAACATGATCATATATCAATGTTGCTCACCCAAAAGTTGTAGTTCTCAGATATATCTTTCAAACGAGCTATCGAGCGCCCCAAACAGAGATTGTATGCAAAAGTTACGCCCCTGGGAAGTTGATGTATCAACTACCCCCATCGGGGCCCACAAACCTTTTGGATTTTCATCTTCTGGGGTTATGGTTTTGGATTTTACTTATGTTAAAAAGGACCTTAGATCTTCATTGTAATAATCATCTTCTCACGGATGCGAGTAGCCGTCACATCTCTTCTCAGAGATAAGCTACCACATTCTAGCGAGTCTTTCACTCTGTATTTTATAGTCTCTGTACATTTATTTCGTTAATAGAAATCGTGTATTATTGTATATCTGTGACTCTTGTTTTATTTCCACTATATCTCTATTATATTGTTGTCTCTCTTGCAATATCTCTGTGCATTTTCTTTATTATATCTCCGATCTCATTTCGTGCCGAAAATAATCTAGATCATCAATTGTCTTGTTGCTATAATACACTGAGAACAACACTAGGGAGACCACTCTCTAGTACCTGGATAGTTGGGTAGTACGACTAAGGGCATGGTTGAGCCTTCTTAATTAGTGCCTTGAGATATTGGGATGAGTACTATTGTTGGACCCCACACGCATATCAAAGATCTATAGTACCTTCCACTCCCTTGTTATTAGGACCCAATAACTTTTTCCATGGCTCCAAAGAAAGATAAAAAAAAAAAATTCACCAATTAAGCCTCCAGAAAGATCCTCCATGAATCATGAAGAAAATGAGGAGATACAAAACCAACTATCCAAATTGAACAATCAAATCGATGAATTGAATGATAGGTCAATGAAAAAGGTTGATTTGATGAATACTCAAACATAAATGGGAAGAAATTTGGAACTAATGGAAATGAAGATGGAGGGAAATTAGGAATTGATGGAAAGGAAGATGGATGAAAATAAGGAACTCATGGAAAGGAATATTGATAAAAATAAGGAACAAATGAAAGAAATGATAGAACAGTTCGAACAAAAGATTATGGAAGCCTTAAATGGGAGGTTCCCTAAAATTGATAGCATGTCTAAAGGGACTCATAAAAATAAAGGTAGTATTCAAGTTGAACAACTTTCCAATAATAAGAATTTTCCAAGGGGATTTAAATCAAATAATGGAGTTATTTGTGGATGGTCTTAAAGGTTGAATTAAGGAAGTTCAATGGAGTAGTGGTCTTTGCTTGGGTGAACAAAATAGACCAATATTTTGAACTGCATAATATTATGGATGATAAGCAAAGTATTCACATAGAAACTTTGGACTTTGGGATAAAACCATATCAATGGCATCGATGGATAGTTAAAAGGAAGCTCCCTTGTTGTCGTTATACTTGGGGTTTATTTTTAAGAGACTTAGAAGCACAATATGGGGAAGTTTGTGAACATGACTACTTCAGTCAACTGACAAGAATCAAGTACTTAGGTGATATTGAATATTATAATTCAGAATTTCAAGTGCTGGCCACAAGAGTGGTTGACATAAGTGATGAACATTTGTTGGAAGCCTACATTGGTGGATTAAAACAAGACATTAAACATGAGCTTTTCCTAAAACATCCTGGAAATATTATGGAATTTATGCAATTTCCTTGTCATATTCAAGCCAAGAATAAGGCTACACATAGTTTACCATTGGAGCATACTCAAGAAGAAGGGATCATTTTGGGGTTCGTAAGACAACCATACCTCAATTGACAAGGTTGACACCTCAACAAATGGATGAAAGAAGAGCAAAGTGACTATATTTCAATTGCAACAATAAGTATAGTAAGGGGCATAAATGTGGTGAGAAGAAATTATTCTACATATATTGTGAAGAGGAAGAAGATCAAGAATTTGAACCATCACAAGATCTATATCTAGAAGATACTACTCCAATGATATCTTATCATGCATCGGTTGGCATCAATACTCCAGAAACCTTCAAGATACAAGAACACTTAAAAAAAAAGGAATAGTGTTGATTGATTCTGGTAGCACCCATAACTTCATCAATTACAAATTAGCAAAAGATCTCAAGTAATGATTGCAGATGGAGGTACCATAAATTGTTCTAGGAAGTGCCATAGTATTAAGCTCAATATGGGGGAGTATTCTTTGGATATTCCCATTATTTCCATCCAAATGGGCGGTGTTGATGTTGTATCAGGGGTCCAATGGTTACAATCATTGGGAACTATGGCCCTTAGTTTTCAAGATCTTTTCATGAGATTTTCCTCAAAAGGAAAGGAAATTGAGCTTAGAAGTATCCAAAGGAAACCCTCTAAGGTGATAATCTCTAATAGCATGACAAAATTAATAAAAAAGGGACACCATGGTGTAATTTCACAAATATACTCACTAGATGTTCAAACATCTATATCTTGTACTCCATTAGATATCACAATAGTTATCAACAATCATTCTAAGGTATTTGGAAAAATGCCTAAGGGTATTCCACTTGCTCCAGATCATGACCATGGTATTCATTTACAACCAGGAAGTGTACCACAAAACATTATCCCTTATAGGTATCCATATGCACAGAAGAGTGAGATTGATCATATGATCCAATAAATGTTAGAGGTTGGCATCACTCAAACTAGCCAAAGTTCTTTCTCTTCACTAGTGGTGATGGTTATGAAAAAGGACGATTTGTGGCATATGTGCCCAGATTATATACAACTCAACAAAATGACCGTCTAAGTTTTTTATTCCAGTCATTGATGAATTATTAGATGAATTGCATGAAGCAATTTTTTTTACTAAGTTGGATCTTCATTCATGATATCATCAAATCAAAATGAGGTAGGAAGACATTCCCAAAATAGCCTTTAGAACACATGAAGGTCATTCTAAGATTTTGGTTATGTCATTTGGACTTACTAATGCACCTTCAACATTTCAAATCTTGATGAATTCTATTTTCAATCCCTTCCTTGGAAAATTTGTGTTAGTATTTTTTGATGACATACTAATATACAACAAATCTTTGGAAGAGCATATACAACATGTTGATAGAGTATTATAACCATTGGAAGAGAAACAACTTTATGCAAATGCTTCAAAGTGTGTTTTTGGGGTTCAAGAAGTGGAATATTTAGGTCATATTGTATCTATGAAGGTGTAAAAGTGGTCCCTAACAAAATTGAAGCTACGAGGGAATAGCCAATTCCCAAAGCCTTGAAAAAAATTAGAGGATATTTAGGATTGACAAGCTATTACCACAAGTTTGTCAAGAACTATGGTCAAATAACAACACCTCTAATAACATTATTAAAGAAGGACGCATTTTCTTGGACTCAAGCACCAACCAAATCTTTTGAAAGACTTAAGGAGGCTACGTGTATAACTCTTGTACTTGCCACACTTAACTTCACAAAAAAATTTGTTGTGGAGTGTGATGCCTTGGGCCATGGAATTGGTGCATTTTTAATGCAAGAAGGAAGGTTCCTTTCCTTTGAAAGCAACCAACTTAAAGGGAAAAACTTACTCAAACCCATTTATGAAAAACAAATGTTGGTCATACTACATGTATTTAAGAAATGACACCCTTACTTAATAGGAAGACTGTAACACCCTGTTTCCCCCAGATTGTAAATATAACTGGACTGGCCAAGGACTATGGCAAACCCATAAGTATGAATATGTGATGTAAATGGACCTACAGGAAGAGGTCAATGAATGTGAATAATATTTTGAATTTATTGCAGAACTGCTGAGAGGAGATGTGCAGAAAAGAGACCACGATGGCGATGGAAGGCTCCTGAAAAGGTGGCGTTAACTTCCACCCTAAAGGAATACCGTATTTGGACTCCATTGGCCCGGAGAACCAAAAGCGGCTCGCTGGCCCCCAAATTTAATGTCTCGCAGGCTGGTAGGCGGGCGATTTGATGAGGGATGGGATGGTGAACCACCCATCCATAGAGCTGTCAGGCCTGATCAGCGCGAGGGTAATCGTGCCACACGCAACCTCACGAGAGGATAAGGTGTATGGCAGAAGCGATGGAAAGGGGCAGATGTGAGGGGAACTTTGGCATTATGCAGAGTGAGTGATAGCAGAGAGGAAGGATTGCAACCTTCGCTCCTGGTCACTGGCAGACAGAGAGACGCAGTCTCAGAGCATCGTGGTCTCAGCTCGGGGGTGGCTAGTGGTAAATCCTTTGGGAGTCACTGAGCCTACGGTTGGGTGGAAACGAGCACCCCTCTCAGTAGTTGCACCCACTTCTGGTGATATTTCTGATAAGTATTTTATGTATTGCATCTTGAAATTCATACACCGATATATATTTATATATATACATACTCACAACACTGTGAGATTGTGAACGATTTTAGTGTAAGAACGTTTGTGAATGTTTTGATAATAATCAATGGATACATGCTTGCAATAGAGGAAGCCATGCACGAGATACGTCGATAAAAATGAGTCTAAGCATGCCAGGTTGAACTAAGTCAGGCATCTAGCCCGTTCTCGGGAATTCGTTTCCCTTATCTGTATCCAGGAATGCCCTGGAATAAACCTTTTAGGTATCCAGTCCATTCTTAGGAATTCGTTTCTCTTATCTGTATCCAAGAATGCCCCGGAATAGACCTCTTCATGGAGATTCCCTCCTTAGAAAGGTTTACCAAGAACCTGGAAAAAGGGCATGAATGTGCAAGTCTTAACAACCTGTGCGAAGAGGGATGACTCTCTTGAAATCCCGAAGTAGCAGCGTAAGGATAGTATTGATCAATGGATGAGATTCCGTCGGGGAATCTGCGGTCATTCACGACCGTTAGATCGAAGGAATGAATGAGGGCGTAAATTGCCTTAACCCTTTTTCCTCTATCTTCGTGAGTAGCGAGGAAATCCGAATCGTAGAACCCCAGACTCCATGAGAACATCTGGACCGTTGGTTGTCCACGTCCAAAGAGCAGTGGGAAAGGGCGTAGCATCGTGACCGATCTGAACCGTCAGATCTTAGCCAGGACACCCAACAGACGTTAGATCTATAGGGAGATAAACGAGGGTTAATCCCTCATGAATAGGACCTCACTACCTCGGAGGTTCGCGAGGTAAGAGCCCAAAGGTTGGATGCTCCAAGTCGCGAGTGACGAGGCTATGAGAGGATCTGAGCCGTCCATCCGAGGAGGACAGGTGGCAGAGATCCAGGGATCTCGTGAGCTCGGGGCTCGCGGGGTAGAAGTCCAAAAGTTGAACGCTCCAAGTCATGAGTGGAAAAGCCACGAAAGGATTTGAGCCGTCCATTCGAGGAGGACAGGTGGCGGAGATCCAGGGATCTCGCTACCTCGGAGGTTCGCGAGGTAAGAACCAGAAGTTTGGATGTTCTAAGTCGCAAAGCGAAAAAGTGGCGAGAGGCTGTGAGTCGTCCATCGGAGGAGGACAAGTGGCAAAGATCGAGAGACCTCATGAACTCGAGAGTTCGCAGGGTGAGAGCCCAAGTATTGGGTATTCAAAGTCACGAGGGCGCGAGAAGTGAGAAGGTAATAACCGTTGGATCTGGATCGCGGGAAAACCGTTGGATCCGCACGTGGGATCGTATATCGGAGCCTCGTGAGAAAAGGCCCGGGAGTTTGGCCACGGGAATCACGAGGTTGCGAGTAGCGAAATCCCTCAGGGAAAAGTCAGCGAGTTGACTAACCATCGGGTCTCGGGGATCCGAGAACCCAGTGTTCAACCTTTGAACTCGTGAAGTCATGAGTCCCGATTCCCCGATAATTCAAGGAAGGGGAAACGCGCGAGAGAACTGTGGGAGCAGATTTCTCGATAGGGAAATAGAAGAACCTTGGAGTTCTTCAGGCGAGAAGAAGAAGACCCTGTGAGCGGACAAACCCGTGGTTGGCGCGTCCGCGTCAGGTGGGACGTAAGACCACGACTATGTACAAAGAATCAGGTAGGTAAATAGAAGACATGTGATTCGGGGATTGACATTTTGCTGCTACAAGCTCCGGGGAGTCTCATTACTGAGAAAACAACGAAAAATTTTGATTGATGGTAGTGGGTGTGTTACAAAGACACTTAAAAGTAAAAACAGATCATGATCATTTGAAGTACTTCTTGGAGAAATGATTATCTTCATAAGATCAACAAAAATGGGTTACAAAGATGCTAGGTTATGACTTTGAAATTATCTACAAAAATGGAAAACATAATGTTGTGGTAGATGCCCTTTCAAGGAAAGAAGAAGAAACATAAGGTTCACTATGCGTTATTTCTATTCCACAATTTGATTGGGTGGAAGAAGCAAGGATAGAATGGAAGCAAGATCATTCAACAACTACAAGAGGACCCCAATTCATTAGATAATTTTGTATGGAAGAATGATTTTCTATGGTATCATGATCACCTATATTTATGTAAGAATTTCCAACTCAAACTGAAGGTCCTTATGGAATTGCACAATTCTCCTATAGGAGGACATTCAGGATTCTTGAAAATGTACCGCAAGATCAAGAAGGATTTTTTGTGGGAAGGTATTAAAACTTATGTTCAAAATTTGTGTCTGAATGTCTAGTCTGGAAAAATAATAAGGGAGAGACAATCAAGATGCTAGGTCTCCTACAAGCATTAGCTATACCGAGTCAATGTTGGGAAGAAATTTCAATGGATTTTATTACAAGTTTACCCAAATTTGAAGGAAAGATTGTCATAATGGTAGTAATGGATCAACTGACAAAGTATGCTTATTTTTGCTCTCTTTCTCATCCTTTTAAAGAAAGTACAATATCCACAACATTCATGGAAACAATTTAAAATCTACATGGAGTCCCTGTTGATATTATGGTAGCTATGGGAGGTATTTACCTCCACGTGTAAACTTGGCGAGAATAGAATATTCCTAGAAGCAAGAAGAAACCCTAATGAGTTGGCTAATAACCCTAGAAGACAAGTCAGCTCAAGAGGATAATTTGTATTAGGTTATTAGCCTCCAAGAGAAGAAGTCAGCCAAAAGAAATATTATATACTAAGTAAATAGGCACCCATAATAAGAAGTCGGCCCAGGCAGTTAGCCAAAATTAGTATAAATACAAGAGGTTAGTCTTCATTCTGGCATGCATTCTCAGAACTGCAGAGCTCACTTGTGCACACTGCAGTTAGCCAGTTTGTGCGCAATTTTGGAGGAGAGCTGCCATTGCAGCTGCTGCAGCTAGAAGATTACATTTTGTCTTGGACTATCTCTTGGTTATGGTTTGGACTATCTAATCAGCTCTTGTTTGGTGCGCTATCCTTGGAGAAAGATGTGCCACCCTTTGTTTGACTATCTAGCCTAGGGTTTGCTTCCAGAATGATTCTCTGTCAAGGTTAAGGTGCTCGAAGGGTGGTTTCGGCCTATGGTTGGGTGACAATAGTGATATTGTCTATGGTAAAACAAGCACATTCTAACAGTTCCCAATGTTATTATAAGTGACAAAGATCCAATTTTCAGTGGAAATTTTTGGACTAAATTATTTTCTTATTTGGGTACTTAATCGACTCAGAGCTCATCATACCATCCTCAATCTGATGGGAAAATTGAGATTGTGAATAAATGTCTAGAAGGATATATTTGTTGCTTGGCATATGATAAATAAGCACAATGGATTAAGTGGTTTCCCTTGGTGGAATGGTGGTATAACACATCCTTCAATACTTCACAAAACATATCATGTGTTCTAGAACTTTATGGATATCATCCCCCATCCATCACATCACCCTTGAAATAGATTGTAAAGGTTCAAGTAGTGGAGGACCACATAGGGCACCAACAAGAGGTTCTCAAACTATTGAAGGACCACTAGGTTATGGCACAAAATAGGATGAAACAACAAGCAAATTAATATCACAGTGAAAGGGAATTTGAAGTGGTGGATTGGGTATTTCTGAGGCTACAACCATATAAATAGATGTCCCTCAAGCAAAAAAAGAAGGAAAATAAATTAACACCCAAATATTATGGCCCCTTTAATGTTTTGCAAAGGATTGGAAGTATGAATTACAAATTGGAGTTTCCTCCATCTTCACGTGTACATCCATTCTTCCATGTTTCTTGCTTAAAGAAGGTAATAAACAACAAGATCCCAGTCCAAACTATTTTACCATAGATTAATGAAGAAGGGAAAATCATACTAGAACAAGAAACAATCCTTGAAACAAGGATTAAGTAGTTGAGAAATCAAGAAATTACTGAGTACCTAGTCAAATGGAAGAACCTAATAGTGGAAGAGGTGACATAGGAAGATAATTCAATCATGTAGAAACACCCGCAGTTAGTCAAGTGTTGAGGACAACACTTGTTTGAATGGGAGGGGCATGCTAATCCCTAGAAAAATCCCCATGTTATTTATAAAAACCCTTATTAAACCCTATATATTGAATTATTATATTTCTAGTGTTATATTTATATGTAGGCTAAAACCCTTCATTGTACTTTTTCATTACAATTGTAACCTTTGTCTCCTATATATATACCAAGGATACCTAGTCTTAGGATCATCTTGTCTCGTCTTATCTTGTCTTCTGAATTGGATATATTGTAAAAGGAGGTTTCCCCCTCGAAGTGGATTGTATTCATTGTCTTTTTATCATTTTTAAGGCATTGATCATAACAATCTCCTACCCTACTCTAACATTAGAGAATGAGCATGCTAGGTGAAACCATAAATCCAATGCCACCACCTTATCATCTCATCAATGCAATGACTTCTTCCCTTGTGTTTGGTCATCATCCAAAACAAGGATACATCAAGACTAAAGTAAATACATGTCGGAATCTTAACGAGACAATAGTCAAAATAAAACATGAAACCACATGCATGATCAAACTCATCCCAAAAATGGAATGCACCACTACAATCCTCCTCTATCCAAGCTTGGATAGGGCTAGTATACACAACAATGATATAATAGACCTCATGATACAATCCCATATTTTCTTCTACAACATCATCATTACCTCCCTCAAGTAACCAAGGCTTAGGAGGGCCTACAAAATCATTCAAAATGTCATGACCATTATCCAAGCAAGATGTATGTGAGAGAAAAGACAAAATTTTAGCCTTAGAAAAAAATTTAGGCCTTCATATAGTGCTTGGAACACTTCTTCTGATGTTATGACCCTAGAGGGGCATATATGGGGGTAAATGTATATGATATGACCCAAAGGGGGGGTGGCGGGAATATATGGGGATAAATGTACATGTAATGTGTAATTATATTTGCAATAGGGCCGACCTAATAGTTAATGGGCCTCATATGTAGTGTGTGAATAAGTATATATATAGATATCATGTATTCATTATTGAGGATATGGGAATTGTGATGTATGAATGTATTTGGTTATGTGGAGGAGGCTCTCCTATTCTTTAAGAATTTATGGTGTAACTCATCTCTGTTATCTATATTGGAGTTTTGCTCCATGCTCACATTGCTATACATGGTGTGTAATTCTATTATGTTATGATATTTTAAGCATTTGGAACATAACATTTGGTATTAGAGCATCGATCCTAGGGTTTTTATTCTCCAAACAAATCATCTTAGAATTTTCTCTACAACTTTTTCTGAGATGATTTAGACAATGAAACTTGGAGGTGTTGATGTTTAGATTGGTCAAGATCCAAACAACAACCTCACGAGGAAAAAATATCCCCCTGTGTTTTTATAGAGGTGGTTCTTCTCTCTTGGTGTACTGGAAGATTATGTGTATGGCGTTAGAATGTAATGGATGAATGATAAAGATAAAACACCAAGAAATATTCCAATAATGCTCCCATTCAACAAATTTTCTTATTAAGCACATCATTTTCATTTGTAGAAAGTAAAAGAAATGAATACATATAATTGAAAGAGATTTGTACAAAATTTTCTTTCAACAAATATCTTGCCTTCCTTTTAAAATAATATGAACTCAGTAACAACTATGACTTTGCAATAAGAATGAAAAAACCAAGGCTAACATGTCATCAAAGAACTTTAGAAGAGTGCATCTTTAAAACTCAATAAAGAATATGATAGGAACACTCTAAACATCTCACACTCAAAATATCAAGTCTTCAGAGGTCATTAAATTTATGCCCTGAAATAGCTCTCTGTGGATGAGTCAATAATAACATCCCATATGTGACAAATTTAACAATGTCAGAAAAATAAATCTGTCTCAACAATATCAATGACAAATATATAAGATGTAATTATATTGCATTTACTTTTTACAAGCAGGGACTTTGCTCCTCTGGACTTAAAATGTCATGAAAATGGACTGAAGAGTTTAAAGAAAGAGTTGATCTGACCAAGATATTCCTGTAGCAAAACATAAATAGAAAACCTCTTTGGAAAGATTTTAGCAGAGATAAAGATGAAGGGAAAGTCAAGACTGCTAATTCAAAAAATCTTTAGAAAGGAAAAACTTGTTGGAATAACATAATTAAGATTGTTATAAGATCACTGACTCTTGGTAGGATGGATTGTGCCCATTTGGGCCTTGGTTCTGGATCGACACATGCATGCTCATGCACTTTCGAATTAGATTAAAAAAATTAGGTTTGAATGACATGAAGTATTATCTCTGAATTTTTCTTCAGGAGGAAGCTAAGAAGCTTGTTCTTCTGGTGCCTTTTTTGTGGGTTTTGTCTTGGCATTCTCTGGCATGCATTTTTCATGATCATTCTTTTTCCCGAATAGGGCCTCCAATTTGGTCCATATTTCACCTGGAATTGTGAATGATTCAACATGGAATAATAATTCAAGAGAGATAGACAAGCATATAAGTCCAAAAGATATATCCCATGTGTTTAGAAAATGAGATTTCTCATCAGTGGAATTGAGATTTGCTTCAATTCCCATGGTGATTCGATATAAGCCTCTACTTCTAAGAAGAAGAAGAATCTTTGGCTTTCAATCAAAGTATTTGTATGGGGTAAGAATGACAAACGATGGAAATTCCATCCTTTGTGATTGCTTCAATCTTCTGTACCCACAATAGATAGTTTGTGCACCTTCTTCCTAGCACCTATGGGATTTGATACCATTTGAAATTGTAGTGAAACCTACATAGAGAATCTAGCTAGAAACAATTCACGCAAAGCTTGCAAATTTGAGAGAGAGAGAGAGAGAGAGAGAGAGAGAGAGAGAGAATTGTATTAGCCACTAATCCATACTCAAAGAGTGAGTAATTTACAATAAATATAAGCTACATACTCAAACTAATTCTCCATATTAGTCTTCTAGAGAGATGTGGACATACCTTGACATAAACCTGAGTGAACTTCCACCTAGTCCTAGTTAACCGACCATGCAATCATCGGTTAAATAGTTTAGACAAGTGGAGTGGAGAGAATATCATGCATGCACATATGGTGCACCCTCCTATCCTCATGCATGTTAAATGCACCCTCTTGGTGATGATACCAAGGTGAGTGTTCCCTCCTAGTGACGATCCCAAAGTGAACATGCAACACTTGGTGATAATATCAAGGTTTCCATGCAAGACTTGACTCCACTAGTCTAACTAGTGTACAACTAAGTAATGATTGAAGAGGACGTGGTAGCCTCATCTAAGGGAGAATATATCAGACTAGAGACACCCTCAACATTGACTAATAAACTTAGGAAAATAAGTACTAGGTGGGTGTGTAATATCTCCAATAACCTCATCCCAAGAAATGGTCACCAAACCCATATGTAGGGGAGTTCTAGCTTAGAGACTTGTGCTCCTAGACCCACCATGAGGAGCTAAGAAGAACTAAATTCCAAAGGTATAGAGAAGAGGAAATGGGAATCCATTTATGGATTAGAGCCGAGGCCATCATACTTGAGGAGTTCATTAGCATCCATATATCTCTAACATCTGACATAGAGCTACTTCCCATCCTAGAAGAGAAACAAAGAGGGGAAATTTGCCATTTTGAAGATACAATCAAAATTTCAAGGGAAGATGCACTCCAAGCTTTCCAAGCCTGATGGAATAGGATTCCTCTTGATATTTAGAGGATAGATCCTCACTCCCCTCAAAATTTACAAGCTTCCTTGTTTATGACTTAACTATGAAAGCAATCTATTAGGAGAATCAAGCTCAAATGGATTGGGCTAAGATCCAATTTTCCTCTCTTGTTGTTGCATCCTACACCTGTTGGAGATATAGATGAGAAAAGTGAGAAGGAGGAACGAAAGAGAGTAGAGAAGAATGCATGGTATCATGGCAAGAGTACCATTACTCAGTTTGTGGCATATGACCTTAGATATGTATGTAGGGAACAACATGAATGATGAAACAACAGAAAAAAAGTGGATAGTAGGATGTATAGGCATATTTTTTTATTATACAAGGTTGTGCAAGACTTTCAGTTGGGGGTGATGACGGGCCTCCAAATTGTGGAACTTTGAGGCCCATTTTGTAGACAATATGACCCCTTATTGTGAACTAAGACCTACTATGTCTATGAAAGAATATGATTAATATAAATGTCTTGGGATTTGTGCATTGATTATTGTGAAATGATTAAATGTCAAGTTATGTGATATGCCTCGGTTTAGTTTGTAATTTTGTTGAAGTTATGCATCCTTAAGGTTGCATTAATCATTTGTTCAAGCAGGTTGAATCCTAAGGTTAGTCTTTATCAAATTGCACTTAAGACAAAAGGGGTCGATCACGCCCCCTCTTCAACCTCCAAAGGATTCAAGCATTTAATGACATAAGACACTTTTTTTTTTTTTAAGTAAAAAAGGGATAGTACCTGCTATATTAAGTTGACAGAGAAACATAGACAAAAATACACAGAGATATTGTCGTCCCGAGCCACCAAAAATGCTGTCGTTTTACCGAAAACCAGCATAGTTTGGGGTGAAATATGTCTAGGAAGATAAGCTAAAAACTATTTTTCCCTCTGTCCTGCCCGAAGGAAACCAAGACAGATGGCCATAGTTCAAGTTAACATTGAGCAACAACATGATGAAAACAAACTAGCATAGGAAAACTCAGATTCCTAGTGACCTGTAGCAATTGCCTTTCTGACACATGGATCTGGCCGAGATGGCAAACGGCTGCGCACACATTGGACATTTCCACTTTGCTGGAGCATTGGAGTATGCATCAAGGAGTAGGTCCAGATGTTGTCCCATGAGGAGGGATCTGTGCTCCTGGTCTGCCATGTGGCCTCGGAGTTTGAACACGAGAGCCAGATGCTCTACACGGAGGAGTGGACCATGCAAATCATTGTTTACTGCCTCGCTGAAGGATTCATTCCCCACTTCCATGTTCATCCCTGCTCTGGCCACGTTCACATTCATCCCTGCTCTGGCCACGTCCACATTCATCCCTGCTCTGGTCGTGTCCACATTCATCTCTGCGTAGGCACTGTCCCGAGCCTCATCCTCACTCACTACCTTCTCAGCATGGCGGGTGGGGCTGTAGTCACCCGTCCACGATATTTCTTCTACATAAAAAATTGGGAATTCTTCTGCAGGCTCTCCCTTTAGACCACTTCCAGCCTGTGTTTCAAGCACAATGGCTTGAGGTTCCAGGGTGGTCACGAAATCCTCCTGGTACGATGTTTCTTTGACATAATAGGTTGGGAACTCGTTCACAGCTCCTCCCTTCAGACAGCTTCTAGGCTCAATTGCAAGGGTGTGCATGCTATGCTCTATCCCAGGCTCATCTATAGTGGCATGGAGTGCTAAGCAGTCGGCTCTTGCTCTCTGTTGGAGGATGGAAGTCGCCATTGACAGAGTGTGCTCAAGGTTCTATCTTCTTTGTCTCTGCTCTTTGTGCGTGTACTAGGCTGAGCCTCGATGAGGCCTGCCTCGCTTCCTTGTCATTGCGGATGAGGGGTGAAAGGAGATATAGAGAAAATTGCACCAGATCTCCCAACCGATGGGGAGGTCCAAAACGAAAATGAACCAGATCTGTCCAGGCTCTCCAACTTTCAAGTTTCTGAATGATGACATCGCATGGCTTCCTATTAACTCTGTCATATTGAATGCTGGCTGTGCTAGTGCGTTTGCGTGAGGGAGAAGTCCCGCCTCTGTATAGCGGCTGTAATGGCCTGCTACCATCATAAATTTTGAAGGGATGGGGAGCGACCTACAACATTTAAGCTGTGGCTTGATGCTGAGCCATGTGGCAAGGCGTCACCGCGTGTCACCCCATCCGGGGCTGAGGAGTCTCTGTTTGCAAGGTCTCTGCATCACCTTGAGAGATCTGTATCGTCAGAGAGATGGGCTTTCTAATGTATGAGTTCTGACTTGGTATCAACTCCAGTATTCACCAGGTGATCCGCTACTTTGTTTGCTTCTCGTTTCACATGAGAAGGGATTAAGGTGAGATTGGGGTGGATGAGAGCTCCAAAATCCTCCAGAAGGCCTGAGAGTCTCCAGCTGGGGGAGATTCACCTAGGATGTTCGCCATGCAGGATTTTGGAGATGAGTTGGATGATAATTTGGGAGTCTCCCTCAACGATGACCCGATGGTAATGGTTTTGAATGGAAACTTGGAGGCCCCTGACAAGGCCTATAAGCTTCGCAACATTGTTTGTATTCTCACTGAAAAAGCCATCCACCAGGTGAATGATCCCACCAGTGTGGTTCCGAAGGACGGTGCCGAAACCTGCTGGTCCATGGTTTCCCTTGGAGGCCCCATCGAAGTTTAGCTTGATGAAGCCTGATGGAGGTGGGGTCCATATCGTGGGGCTGTTGGCTCGTCTGCCTTTAGTCTTCACCTGAGTTTGCACTCAAATTTGCATGTCCCAGCTTCTAAGTATGTTTTCCTCCTCGGGAACGCATTGCAGGTCTTCGTGGTGCCAAGGTTTACTATGGACTATTTCTCAAATTAACTTCTTAACCCTCTCCCACGTAAAAGTGGGAAGGGAAGTTTTTGAGTGGAAGATTTGCTTATTTCTCTCTTTCCAAATTGCCCATAAGGTGAATCCCGGGAGCAGCTGCCAGATGCGTTGGAGAAATAGATGATGGAAGGAGATCATCTCCCAATTAGTGATTGTGTCCCTGATGCTACCTCGGTTTTAGTTGGAGCGTTTCATGGCTTGGGCCCCCCAATCCCAGATCTGTTGACTGTAATGGAAAATGTTGAAGAGATGTTCCATGGTTTCCTCTCTTTGTTGACATAGGGTACATCTAGAGGGACCTATAAAGCCTTTCCTTAAAATATTATCCCACGTGAGGATACGGTTTTGAGCTGTGAGCCAAAGAAAAATGGATACTTTGGGCCAAAGAAAGCTTTGCCAGATTTTACTCCAGATTATTTTGGGGCTTTGGTTGTGGTAGTTTCCCTATAGGCAGTATGCTTCATTAACTGGGAAGATACCTATTATAGAGTGGCCCCATCGGAGGGTGTCTGGTCCCTATTTGATTGGTATTTTCTAATGCATTGCACATTCTTTCCAGGGTAGAAGGTCGATATCATCTGTGAGTTGTAATTCTGTTCGCTCTATTTTCCACTGTCTCCAGGGTTGGCTTCTGTGAGTTGGATTCTAGAGGTCTTTAACTTTTCTGAAGATATTCATGACATAAGACACTTAACCAACAATATCTTGAATTGATTTTTTGGTTGAATGAGTTCGAATTAAAGAGGGAATTTAATACTTGAAACAAGGATCCTTGATTCTAGGGATCCTAGAGACAAGTGCCCTTCAATCAAGGACTAATTGAAGGGGTTGTTTATGATTTTTTTTGTATAAATATCAGGTAGTATCTATTAGAATAAGTTAGTCTTTCATATTAGCATTAAGGACTTTCCTTGTAGTTGGTGCATTCAAGTTGTTCAAGTACAATTTGCTGTTATGAAGTGATTTCCTAAATGCATACTTTGTGTTTTCAGATTTCAATTACTTAGTGGTTTTGTTTAGGTTCTCTATAGATACCTTGGGTAGGGCCCACTCAAGACTATACAAGTAACCTTTCTTTCTATTATATTTCATTTTTGCAATAGTTTTTAGTTAGTTTTACCATTGTATGTTGTTATGTATTATTTTTGCAAGTGGTTCATAGTTTCTTGTAAAAATTTCCATGTATGTCATTTTAATAGGTCCAATTGCTTCATGTTGCTTTACTATTATATTGTTTAATTATGTTTTTACAACAATATTCATTATGTTATTCCAATCAATTCATTTACTTTATAGCATGTTTCCAATTGATTCAATTATACACATTCACTTTCTTTTCATTGTATTGCAACCTTCTTTTTCATGCTCAATATATCAACCTATATCATGACTTCTGAGGTGATCATTCATTGACATCCTTGGCTGATTAGGTAGTCTTATGTCTAATACCTTCTTCCTTTTCCTCTCTAGAATAGTTTCAATCACTCTCATTACCCCCTGCTCTTGATGCTCTTGACTTGGGGTATAAAGAGTGTAGAAGCACCAATCTTTGAGGGTGAAGGAATAGAGGATAAGAGACTGAGATCGAGAATTCTCCTTCTTGTTATATTAGTTCCCACACTCTTAGTATTAGCATCATTCACTCCTATTAGATAGGAAACTTGAATATGGGCTTGTAATCCACCTAAGCAACATGCTAATGAAGAGGTTTTTTAGCCTATGTCACATGCACTTACTCTCTTCCAAGATATTTGGTAGACCATCCCTAAAGTAGCCAACATAGTGACTCTAATAACCTCCTTTTCTTCTCTTAAAAAAGGGAGTGGAGGTCATTATAAAAACTATAGGAGGAAAGGGACAACAATATTCAAGGTAGCCTTAAATATTTACATCAAATTGTACTAATGTAGTTTTCACATATAACACACAATACCTCATCAAAGCAACACATTCCTAGGTTGGTAAATTAAAGTCAAGCTTAGGAGTTCAAAAATCTTGTTGCAACTCTTTGGCCCATCAATGAGTTTGTCACAACATATCATTAGCATATGACCCTCCATGATATTTAAATATATATCATGAACCAATTGGGTGTTATGCCATGGATCAAATAACTATTAGTATTGAGGAGAAGATGAACTGCTAGGTCACTTTATGTCTAGAACATAATCATGACCATCAAATTAGATAATTACATTGCATATTAATAAAACACACTTTACCTAGAGACACATTATACCAAGTTGATCTTAACTAACTCCCAAGTGTCTAAATATCCTAACATCCCCCCCCAAGAACAACTTGGGACAAGATTGAAGGATGTACAAAGGTGACACAATAAGAGAAGGAAGGAGGAATTCAAGCCTACCCCCTTAATGGAAACTTCCTAAAATCCTAACACAAATAAAAGTTGAGAAAACTTTGCTTCTGCAAGAGACTTTGTGAAAATGTCTACAACTTGATCATCTATAGGGAAACATAGCACTTGGAGAACCCAATCCTAAAAAATATTTATGATGAAGTGCATGTGTAGCCCAATGTGTTTATTGCATTGATGTTGAACTAGGTATTTTCCAAGCTAAATGAAACTTTGAATATCACACTAGAGTGTAGTCATATGATGCCAGTGGAATCCAAACTCTTAAAGGAATTTTCAAAGCCACAAGGTTTCTTAGCTTGCATTCCATGTTCAATAAACAATGTATATTCACATAGGTTTCACACCTTCTGAAAAATTCTCACACAAATGTTGGACACACCTACCACACTTAGAGGGGGGGTGAATGAGTGTGGGGCTCTTTTTCCCAAAACTTCCCTCTTACACAAAACTTCTTAGTTAACATTCAATCATTTACTCATTACCCATTGCTTTCATTTATAAACAGTTAGATGTGAACATATATTAGTAACATATATTAGCAATATATCATCAACAAATCATCATCACAGGGAACACAAATAACACAAGATGTATGTACAATTTTTTCTTTTATTATGGACAACAATCTGAGGGTTTTTCAGCAACAGTTGAATAGAGTACAAATCTACAAGAGCACCAGTTCTATATGCAAGACTTAGCTTACATTCTCAGCACCAACTGAGATGAGGCAACAATCCTCAACAGATATCAATCTGTAAATAGGTATGTGACCTGTTAGTAGTGCAGCCCACATGTGTACGTGCCCTGACTCACTACAGACCGCATATGCATGCAGCTAGTGTATACAACAACCTGCATATACCTTTTGAGCTTCTTAGGTTTTGTTCTTCAAGACCAACTCAGATCCGCTGCAACCAATTTATCTTTCTTTTCTATGTCTTACTGTCCAATCTAACCACCATCCAGTCACAACACATCCAAGCTCTCCAATATCTTACTTATGCTCCACAACCAATCAATATGAATGCTATCTCAATCATGTATAAACAACTAGTATACCATAGCAATCATGTCACCACTGAATCACAAGAGTATTGCTCACTCCATCAACCAACATAAATCATCTCACAACAACCATACCAAGAATTCCCTAAGCATTCAAAACACAACAAACAATACTATCCATCAAGACAATAATGCAACCATACCTGTGTCTCAGTTATAAACCTGAGCCCATAGAATGTAGATCTGGAACCTGCCACAGTCTTCAACAACCAGCCATCAACTCAAACACAAATCTTCATGATTTTATCCACTATACATGCCCTGTCCTCATACAGCCCATGTATGTACATGCCCTGGCCCATTACAACCCACGTACACCTCAGAAACTAGGGTTTCTAAAGCTCCGAGACTTTTACCGTCAAGATCTCTGACATTGTCGAAACTTTGATGCGTCCATGAGATCCTCCTCACCCTCTCTTTCTCAGAATAGATCTTTAATCATGCTCAAGAGATCCACACCAAATACGCTCTCACAAGAAGCTCTCCATCAATACTCCAAAAGATATTCTCACAAGAAGCTCTCCATTGATCCACAAAAGGGATGATATCTTATTTATACTTTCATCCTCTAGGTCACTTAACCCATTACTAGGTTACTTAACCCATTTCTAGGTCACTTAACCTATTTTCCTTATTTTAGGGTTAACCACTTTCCATAAATAGAAAGTTCTCCAATACTTTATCATTTAAATATTCCTTCTTGATTTTGTCACTTCTCTTTATTATTTAAATAATCCACCTTGACTTTGTCACTTTACTTTATCATTTAAATAATGATTTCTTCTTTTAGGTCACTTTGACTTCTTTGACCTTGGGGGCTTCAAGCCTTCATATGGGGGTCCTTCATCTTCCTAGGGCCATAACTCTCAAACCATGAGGAGTTATGTGACGTTTCACATACCACCAGAAATGGCATGACAAGCACTATCCATCTAGGATAGTTTCACCAATAACTTCATTGATCTTCATCTCATTATTCCACATACAAGCATAGGTTCTCTCAACCACAACTCAACCACAAAGTGTCTTCCCATGAGGTATTTCACCATAAGGGGACCACTTTGGAGTTCATCCATTTGTACTTCTTATTAATCATGACAATACAATAATGAGTCATCAAACTATGCATAATATAAAGAATCCATCTTCATCATGTATCATTGACAACTCATTGATCCATCTTCATCTATGCATATTGATCCATCTTCATCGATTGGTTTCCACTTGACATCTATCATTCTCATCAAGTATAATACATATACATTGTTCATCAATCATCAATCAATCAATCCATTGACATCAAAATAATCAAACCATTGGCATCAATGATAACATGATCCAACAATCTCCCCCTTTGGCACTGATGGCAATACCAACATTAATGTCAATACCAATCATTGATGTCAACGTGTAGACAAGGCATGCTCAACATCAATAGTCATCAATCGCAACCATGTGACTATCTCTCCCATAACAATGTGACTGTCTCTTCTCATTAGACTATGCTTTTCTATCAATAAACATCAATAACATCAATGTGACTATCTCTCCCCCTTTGACATCAATGGAAAAGGGCCATTCTCCTCTTGGGGCTCCTCCTCTTGCTTGAAATCTCCTTGGGGTTGCTCCCCCTATCTTGTTTCCCCTGAATAATATCTCCCCTTTTGAACAAGCGATATCAATATGATGTAATGCTGAAAATACATTACTCATGCTCCCTCCATGACCATCACTCCCCTTGGAATTATGCCTCTATGCTCTTTCCTCAAGTATAGAGCTCTTTTCTAGGTATGCATCTAATAAGTATTTCCTCCTATAATCATAATAATAATGACTCCCCCCTATGGGTATGCCTCCCTCTATTTTTAACCGGATCATAAATCAACCACTTTCTCTATGATGATCCTTGGACCTGTTCATGCATAAAACTTGTGCCAAACCATATGTCAGCCATGTACCCCAATAGATCAACATCAATCCATACTCATGGGTTAGTGCCATGCACGCAAGATTTATTTTACATCATCACCTTACATGATCTAACATATAACCATGAAAACCTTCCGCAAACAGTGTCAGAACCTGCAATAAACCATGTCAGACCTTGCATCACAGAGTTATATCATCACATCAAGATGCAACCCATGTGCATAGCCTTTTTCCCAAGGATTTACCACATATACACAGTCTACTGCACAACAAATCACATATGTACATGACCTATACAAGGTCAGCATGCATATGTACACGACTGATACCACTGTCACCCGCGTATGCTTCAGTAGATGACTTGCTTGAGCTTCCATTCACTCTTTCATTCTGTTCTGGCTACTCTGTCTTCTTCACCCAATTCTGTAGATGTCCCTTCTCCTCAGAACTTGAGCTCTTAGCATCCATCTTTTCAAAGATGTCTCCCTTTCTAACTTCATTCCTTCTTCTAGCCATGCTATTTGAATTCCTCATCATGGAATTTCTTCTTGTGCTCCAACACTCCTGGGATTTGTGGCCAAATCCACTATAGCTATAGCATCTAATGGTGTTATAGTGAACAATAATGTGTCCTACTTGATCACATCTCCAACACCTCATGGTGTTATAAAATCTTCCATTATATCTCCTTTCATAAGATCTACATTCAAAAGATTTGTGATCATATCCATTACATGAATAACAATGCCCATGAAAAATAATTTCATACCTTTGCTTTGGTGTCCCAAGAGTAGCTTCTTGAGGTCTTCCTTGCTTTGTTCTTTTGAAATTTTCTTTGCCTTGTGTAGATGGTTGTTTTGCAACATTGTCTTCCTTCTTTGATGGACTTACCTCATGCTTCTTT